>JAKLMZ010000043.1:0-184202 GCA_022813185.1 Floridaphiala radiotolerans | reverse complement strand
AGTTTTAGTAGTTTTAGTAGTTTTAGTAGTTTTAGTAGTTTTAGTAGTTTTAGTAGTTTTAGTAGTTTTAGTAGTTTTAGTAGTTTCAATAATTTTAGTAATACTTTTAGTAGTTTTGGACTCTCGCAAGGTTTAGTTTTACTATAGTTATTAGTTGTTAGTTGGTTTCTAAGACTAGGTGTAGTTACCTTAAGTTAGTTGTAGTAGGCTTGGTAAAAATAGTGAGGTTAAATAGACTCTAAAGATTCAAACGCTTGGTCCAAACGTCAAGACTTTGGAAAAAAAGGGAAGTCTAGATTAATATTCGATTTGTTTGTGTGGTAGTTAATATTAGTATATAGGGTTTTATTTAACTATTGATTAGTTTGTCTATTAATTGTTTTTTGAGTTAATAGCTTAGTAGCTATAGCTTTAGTTTGGTTTGATTTTTGGCTTTTGGTTTACTTGTTTGTTTTGTTTAGGGGAAGAATATTTGTTAACAAGAGCTTGTGGACAACCTTTATTAATATATAGGGCCTGGTTTTTGTCTATTTTCTAAAACTATTCTTGTTTTTTCACGCGGTAGCTACTAGTTTTGAGGAAGCTTGGCGAAAGCTAGCTTAGAAAGCTCCCGTTTGTCCCGTTTATTCTACCCGGCCTAATTGTTCTCTTTGCCTTGTTTGTCTTATTTGTCTTGTTTTTCTTGAACAATTTGTCAAATAGTTTGCTCCTGGAGCCGTTGTTTCTTAGCCTTTTGTCTCAACTATTTAGTTGATCTCTATTACCTTTGAATACCTATCCAAACGTCTACTAACAATTTGTTAGTTTGTTCACTAGCTATGTATAGGCGCAATTATCCTCAACATAAAACAAAACAACAGTACGCCTCGCTATACAATTCGGAATATGTCGCAATAGTCCACTAAATCCCTACTAGCTAATACCACTAGCCAAGAGCGACCTTTTTATTCAAAAGTACCACCCTCCTTCAACCCTCCAATAACCCTCCAATAAGCGCTTCCTAACCTTTGACCACTGACGTTTGACCTCCAACCTCTCAAGTAGAGCCCTCGGAACCGCTCAACATGTAGTAGTAGAACAAGTAGCCGAAAGATCAAAACAAAAACATACAGCAATGGGTATTCGCTGCTGGTCACCCACGCAACTACTAATCCATCGATAGGGTGCTTAAGTAAGGCAGAGCGAACGGGATGCCCTGTTTTCACCCTTCTGTGACCGTATGTGCTCGATCGACTCTAGAAACAATATATAATCGCGATTCACTTTCTGTCCGCTATCCTGGAGAATTTGACGATGCTTCGTGTGTGTTCGGGATAATTTCGGCGCACGACAGAGCACGGCAGACCGGGAGAGCGCAGGGCAGAGCTGCCTACGACAGCTTTCTCATGTTAGTCGAGTGCTTTGACAGAAAAGTGAACATGGATCATCTCGACATGCTTGAACTCTGAGGGTTATTATGTTCGGAAAATAGCGGTATTCCAAGCTCCCCTAATGCGATTCAAGAAACAATATACTCCTCGCTATGCAATACACACATGTCGCAATGCTCCGCTGAAACCCGTCCATCCAACAAAAAAGGTCAAAAGCCATCTTTACTCAGAAGCACCACCCTCCTTCTGCCCCTCAACCTGCCTCTGCTTTTTCATCCTCTCCTCCGCCGCCTTCGCCAGAATCTCCCTCCTACTCAATCCTCCCGCCGACACCTCCCCACTAGCACTACCCACAACCGTCTCCCCACTCCCACTCGCACTCCCACCACCAAGCCTAAACTCCCCACCCGTCCACCCACCCTCATCCCAATGCTCCTCCTCCATCACATCCCTCGCCTCCGGGGCAAACTCCATCCCCTCCCCGCCCACCGTATGCCCTCCCCTCGTCCAATCCCCCCTCTCAACCTCCTTCTCAATCTCATGACACAGGTTCCAGAAATTCCGATCATGCTCTCCCCACACGTTGTGCGCCAGCTCGTGACAAAGCGTCTTCCTGATGGTCTTGTAGTCCCTATACCCATCGTACGCGTCTGTCCTGAGCCTTAACTCGATAACCTCGCCTTTATTTCTGTTCAGGCCTAGCGTGCGGGACTCGTGCGTCGTGTGCTCCGCTGGATCCATCTCCGTCAATAGGGGGACGCTCCACTGGTGTTTGCGCATGCTCGCGCGGATGCCGGGGTCATCCCGCAGGCGTTCGAGGAACTTTAGCGAGCGCTCTGGTCCGGGGAGGTGGGGCAGGGGGCGGAGGGTGTGGAAAGTGTAAGTTACGTCGTCTTGCAAGCGCTTCCAGTCTGTGGACCGGGAGGGTTTCGCGGAAGCGGAAGTCCGCGCGGAACGAAGAACACCCGATCGTCGCGCAGCGCGGCTGCCGGAGTCGGCGATGGCTTTGTTGAGAGCGTCGATGGTTGCTTGCGGGGTGCCGAGGAGGGTGATTTTGGGGCCGCGAAGGGTGGACAGCGGGAGGGAAGGATCTTTGAAGGGCGGTTTTTGGAGGGGGAGTTTAGGGATGAGGAATTTCTGGTTCGCGGGCGGAATAGAGAGAGTTGCTACGACGGTGTCGGAGAGATCGGTGATTGTGGCATCGAGAGGGAAGTCGAAGGTGTGGGGAGTGTTGTTATGGGTGATGGTGATTTCGAGGCCGCCTTCGCTGGGGTGAGAAGAAGCGGGCTGCGACGATGCGCCACTGTCTAGGTGTTCGGTTTTCATATCGGCCATGGTGGTACCTGGGTGAGGAGAGTAGAAACGCTATGAAGGTGACATCGTGAATATAAGAGGCGCAAGTCGGAGTCCGCTTGTTGAAACCCGATTAGTGAGCGGACGAGGCTGTTCTGTTGCCTTCGCCGGCATTCGTCATCGATGTCGCCTAGGAAGGGCCGTGAACTCTTGATCCGTGCGCGTCCTGTCCGTTAGCCGTCCACGTGCTGCACTAGGCATGCAGGACGTCTGGGTCGAGAGCACTCCAATACAGCATACCATGTTTACACACAGACTTCGAGTTGAGCGGGGAGTTTGGATGAGGGGCAGGGATACGGTCGTACATTCAGCCCCTTAGGCTCTGAAATTCGTGTCGTGGCAACCGCGAATCCCGCTCCGCTATGATGAAGTCCAAAAGATCAACTAATGTACAATACATCTATAAGAATAGCACCCAACCCCCCCAAAGGAGCATAGCCAGAAAGGCAGCATAGTTCATTCCGCCCGACAAACTGATAGCGGAACTCTCGAAACTATTGACCCGAGCATCACCATCCGACCCAAAAGTCCGAAGGCAAGAGAACTGCACTCCCCTTTCCGAGATTTCCGTCCCACTATCATCTGAGTACACCACGGTAACGACTGGCGTGAAACCGTCCTGGCCGCCGAATATATTTGCCCAGTAATCTGAGTTGGACATGGGAGGGTCCCTGAAGTAGTACTGCCTCATCTCCGCAACCTTGTATAGCTGGTGATCTTGAGGCAAGACGGGCTTGCAATCGTCGCTGCTGAACCTATTGTCAAGATTGGCATTCGACATTGGAGTTGGCAAGGTGCCTCCGGTCACGTTCATGAAGTTGACGATCCAGCCCCCTGAGTTGGCCGCGCCGCCGCAGGTTGTCTCGTTCTTTTGCAGCTCTGCGTTCACATAGCGTGTCAATAGGGTGCATCTATCGGCAGAGCTCGAGTCCTCTGATCCCGTCGCGTTGAAACCCCGGACAATGTTTGCGATGGAGTCTCGACAGAAAGGATTGAGAATTCCATCGCAGGAGGTGGTGTTCTGAAATTGACGGAGTCTCCCACTGTCTCCGAAGACGTAGGTCTCTAGCGGAAAGGTCTGCGCTAGGTACTGCATCATCAGAACGCAGCCAGAGGGGTAGGCGTCTTCGTCCAGTGTTGGATCTAGCCCGACGAAAAGCTGCTGGTCGGAATACTGATACTGGGGGGGTCCAATGCCGGTGAAGCCAGGATTGTCCAAGCCGTTGATGAGGGTGAAGGATAGCGATGTGGAGTTGATATCGACGGCGTTAGGGGCCATGCCCACACCATGGGGTACACCCGGTTCGTCGGGCAGGGTACAAATGCTGCCATCAGAAGGGTTGCAGGAGAGGCTCTGGCAGGAGAACAGCGGAACATCTGCAGCAGCCGCAAGGCCCGCGGTGAAAAGTATGAGAGGTCCGCTTCGTCTCATGATGTTTTGTGTACAGCTTCGTTTGTGGTAAAGTCGGGAGATCTTGAAATTGATGGTGCAAGAAGACTCACCAACTCCCTTTGTAACGTGCTTTCTTCCGGGAGCGTGTTTGGTTTAATACTGTGTACTCCAGATCCACTACGTGTTCGAGCATGACGTTTGTGATTGGATTTATTCTGTAAAGTTGGCCCGATGTTATCCACAACCAACAGTCCTTGAAGGATGCGAACAGCCAGATCCGAGTAAGACCAGCGATCGCCAAGGCCTTGTCCGCAGCGGGGAATGTCTGGGAGCACAGAAGCGCACGGAATGGCCAAGATCACGAGGTGCCAAGTAATGTGGCGCAGTCGGAAGGAGTGGGATATAGCTGAAATGACTCGGATTGCCCGGAATGATCGGGATGACCGAAAAGGTGGGTCACGCCTCGCCCAGAAGTGTATCTCCCATTGGTTCATCAAGACCTGTGCTGACTACTAGCAGCCGAGAAGGGCCATGAAGCATTAAATGCTACCCTTGTCAATCTTTCCCTAACTCGCTAACCCCGGTGAGTAAACATCTATTGAGAGGAGTTGCGAAAACGACAATTAACCCGTCTCTTGAGTAGGGTGTGATGACACGTAAGATACCGCGTCTATGCGATGTTATCAATGACGCTGTTGAGGGGACAGGTGACAGCTGGTTCTATGAAGTTGACTATAATACACGAGCTTTCCATCTATAAAAGTCCAGCAAAATCCCAGCGATTGAGCACTCAAATTTGCCATCTTCGTCCAGTCCATCCATTGCAACGCAAAGTCGACAGACATCCTTGTACCAGTCGTTTTCTCGTCGTTTTAGAGATAATCAAGAGCTCTCACTCATCAGCACTTACCATCATGGCTACAATGATCAGCGTCATCGGCACTGACCAGCAGCGAATCCCCGTTGCCATTGTGCCTTGATCCATTTCTCGGTTCCCCTTCTATTCTCTCAGCTTTTCATTCTTCTGCTGCTACCGCTTTTGCATTTGGATGGTGAAAGCGACGTTGAGGGTTCGAGCTAAGTTTAGCACCAAGAGCAGCAGCAGAAGCTTCTCCCGTTTGTCAATCAAAGCAAGAAGAGCAAAGCTCGAGATCACAGGGCGTGCAGGTTGTCTCACGGCAGCACAGCATTAGCCCCTGAACTCTTGCTTGCTCGCTTGCATGTGCGGATTGATTCTCAGTTCCATTAGTGGCGAACGCTTGAACAACTTGTATGCCCCATTGGGCCATTTCAATATCTTAGGTAAACGCATCCTCATCGCTCATGACGGCGATGTCGTCTACCAACTGAAATCATCCGATAGTCCTTCCTCCGTTATATGGCGCTAGCTATCGTGATTACTGCTGTACAAGCGCCATATAGGACGCCTATTTTGCGCTTGTAATGTAAAAGAAAGTAAAAAACACCGTCTATTGACACTTCGCCGAAACACCATGAAGACCTGACGCTGTCGTGCTACTCGTAACTCGTCGACGTACAAAGAATACTGACTGCGGAGTGGTTCGAAGTGGCCGTCAGTACAGAATCCGAATTGAGTAAATCACACCTCCACCACCCTGCCATTAACAGGCCTCTGAATAGTGTCCTGCTTCCAGAAGAAGCTGCCTTCTGGCAATCGATTCTTGAACAATAACGGAAGGAATATCAACAATAGGGGTATCTAGAAAGCAAGTCAGCATTTGGCGACGTGATTCAATCGATCAAGAAGATAACCTACCCAAACGAACCACAGCTTCTTATCCACGCCCAGACCCTTGAGTTTGGCCGCATGCACTCTCCTCAACTTGTCCTGTTGCTCCGAGCTGATGGCGCTCTTCCGGCCAAACTTCAGCTCGCCAAGGCTGCTAGTGCTCGAAGAAGTGCCGCTGGCCCTGACTTTCCCAAGGGCTGTAGGTGGTTGTCTTTGAAAAGCGCTATGAGCATACGAAGCCCCGTCGAGGACAGCATTAGCGGCGGCGGCGTTGAGGAGCCCAGTCTTCTTCATGTCCATCATCTGATCCTGCTGATCCGGGTATATCTCATGGTAAGCGGGTGGGGAGTTTTGATTGGAAAAGAGATCCCGCCAGCTCGGCTCGGCAGCGCTGTTCGTTCTCTGTGGCACCAAAGAGCTGATCTTCCTCATCATGGCACTATCCTGAACGTCTGGTAGCGCAGGCAGGGCAGGGAGCTGAAGGTTCTGGAAGTTGTAGTGAACGGTTTGTTGGAAGGCTTGAATCTGAGCAGCCAACTGGTCGCGCCAAAGGGCCATGGCCGGTGTGGGTACGCGTGCGGTAGGCTCGGATGGCGAAAGCAGAGTAGGCGAAGGGATCCCAGCGGTCAACTCGGACAAGCTACCACGCCTGGAAGGAGCCATGAGCGTAGGCGAAGAGACAGAAGCCAGAGCGGGTGGAGTATCTTGCGAATCGTCATCGCTGTTCTCGTCTTCGCTGGTTTCCGGACTGGTGTTGTACGGTGATGGCGGTCCCCACAACGAATGCAGCGAGACCGAACTCCCCGGCCTGCTGCGGATCGAGACTAGAGACGCTCCTCCGCCGCTCATAGACCGGTGATGGTGTCGCACTCGTTGCAGAGCTTGAAGGACTTCTTCGGTGGGCGCCATGTCAGCCGCAGTTGCGCCACGGAGGTTTCTCATGGTAGGATCGGCACCACGCAGAATCAGGCGGTGAACGATGCCCACATAGCCTTTCCTAGCGGCCATCATCAGAGGTGTCAAGCCATGGATGTCCCTAGTGTCCGGTTCAGCCCCTCTAGCGAGTAGGCCAGCAACAACCCTAGTGAAGCCAAGCCCAGAGCACAACGAGAGCAAAGTAGCACCATTGCTAAGGTGCATGTTGTAGTCGACCTCATGAGGGCTCGTGTCCAAGTCGATGAGGTCCAAGATCCTGAGGAGAGTCTCTTCTAGTTGACCTGAGGTCTGGCCTGCCGCATTGTTCATACTTGCTTGCTGCCTGTAATTGCCGTTGCCACCACTGTATCCACTTGCTCCGTTTCCATTCCACTGACGTTGGTTCGGCATACGTCCGAGTACGGAACCGGCAAATTCCCTCCAGTTGTTCGCATTCCCAGTGGCCTTGCTAGCAAGGATCTGAAGGGCCAACCTCATTACTTGATTCTCATCGTTGTCGATGTAGGTGAACATCTGCTGCGCGATAAGCAGTCCGCCACCTCGCGTGTGTATCGAGACAGGGACTGTACTCGGCGTCGGATACGCTGGTAGTGTGCAGATGATGACGTCCTGGGTGTGATACTTGGTAGGCGCCAAAGCATCGCCAAACTTGACATCGAAGATCTCAGGGAGGTTTCTGCCGACAATGGTAACGTCGATGCCTCCTGCTGTAGGACCTTCCTGTGGGACAACATTCATGATGAAGGTAGGTACGGAGTGTGGGTTCCTAGGGACGTTGTTGGCATCGAGGAACGACACAGGTTGGTTGAGCATCGCTTGAGGCGGACTATGTTGCATGCTCAGTGGCGGGCGCGAGATCGCGACTGGGCTTGGAGCTCTGCTGGGATGCGCAGACGTGGGTGCAGAATAAAATGCTTGTGACGAAAGGTCAAAGCTTTCACGATGACCGGGTGTTGTTATGTAGCCACTAGTGCTTCCAGGGGTGACGGGACCGGTATTGAAGGGATTTGCCGCAGGGATAGTGAGTGGTTTCGGAACGCTGGTGTTGCTATAACCAGATTGGACGGAGCTAGGCGAGAAGGGAGGGTTCATGTTTGATGCAGACATGCTTGTGCTTGGCATAGCAGTAGCCGTGCCTTGATCCAAGGGGGTCATGGCCAGACTGCTCGGTAGCATGCCGTACATACCACTTCCGCTACCTTTCCGTCGCTTGTTCGATCCACCTTGGCCGGAGGGCGAAGCCTGTCGCGATACCTTGCCTGGAACGTTGGTGGTCGATGTTGACTTTGGAATGGGGTTTTGGCGGTTCCGTGGTAAACTTGCGGAGAACGCGCCGTTGTTCACCAGATTTTGGAAGGCTCCAGGTTGTGGCTGACGGCCATGGAACCCTTGCTGCATGGCTTGCAGATCGCTGGTGGAGGCATAAGGACGGTGTCGTGCCATTGCACCGCCTGCCATTGACTGTGCTACATCCATGCCCATGTTTTGTGAATCCAGGCCATTAAATCCGCCAAAGTGCTCAGGCGCTGGGAAGTCCAGCATGTGCCCCATGTAGCCTGGCATCTGCTGGGGAGTTATGTGGGTCTTGTGATCATCGGTGATTAGGATTGGACGAGTCCAGGCTTGCGTTACAAAGTTGCCTTGGTTGTCAAAAAGGGTGAAGACGACGCTGGCTCATGTCAGCGAATGCTTCAGGAACGAGGAATTGTTACTTACGAGAAGCCAACTTTCTCCTGATGATGTCGACAATAGCAGGCAATGCGCATCGGCAAAGTGATCATCGCACTGTTGTCTGGATATGGGGGGTTACCGGCTTCGCCGTCCAATTCCCGCTGGGCCGCGGACTTCCACTCCTGATATTCGTTGGTGTTGAAGACCACGATCCGCTTGTCCTCGAACGAGTTCCAGAGCTCCTCTTGATCGCAGTTTTTCTTCGTCTTCTTACGAGCGGCCCGCTTCCTCTCCCGGTTGATGCAGTTTGTGCAAATCTTTATCTCCCCTCCATTAATGGGCTTCTCTGGATCGTCATCATCGGTAGCTTCTTTTGATTCCTCTCCCTCCACTGAATCTAGTACTACCGATGACGATCGTCGGTTTTTCCTGCGCGGCGGCTCTGGCACGTCTTCGTTTCGACACTTGGCGGTAATGTAGGCGCCTAGTTCCTTGTCCATGAGCGCTGTAGCGCACACTATGCGAATCGACATTTCCAGGGTATCAGCGCGCTTGTTACGGTCGGAAGCCATATATTTGGGTTTCGAAATAGTCTCTGGTGGTAGATGCACCCTTGTGATGCCTTGAGGAAGCTGGGTAAGAATGACGTGGATGGAGATTTGAGTTTCCACGCGAGACTTGGTCGCGCACTTCTCCACGTACAACTTGGGCCCTGCATGCTGCCGCCCTAACCGTTGGTGTGGCGGAGGTGTAGCACCATAACCAGCGTCGGGACTGGAGTCGTTCATGACGTTTTGCTTCCATCTGCGCTGGCTTGTGGATCCATTTTTCAACATAAGCACGTCGTTGCTTGTATCGCCACCGCTAGATGTTGGCGAAGGTTGACCCAAGAAGTTGCTTGGGGACGCCTGATGGCTGAAAGCTTGGGCATTGGTAAGGGGAGAAGGATCGCGAGACTCGAAGAGGAACTGATTGTGAGTTGTGTTTGTGGCCATCTGTTTACCGTTAGTCGCGACTTCCTGCATTGAATTCCTATATGGAAATCACCTGTTGCATCTTGGTGATGTTGCCGAAGGCGTCTGTAGGCGACTCCATACTGACCATCCTTGGATTGATGAAGCTAGGTGGGCTAGCACCCGTGTCTTGGTAGGAATTGGGAAAATCCATGTCCATTAGGTCAAAACCATTGAACCTTGACGTGCCATCATTGTTCCCGCTCATTGTGAAATCTTCCAGCCCATATGTATCGCCTGCATCAGCTTCTTTCTTCAGAGGCTGCTTGCTCTGCTGTGCTTGGAAACCATCGGTCTGGTTGAACAGCGCCCCAGGCGAAGAGGATGTGGACGCTTTCCGTCTTCTTCGTGACGAAGACTCTGATGCGGAACCTTGACTAGAGGTTTCTACCGAAGCGGAAGAGGTTATCGACCTTGGCTTGAGGGTGGAAGGTGCATGGTGTATTTTCGAGTCTATCCGCTGTGCAGGCTTGGCGGGGGATGAGTATCTAGCAAAGCCAGAAGGGGAGGGTGAGTTGGCAGCATCATTAAGAAATGCGCTGGTATCAAACAATGTGTCTGCTGTGGGGTTCGAGTCGAGGAAGTTGAAGTTGGGGTTGTTCCAGTCCTCCATGTCGGATTCTACAACGAGGGGTCGGTTGTACGACTGTTGTTGACCATCCATGACAGCCAACGTCAGAGTGAGGATTTTGCGGTCGGATACCGCGTATGCTGGAAGATGCCCTTTGAAGGGATGAGAACACCTGACTCCGACAATGCGGAATGGTGGTTATTGATGCCGCCAGGTGACAGGTGTATACGAGCGAATGGGTGGATGGGGCAGCGTCGTGTCGAGGAGCGAAGTCGTCCAGGGCGGAGAGGTCCAAAGAACACCTTCAAGGGTGCGTTGCTGGACGGTTGCCGCCTCTCGCCGTGCGAAAGAGTGATGTCGTCGAGGTAAGAATGGTGGTGTGTACGAGGCCACCTAATTTCTGTGGGGAGAAGCCGTCGGTCAAAGCGGAGCGGATTTGACTTTGAATCTCGCTCCCGCTGCTAGCTCCCTTGTCTCTGTCTCTGTGCAGACTCGGACTCGGACTCGACAGGATGATGAATCTACAAAACGGAAAAATGAATTGGTTTGATGGTGATGACGGCTAAGGGAGAGAAAGAATATTGGAGTTATGGTGGCCTGAGGGGGGAGTTTGGATGCGTGGGCGATGGTGTTCTTCTTCACCTTCTCTTGGCGCGGTTTGGGAGCGATCCTGGCAAAGTACTTTGGAGTTGCAGATACTTTTCCAACTTAGCCCATTCGTCCTCTCACTAACTAACGGAAAGGCACCCCCACTGCACGTTTGAAGGAACACTTGCAGCGGTACCCTAGACAATTGTGCTTCAGGCTCGTCAGCTTTGTAAAGCAAGCATAGCCGTATCCGAGCACGCTTGCCTCGACTGCAGTTGTCAACATGGCATGTCATTTCTTGGAAGCTTCACAAGGACATATTCTATCTCATCCAAGTCCTCGTCGCAGCTTGAACCTGATGTTTCGTCTGTCTTGTTTGCTAGACCTAGTCACAACGAGGTAGCAGGACTTTCTTCCCGTTTTGATGTCATCAAGGAGCGCCTACTCGCGGCAGGCGGTGAAGCCGAACCTTTCGAGCGGATGGAGTGGCGCCAAGTCCTACGTACATTCGTCAAGACGTACCTCGATTTGGTGGATGTGATTCGATAGATGTCGGCCGCAGGTACCTCTCCAATAGCGAAACGGATGGCGAGGTCGCACGGTAACGGAAGCGATCTGCCTGCGCTTCCGGGGCGGCTATGGCACTCACCAGTACCAGTCAGTTGAGGTTGTGATCCATGATATCTGAGATGGAATTGTCGAATTCATTCAATACACCATCACTGAAATCCTCTCGCAAAGTCACCGCGCCCACGCCGTGGCTTGACCTAGAGCGAGACATACGGAGCATTCGCCATGGCCTCCGACAGCAAGCGAAACCCTTCTAGTCATGATATGGAAATCCCATTATGAGAATGTATCTCTGTCGGATGAGGCACAACCGTTGCTGATTGCGCACGCCCGCCGCAGATCCTCGTATCTGACGACATAGCGTTTCCGATTCCGTTTTTACCCCTCCAACGGATCAACGATGCTTGGTCGGTCCTTTTTGAGGAAAACCTGGACAAACTGGACCCTGAATCCCGCATGGTTCAGAATCTTCTTTATTGATGATCCATTTGAGCCGCACACTATCAACAAAAGCAATTGCGCTGCGAACCACTGCTAGACTTCGAGACCCTCACCTGAAGTGCCCGCAAAAAGAAGCATCTGCCGGGGATACGTCCCTGGACCTGTGTCAGACATTTGCAGTGTCACAGAGAGTCTCTCACAGCTGGAGACATGTTCATTCCATGCGGGCAAATGATCCATCATGGTCAACGTGGGGCAGCTTGCTCTACACAGCGTAGACGGCTCCGTCTATTATCAGAACCTTTTCTATAGCGGACCCTTGTCAAGCACGAAATGGCCTGAGACCTGCAAGACCCTGAACCAGGCCAAGCCCACTGCAAATATTCCGATTCCAACCACGACCAATCATCTACTCACCACCATGGACAAGATCTGGGCCAGCTTACGAACGTCTTGTCCATTCATGCAGCCTCTGGAGCCCACGCAGGTTCGGTGGCGCGCTGCACCCTCCATCGCAGAGCTGATAGGCAATTTTTAGGAGCACTTATTATCTTGCATCAACCACCAACTGGGCGCAACGGTCGGCTTTTCAGGGCCGATATGCGATGGTTCCTCGTCCCGAACCACACATGTCCCCGGTCAGCTTGCTAGGTAATCATGAGTGAAGACATAACAGTCCCAGATTTTGACTGCATTCATCTCGACCAAGTGGCATCTTCTACTCTTTCAGAGATTTCTCAAAGGACCGTTATCTCCAGCAGATGTGAAGAGGAAACTCTGCGCGAGATGATCGCAGATCGAAGGGGCCAAGCGTTCGCCAAGGCGTGAACCGAAAGTAGCGCCGGCCGGAGTTTAGGCGTTCGATGGGCTTTAGGTTGCGGGTTTCTCCGACAGCAGGCCGGTACCTGTGTATGTGTACCTAATCGGGGAATGACTTTGCGAACGGTTTCACCGTTCGAGTGCTGCTTCAAGTAAGGTAAGAAGAAGTGGTCGGCTCGTTTCTCCTTTCAGAGTGCGCTTGTCGATGAAGACATTGCTGTGACCATCGCGCCTTCTACTTCCCCTCTCATTATCAGCATCAAGATAGTCAAGATCTTGACCGTCTTCCTGGTGCTATCCATCTGCAACTTTGTCTACCACGATACCACAACATCAGCTCGAACTCTTGGCCTCAGGTCTCAGCGCGCTTTTGATAGTCAGCGCTTTCCTTCAACCGCAAATACTACGGATGCGATGAACCAACACGGTTCACGTGTTCTAGACCCACCAAGAGCGCGGCACGGCCACAGCTCTGGTCTCACTCACAACCTAAGGCAATTGTCAAACTGTGAGATGTGGTCATGATGCGCTTTGCACCATCTAAGGTACCTTGTAGTCCTGAGCTTAACTGGCTTAAGGCTGCTGCAGCGTCGGACACTTGCCGGAAGCCTGATCCCAAAGCGTGGAGAGCATGAACTATTGAGTCCCCTACGATGGGCGGTGAGGCATGCTATTCTGCCTTTGGAGACCCTTGGTCAGCTGAATCTATCTTTGGCTGAAGTTAATCGGCAACCTTATTCTGTGTTCGGTAGGATCTCTTACTATCCGTCTCCTCTTCATTAGCACGTAGAGAGGCGGAGAATGAGGAAAGTTATGATCGCGACAAGAAGGACGCGGTCACGGACATCTCATTGTTCTCCAGGAGTACATCGATATGATAGCCTTCTTCGATCGTAACACATTACATTTCATTTCCTCAATCTCTACATGCACGCTCATCTCTCGACCACTTCGCTCAAACGACAGCAGTCTTTCATAACCTCAGATACGTTTTCACATTACCTCCCATTTCTAGCACCATCCACCCTAAGTAGCCCTAGGATACTGGATGAACATTTGGTTGAAGTTGGTATACACCCACGTCATGTTGCTGGTATCGAGTGTCAGGTTGGTCTGCGTAACGGTACCTCGCTGCAGAAACCCGCTCTCAACGTTACCGCCCGCAACAGGGCGAGCGAGATGGTTCGCGCCTGCTGCAACGGTGAAGTTGGCGAGAGGGATCTCGTAGGGGTTGCGAGACGCGACAGTGGGGCAGCCTGTCCTGAACGTTAGCCGATGATAGTTCTATGAACAAGACATCAGGGGCACGTACCAAAGTAGTAAGCCTTCGCTTCCGTCTTGCTAACGTCCAGCTCAAAGTACCCGCGGTAGTACCCCTCATTCCACTGCAACTCCCTATTGTCCCTCACCAAACTGCTCGACTGGTTGTTGGCGGTGCGAATCGTCCCGCCAAACCCGCTGGACGAAACAGCCGTGCCGGCGAACTCGACACCGATGGCACCGACGCCGGTGGCTTGGTCGTAGGGGGAGTGGTCCAGCCAGACGAGGTCCGAGACCCAGTTCGCGTGGCTGTCGCCGGCGAGCATGATGTTATTGCCGATGTTGTTGTCGTAGAGGTGTTGGAAGGTGCGATTGCGGTTGGACATGTAGCCCTGCGGTTCGTGTTAGCCAACCTGTACTCATCCCGTTCCCTCAAGGTTGTCACGTAATAGATGCGATTCAACTTACATCCCACTGGTCTCCGTTGTATGGGTTCTCTGCAGAACCGAACCAGCTGCTGATGTTGACACGGGAGAAGACGATCTGGTTGCCGATGATGCGCCACGTGGCGCCGCGCTTAGAGGACTTGCTCAGGCTGTTGTAGAACCAGTTTTCTTGGTGGGAGCCCATGAGCGAGCGGCCGGCGTCGTCAGAGATTTCATAGATGTAGTCGTCGTTCCAGCCTATGGGTACAGTAAGCTTAGTTGGGTGAGGCTTAGAGAAAGGAGATATGCTTACCCAGAGTGGTGATGCTGCGGTCGTAGTTGCGGGTGTCCAGGATGATGAGATCGAGGAGCTTGCCCATGGAGAAGGAGCGCCAAATGCGGAGGTTGTCGTCCATGTCTACTTGGCTATTGAACTATTAGTGGTGGCAGTGGGGGACAAGTTCGGTCATCATACCGGATGGGCATCCACTCAAAGTAAGCGCGGACTGCGTTCATCTTCCTTTGATCTACGGACACACCGCCAAGTCTAAGGAAGGACTGTTCAGTGTTGTTCATGCCGCTGAAGCCGTCTCTGTAACCGTTGTTTGCGACCTCTGTATGCAGTAGCTTAGCATCATTTTTTTCAATTTTACTTGGGCGGCATATACCATGATCATCCCAGGTAGGGATCCACGGGAATGTTTGATGAGAAAGGCGAAGGTCGAGATCCGTTCGGTACTAGGCACAAGGTAAGAACCGGTCAGGATACACGACTGCACCTCAACTGAAGCGACTTACCTGAGCAATTCTGGTCCTGTAGTCGTATAGACTGACGATCTCCTTTGGCGGCTGGGTAGCGCGAGGATCGCCGCGAGTGAGGTTACCCGTGGCATACTCGTAGATGTAGTCACCCAGATGAATGACATAGTCTACGTTGTCCTTTCTGGCAGCATTGCCGTAGGCGTTGAAGTATCCGTTGGCTGCGATGCGGTCAGTATGGAGCGTCAAGCACGTACTCGAGGAGGCCACTCACGGTAGTTGCTGCATGAGTAGACGGCGAATCTGATGCGGGTTGTATCGTCATCCGCAGCAGGGCTGGTCTTGGTCCTTCCTACCGGGCTCCTATTGTCTGAGCCGCAAACGTTGAACTGGTACCAGTATGTGGTGAATGGCTTCAAATGCTGAGCTTCGACCTGTTCAGAGTTTTCATCAGTCGCTTGCCTCCCATTCCTGGATCGCCTCGCACTTACCTTGACAGTGAAATCAATATCGCTAGTGGTGTACGCCTTCCCACCGTCCACCTCATGGCTGCACCCCTGATCCTGATACACATGATACTCGACACAGATCGGATTGCTGCTCGCGTTCACATACGCCGCCGTCTCATGATTATACAACTCAACCGTCCCCGAAACAGTCACGTTAGACCTGTCATTAGCCAACTGCGGTGAGATCCTCGTCCAGAGGATCACGGAGTTCGGGTACGGATCCCCGGACGCCACGCCGTGGGTGAAGTTTAGCTGTGCGGCGTTGTAAGGGGGGTTGTCGGCGCGCTTCTTGGAGCGGGAGTGGTCGAGGGTGCGCTTGACGACTTTGGGGACGTCGATGCCGAGGCCAGGGTGGGTGAGGGAGGGGGAGCGGTAGTTGAGGTTGGTTTGGAAGGAGGCGGTGACGGTTGAGGAGAGGAGGAGGGTGGAGAGGGCGATGAGAGTGGGAGAGCGCATGTTGACAGTTGTCTGAAGAGGCTGAAGCAATTGAGAAAGAACTAAGTGAAGCTCAATTGGCGCAAGAAAGCCAATTGCGAGATGGACGGTGTCTTTTGGTAAACTACGGGTGACACAACCACTCCTTGCCTGACAAGAGCTGCGAAACGAGGAGAACGGGAATCCAAACTCTTATATTCACCTGTCCCTTGGATACTCCATCCATTGCTTCTTCGTGTCCCGCTCCCATCCTCTCCATTGCCGTCGAAATCAAGCAACTTCTCCACGAAGCTCCCAGCTACCCTAGCTCTTTCGTGCTACCGACCTCCCAACCATCCATCATCGCGCATATCAACCCTTGCTTGCATGCAGCACCACAAGGCGTCCTCCAAGGCACACGCCAATGACAGTGACCCTATTTGCAACATGCTCGACCGTGTAGCAGCAGCTGTCGAGGCGTGCCTGACGATGGAAGAACAATTGGACGTTTCGAGGGCGGGGGAGCTGCTAAGCACTGCGGAAGCGTGCCTTGGCGGAGCTTGGCAACTGCCCTGCTGGGTCTAGCGAGGCCGGAGATCTTTTGACCTTGTCGATGTACATCAGCGTTCGGAAAACGTGCTTGAGGCTCTCGGTGAAGGCACACTCTTCGTTGCCGGCAGACAACACCGTAGAGCAATGGTTGCTTCTGCCTAGACGATAATGAATGGCCTTAGGCACGCGGGATCTGTCCGCTCACCCCGAAACGGAGCTACATACTTCCCTGACCGGCCGCGGGAGCCATCTGTTCTACCCCGAATATCACCTCATTCCCAGCTGACGTACACCTTCGCCATCATGTGTTTTGAGGAGCCAGGCCCGACATTTTGTAAAGGCTTCGCATGCTGCAGACCTTGATGTCCTCTTACTTACTTTAGCCGCAGGCTGCGGACCTTTGTACGGTGATCTACACCAGCTATGTTTTCGTATTTAGTCACATTGGGACAGGTAAGTCTCCATTTGCGTGGTCGTAAGGACGCTTCCTTGTCCATCTGCTAGCACTTTCTGCTTCACGTTTGGTGCGAGCACCCTCCTGGAGTTGAAGCAAGCCGATTGCATTGTCCAGCTCTCAGAGTCCTCTTTCGCATTCCTTTCCAGGACGTTGCGGTATGTGGGCTTGGCGTCTCAGCTGTTGTCACGAGAAGTCTCCGGTTAGAGGTAACGCCACCTCACGAGACGTTGACAATTGGATAAAAACCACGTGTATGGTTGGTGAACACCAGATCATGAGAGCGGTTTGTAATGTTACGCAAACTGTCTCTCTTTTGTCTAAATGTCCAGTTATCGTAGCCTAAGAAACCATATATACCATCGGTCTTTCCACTCATGATTTTCCATTTCGTCCCCTAACAACTTCCAACTAAAACAATACCAACAAGATCGAGAGAGCCTTGCATCCTTATGTCGCTATATCAAAACCCTTTCCACGAAGCCGGCTTGGATTCTTCGTTCGCCCCGTCACCGGCCGCCAACACGCCGCCGGATTCACCTCCCGTGACCGATGTCGAAACAGCTTCTCGTCCAAAAAGCAACTTCAAAAGGGCTGACAGCGGCACAGGTCGACCGGTTACTAGCCGTACTCATGCCACAGGAACCACTCCGCATGTAACTCATGCTCAGCACCAAACTTCACCGCTGCGTCTTGTTGTCGTTGGCGGCGTAGCCGGTGGCCTCAGCTTTGCCACCCGCGCGCGCCGTCTATCCGAAACTTCTACCATCACCGTTTTTGAAAAGGGCCCATATGTTTCCTACGCCAATTGCGGAATCCCATATGCTCTTGGCAACGTCATTGCAGACGAAAAAAAGCTCTTGCTCAATAGCCCAGAATCACTATGGCAGCGGTTCCGGATCGATGTAAAGCTATCCACCGAGGTGCTGGGGTGGAACACAACGAGGAAGGTCGTTTACTACCGGGTTGAGGAGGATGGTGAGGAAAGAGACACAGAGATGCCGTACGATAAACTAGTCTTAGCACAAGGGGCTGACAGCTTCATCCCAAAGTTACCCGGTCTTCAGGGAGACGGTGTCTTCACCTTGCAGACGATCGAAGATCTGCAGGAAATTAAAAAGTTCCTGGTTGAGAACAGGTGTGAAAGTGCAGCAGTCATTGGGGGAGGCTTCATTGGGATTGAAGCGGCAGAGAACCTTAAACTGTTGGGACTGAATGTTTCCGTCCTCGAAGCCACCGATCACGTATTTCCGCCCCTGGATTGGGAGATGGCCCAACTGGTGCACGACGAACTGCGCCGCCACGACATCAACCTCGTTCTCAATGCCCGTATCGAAGGTGCCGAATCAGAACCTTCTCGACAGGTTATCTTACCAGAGGGCCCGGCTGTCGACGCTGATGTTGTGATTGTCGCGGTTGGTGTCCGCGCTCGTACCGCACAAGCCAAGAAAGCAGGTCTCGAGGTTGGCGAGACCGGCGTGCTTGTCAACTACAACATGCAAACATCCGATCCGGACGTCTACGCTGTCGGCGACATGGTCGAGACTGTGAATATCGTGTCTGGACAGTCAAAACAACTTGCGCTCGCCGGACCCGCAAACCGGCAAGGACGCTTGGCTGCTGATCATGTCTTCGGCAAGAGCACCGAATATTGGGGCAACGTCGGCGTCAGCGTCTGTAAAGTCTTTGACCTTACCGTAGCCAGCGTGGGTATGTCAGTCGGAGCCCTGCGCAAGATAGGTCAAAATCCACTTTGGGTCACGATCCACCCCCTCGATCACGCCGGTTACTACCCGGGCGCTCATCCACTCAACTTGCGCGTCGTTTTCGATCGCGACACAGGCCTCATTCTCGGTGCTCAAGCAGTTGGCGCCAACACTGTCGACAAACGTATCGACGTCCTCTCAACAGCCATGCACGCAGGCATGTCAGTCTTTGACCTCGAGCATTTGGAACTCGCCTACGCACCACCGTATGGCTCGGCCAAGGACCCGGTGAACATGGCGGGTTTCGTGGCCAGCAATGTCCTGAGAGGTGACGTCGACCTGGTCTACGCGGAGAATCTTGACTTCAACTTCTCCGAATTGCAGGTCGTTGACGTCCGTAGTTCTGAGGAGTTTGCCAGGGGCCATCTGAAGTTCGCGGTCAATGTTCCGCTTGATAACCTAAGGGAGAACCTGGACAAGATTGAGAAAAACAAGCTTGTGGTTGTGTATTGCCAAGTAGGCTACAGGGGTTATCTCGCGTATAGAATTCTGAAACAGAATGGGTTCGATGTGGTCAATTTGGATGGGGGTTTCAAGACGGTGAGTGACGCGCATTACGTGCCTCTCATTGACGGGCAGACGAAGTAGGCGCTGGTGATTACCAGATGATGGAGAGGGAAGGGGTGTTTCGAGGGATTTGATCGATTTCAGTATAGAAAGATGTATTCGCGCCACTTGAGTCGAGTATCTACATAATTAACGATTTAATATAAACCTAAGCCAGGCAGGTATACTGGGAAGGTGAAAGATGGCCTGAAATTCTTGGCATAGTGGGCACGGACCGACAGTCGTCTTACCCAATCTTATCCTCGATAACGTGACTTGTTCCCGATTCCTGCTTTCTCATCCCTCGACGGTGTGCTTCAGGAATACAGCCAGTGAGAAGGCAATCACAGAACTTTAAAGGAGGTAGTTGACACCCTGGCAGTCTTGGGTCTACTATGTGTTGCGGTTACGGACGGTTCCGATGACCAAGGATTCAGGGGCACATCAACCACCCCTCCAATGCGTACAAGCACACATCAGCCACCTAGGCTCATGAGCGGTAGTCCGGCGTGACATTGAATACACAGATGGGCAAGGACAGTGGAATCTACTTTGGCGGTCTTGGTTGGCCCATACTGCCCTCAAAGACATGGGTGTAAGGAGCTTCCTGGGCAGGATCCTAAGAACAGACACCCTACCTCTCAGATACCTACCATCCTTCGAATATCCTCCCCTGAAATCCAAAGATGCCTTCAGGGTCCTGCGGATCGGAGCTGGGAGGAGCGCCTACGACATCGAGCTGAGCGTCGAGTCTGCCTCTCTTGACAACCCACCCTCCTACGAAGCAGTGTCGTACGTCTGGGGCAGTCCATTTCGATCAAAGCATATCCTTTGCGGCGGCTGCAAACTTCAAGTCACTGAAAGTGTGCATGAGGTACTCCGGCGGTTCCGGCGGGATGATGGACCAACTATCTTGTGGATCGATCAGGTTTGCATAGACCAGGAGAACCATGAGGAGCGCAGTAAGCAAGTGGAGCTCATGTCTCAGATCTATCAAAAGGCGTCAAAGGTCAATATCTGGCTCGGAGAAGCCACGAGAGCTTCCAATCATGCGATGCAGCTGATGAGGCGGGTTCTCGATGTTATGAATGACCACCCAAACCTTTACAAAGATGAAGCCGACGTGGAGCGGCATGGCCTGCCCAGCTACGGTCATAGAGACTGGGAGGCTCTAGGCGCGATTCTGATCCGACCCTGGTTCCATCGTAGCTGGGTTGTCCAAGAAGCTGCCATGGCCAACAACCCAGTCGTTTTCTGCGGAAACAAAGAAATGCACTGGATAGACTTTGTCCGCGTCCTCAGTCGTTTGCGCTTCGCTTCGCATTCGAAGACCCTCAGGCAACCTGATGCGTTCATTTCCAAGCCTATACAACATCTACTTGACCTGGAAGAAGCAAGGATCAATGTGAGAAGCGGCACCAAGCAGCCGCTGAAGGATATACTGATCCGGTTCCGGCATTGCGAGGCTACTATCCCGGTGGACAAAGTGTACGCTATGCTCGCTTTGAGCGCGGAAGGCAAGCACATCTATCCTGATTATCGGCTTCCCGCATCGGCTGTGTTTCATTTCATGGCACTGCGCTTCATCGATCCTCAAAGAACTAGAAAAGCCGTGGAGGGCGATGAACAGGACAGCCCATGGCAGAACACCATGGACCTAATTTACATGGCCGGCAGCGCATACCGAAGCCTCCAAATGCCTTCCTGGGTTCCCGACTGGTCAACCGTCTACGACACGAAGCCAATCCGCAGCTATGGCAGAGCCGGCGCTCCACCTCGGAGAAAGGAAGGAACCCTAAAGCTGCTTCCCAGCAGTCTTCTTTCTCTCTCAGGTACTGTACTGGACACTGTCACCGCTTCTACGCCAGCCCTAAAACACAAAAAGTCCTTCACCCCCACCTCCCTCTACCACTCAACATCCACCTGGTTCAACCACGCCGAGTCCCTAGTCAAGACCCTCCCCAGGGCGTACCTAAACGGCCAACCCCGCGACGAAGCCTTCTCCCGCACCCTCCTAGCCAACCGCATTTCTCAAGGCCCCACCCACCGCCGCGCAACCACCGCCGAAGCCCACGCCTACTACGACACCTTCAAATTCCTCGAAGCCCTGGCATACCAACAGTGGGAAGGCGTCCAGATGCCGGACATCTACCGCTCGAGTTGGTACCAGAGCGTCGCAGCTGAGATTCAGGGACGGGCGTTCTTTGTTACTGAGAAGGGATGTATGGGGTTGGGGCCGAGGGGGACGGCGGCAGGGGATGTGCTGTTTTTGCTGACGGGGGAGGTGGTGCCGTTGGTGTTGCAGAGGAGGGGGGAGGAATTTGTGCTCCGGGGTGAGGCGTTTCTGCACGGGTTGGAGGATGAGGAGGGGGCGTGGAGGGATAGTCTTGGTGATGAGGAGGTGCTTATTCGGTAGTGGATTGCTCTGCGCTTTAAGTATTACCCACTTGAAGTCTTGATTTTTTTTTTCTAGTTCTCTTGAACAAGTTTTGGCCTTGTTGAAGTTCAGGAGCCACATCTTCAATTTCTTCGTAGTGATGATAGGAGTTGGTAAGGAATTAGGCATCCATTAACACCCACTGTCTAGTACACCGCAAAGCAACACAGAGGCGCCTTGGTGCATGCAGAGGGCTGGTATATAGGGTCTAGATGGCATTATTCATTCCCATCAACTATCCAAGGTCGACCTTGTCTCGATACCGTGAAGGCGCAGTTGGTGGAGGTACACAGATTGATTATGTACCCCAATCCTATCCCAGACCTAAGCCATGTTAAAAACCTGATCCAGATCTAAGTGATAGGCAATAGGAGAGTGGAGCAGGCTCAGTAAGATTCCAAGAGGCCTCGTTATGGTTCTTATGTTGCTCCTAAGCTCCGTGAGTTATGATATTCTCGATGTGTTTCTCATCTTTCCATTACCATCTTCCTTACAAAGAGAGGGTGATTAAACCCCAACCCTGTAAGGCAATAAACCATGTCTCTACCGGTGGCATCAGCAAGCGTGATAGCATCATTGAGGCTTGTTCGTTTATCACAAAGTAGCATGGCTGACAGTTCCCGCACTTTGCTGTGTAGAATTACGTCCATGATTTTGAGGGGAAGTTTGTATAATGTGAAGAATCATAGATAGGAAAAAACCTCAAAAGGAGGATAAGCCCGTGATGTAGCACTGGCTGACATGTTGTTCACAGCCGCATCCTCATAGTGTGACTTCTACAGCATAATGGTACCACCTGATGTTACACATTCTGTCGACATCCCATCAAGCAATTCAGCACTCACATTTCGGCTCCCAGCTTCTCTCTAACCACAGAAACCATAGCATCCCCTTCCCTTACCCATTCAAACCTCACCCGTTCCATGTCCACACCCCCTACCTTCCACCTCTCCCCAACAAGACCCCCTACGCTGCACCCACCCGTCCCCATCTCCAGCGTACCACCACCCTCCCACCCATCTTCCGCTCTGATGCCGGCACCCGCCCGCGCTTTGAGCAACAACATCAGATTAGAAGTGTAACAGCGCACAAGAGCACAGGCGTGTCAGCCCAATGTGTCCGAGACACGTCACGTTAGGCATGAGAATGTGCATACGTAGGGAAGAACGAGGGACAATCTTTAGTTCGGAACTGGGATGAGGATTGACTGACGGAAGATGGGATGTTGAAGACGAGCACGTGAGGATGTACGGGCATGAGATGGAATGTCTTAGTGAACAGGACACTGCATGCTGTCTATGCAAATATGGCACCTGTGGCTGAGTCGGCGGTCACTACAACGAACATAAACAGAAAGGCCAACCGAACAAGGACGGAACTTTTGGGTTTTTACCGTAGCTTTGAATTCATACCTGGTGTGACTATGCCTCATACAGCGCGTACATCCGGTTTATTGATACATGCTGGGAGGGATATCTTCAACACGTGTACATCCCCCATACCAGCCAACACAGAACCGAGCCGAAGTCTTTGCAACACGGCAGCCCGGCTAGACATCTTGTGGAGGCAGAAACTTGATCGACAGTTGGCATGCTTGGCCAGTTTTGGTTGGCATGCGTGTCTTCGTGACCTTTGATCCCTCCGCTATCTCTTCGACGACTCCAAAGGACAGATGACCGCTCCTTCGGTCTGTGGACAGCTGAGCCGGACACGGAGCTATTGGATACCGGTGAACGATACATCAGGGCTCCGCAGCCAGAATAACTGCTGCAGCTGCTCAATCACGGAAGACTGGAAATGATTGAACGAATTTGACATCGGCCGTCAAACCGAATACAGACCGGAGAAGGAGACACCGACAGCGATACTAACGCACTAACGTCCGCAAAACGGGAAAACTTTGAACAATGGCATCCTCCGTATGAGAAACACCCATCGTTGTTGTTCCGAGTCACATCACCCCCGAGATGCCCTTAACAAACGCGGCGATATTCCAGAAACGGCACATCACCACCCTGATCCCAGCAGACACAATGTTCGCGACACATCAACGGCTGGCTGCCGAACGGGGGAAGCGGATGACCCGTTTGGAACAAGGCACGGCTCCTCTCTCGGCCAAAGAACTCACCGTGCCTCCTGTCGTCGGTTTCTCTGATTTCCGGCCTGGAAATTGACGACGTTCGGAAGTGGCAAACGTAGTTCAAGGGATCCCTGAACCAGCGGGGTATAAGAAGCGGCAAAGAAGGCAGCGGGACGAGTCGTTCAGGGTTTGTCACGCAGAGGGTGAGGCACAGCAACGGTGATCATGTGGCGGAATGTTGGCTGGAAGCAGAAAACCGATAATAACGATAATCGATGGTGATATGATATGCATGCTACGTTCCTGCGCGCAATAATCGATAATGGAAGATGCGGATGTGACAATGTTGTACGGAAGCGCTACCACTTACAGCCTGCTTACCGTAACGACACCGTGGGGCCGCAACGGGGGGGATATCACGGGACGCGGGACACGGGACGATGATAAGACGTCTGAAAGAGCATAGCATGGCCTTTTATGCCTGGTGGGAGAATGAATTGTTGTTCGTAACCTGGTTTCGCCTCGGTGCGCGAGCGGACTTGCGTAAAGTCCTATTCTCCTGCGCACCGTGTCGGCGCATAATGCCGTTTCATATGGACCCCAGGCTCTCGATCCTTCCGGCCGGCATTGGAGAGGAGCTTTGACGGGGGGCACAGGCGTCCCGTGGGCTGGGCTGGGAAGATGGATGGCTGGCTGGATGATGGTTATGTATGTATATCGGTGGCTTGTATATTTTGAGGCTATATAGCTGGAGATATACCGCTGGAAGGATGGACGTGGTAATCATGTTGTTACCGTGTACAGAAGCGCAGAACACCTGTTTCGGCCGGGTTTGAGATTGTGCAGCGCTAGGGCGAACGGGAGTTGATTCGCACCCAGAGAACCGGTCTTACCTCCGGTTCTATGATGACAAGAGTGCAGACGTGAAGCCGTACCTGCGGCGTGTATTGGAGGGAGGGGTGGAGCACTGTTAGATCAGACGGCAGCGCAGAGGAAGTAGCTCCGCCACGATCGATCGGGGAGAGGTGATATAGAAGGGATAAACGCAGATATACCAAATACAGTAAGCAGGTGCTCCCGTTAGCTCATTGTTTTGTCGTCGACAGCTCGTGGCCACGAACGGTCGGAGGCATGCCCGTCGACAATCTTCCACATGGCGATGGAGTTTATGATAAATACTTGCATCGCGCCAAAGGGTCCTAAGCGCTCTATTGACAACGTCATCATCAAATTCATCCGGGGTTCAGCTTTCGTTGACTCTCGCTTCTTGCGATTCATGCCTACGAAACCCTTGACTTTCTGACTTTTCTTCACCTGCAGGCCCACGACTCGCGAGCCGAACCAATCTGCTTCCACAGGCAGTCCGCGGGCTCATCGGCGTCCCAACCATTTAACTGGCTTTCCAGCAGAATTTCCTCAACACCCTCAACCGGATTTTCGGTCGCTGTCAGGATCATTAGAGCCCCTGGTCAGCCGGCGTTGGGAGCTAGGCTGGGTTGGGTAGCGGTGGTCCGACTAGGTTTTGGCGCACACCCTCGGGCGAAGTCAAGGGAGGGGACCCTTTGGCGGTTTGGGCGCGGGTACAGTTGCTTGTCGAGATGGAATGTTCCGCGAGGGATATCAGTGATAGAGTTAGTAGATGTTGAAGGACAGACTTCTGTATAAAGTTTGCAAGTACATTGAGTTATAGTTCTCACGTTGGCGACGTTTCACGTGCAAGCAAGGGAAAGCCGGTGTCGTGCACGTGGGACGACACAACTCAACTGCAGTTCCGGTCATTGAGAAAAAAAAACGAATATCAAACCTAACTCAAAGTATCCTGCAAAGTATCAGGACCACTTTTCGCCATGTGTATGTATGCGTATGCGAACATCAAGGCCTGTCTATATACCTGTAGTCTACACTCTACACTCTAGCTCATGTTACTCTGAAACGAACATCTTCCCATCACCCCAGCAACATCCTCACAACCATGTCCACATCTTCCCCCGTCCCGCATATCAAACCCCCCCTCTCATCCTCATCCCCAACAGCTCTCTCAAGCACCCTCCTCCCATCCACCGGATCCACCGCCTTCCCCCCCGCGCATTCCACCACCAGCGCGATAGGCGCCAACTCGTACAACCGCCTCAGCTTCGCCCTGCTCCTCTCCGTCGTCGGACTCACATATACCCCATGCCCCTTGACCAGCGCATGCGCGATGTCGGGCACCAACCCGCCGGCATAGCGCAACGTCCACCGGTCGTGGATGAAGTGATTGATTAGACCCATGTACCTCGCGTCCTCACCTGCCGCCCGCAGGTTCGCAGGGGCGAAATACCTCGTCTTGCTGCTTCCTGGGTCGTCGAACCTCACCGCTTCTCTGAGCACCTCCACATTGCCATCATCACTCAGCCCGACCTCGAAGCAAACCCCTTCCTGCCCTGGTAACCGTATCGCAACGAAGGCACCCGTCCTAGGGCCATAGACGCCCAGAATCGCGGCGATTTGCTTCTCGGGCGAGACGCGCAGGGCAGAGTCCCCCTCCCAGATGCCGACGATGGTGCCTACGGTCCAGTTGGGCGCGACAATGCTGCTCCCGTCTAGCGGGTCGAACGCGATCGCGTACTTCTCCCCTTGCCCTTGCACTTGACCTTGCTCTTCCCCACCTTCTCGCCCAGCACCAGTAGGTCTCTCAATGGGATCCTCCTCGCTACTGATTGCTGCCACCTCTCTACACGTGCCAAGCGCGTCCCTCAGGATCTTCTCAGCTGCAACGTCGACGTTCAGCTGTTCATCGCCAAAACTGTTGGAGGTGCCGAGGAGGGACACGTGATGTGCCTCTCGGAGGGCTTTGGCTATGGAGGTTAAGGAGGTGAGGAGGGTGGGGATGAGGGAGGTGCGGAGAGTGGTATGAGTGGGGGGCAGGAGGCGTGAGAGGAGGGTTGGGAGGGGGGTTGATGGTGTTGGATTTGACATTGTTTACCTGTGGGTGTTTTAGGGTGTATAACCTCATCTTGCAGTTTGGAACAGGGTATCGCAGGGTGTGATCGGGGCGGTCATTCTTTCATCCGGGGGGATAGAATTGATCTCTCCTTCCCCACGGGTGCAGGTATGAAAGCCCACGAGGACGATCACTCACAAATTCATTTTCTGTACGTTAGCAAAACACCATCACAGGCTCCATCTCATATGCACCACCCCATCCCTCTCCGCATCCTCCCTACGGCACCCCATGCGCCATCCGCAAAAGCAACACCATCAATCCTCCCTCTCGCCACATCGGCCGGCCTCCCACATCACGGCCCGCCGACGTTGACAAGCTTCTCCCTTTCCAGCCGCGTACAGATCCGCAGGCGCACAACAACAAAGTCACGACAGGACGTCTCGGATGAAGTCTAAAACCGCGTGATGGACTAGTAGGTTAGCTTTTTTTTTTCTGTGCATTCGTTTGTGCAAGAGTCAAATAGACGGGATACAGAGGGTGATGCGGTAGGTTTAGACGAGTAAGTTTGTGTGTTTTTTGTCCTTTTTTGTTTTGTGTGAAGGTGCTGCGTAGGCTATGCGGAAGAGCTGAGGGAGCACAGAGGAGCGGAATGGGGTGGTGTTGGGCTGCTGTTGTGCGACGATGGCTAGCTGAGCGGACCGTATCCACAGGTCGCGAGGGAGGGAGGTGTGAAGCGTCAGCTCAGGCTGTGGCAGTGGCTCTCGTAATGTCCAGGCTGCGATGCGATGCGATGCAGTGCCGATTGTTATTGCAGCTGCGAAGGGAGTATGCAATGCCAGATCTTGCTCGCTTGCTGTGAGATGTTATGGGCGCAGCGATCTGGCTGCCTGTCGGATGGTAGATCTTGGGTACGTAGTGTTATAATGTACATAGATTGCCTTGCGTTCTACTGCGAGCGCTTTGTTCACGAAGAGACTAGGCGCCCTGTTGTCCAGCAAGACTACCCATCTCCTAGTCACGGAGATCTTGCCCTCTCGTCTATCTACCATCACTCACATCTCTCCAGAAATGCATACAATCTACAAGGGAGGATGTTGGGCCTAGATCTGTGGGAGCAACAGAGTTTAAGAATGGCCTGATTCCGCGGGAACAGCTGCGACGGCGGACACAGGTTGCAGCTGGCCAGCCAATCTTCGGCTGCTCCTGCTGCTGTTGCTGCATCATGCGCCCGGGCTGGTGGGCGCGTTGCAGTTTGCATTCTGAACTTTGCAGCTGTGGTTTCGTGCTCCGATACGTCGGGTGAACTTTCCTGTGGGTGCGGATGCGGGACGTTTTTATCCTGGAGGGCGCGGCTGCTGATAGGACCAAAACCACCGTGTTCGGTGCTTGCAGAACAATAGGTCGCGTACTGAAGAAAGTTGATCGTGGTTCGACTTTTGCGTCAAAATTTGAGTTGCTGCAACTCCCATTTCCATCGGGTAAGACATACGCCGACTTGTGCCAGGACAGAGGCTCCTGGACGTAACGTCCGGCTGATGAACCACGGTTACAGAATATTGGTGTTTCCCTTCTGACAGCATCACGCCACAATTCTCACCGCGGCCACGGACAGATTGACGCCAGCCGTACCTACCAGACGGCACAGCGTGTCGCATTTTGTGAGGGTTACGGGATGTTCCCTGCTACCTACCGCCGTGATCAGCATCATCGCGAAGAGCGTTGAACAGGAAAAACTGGAGCCTTTCATTAAAAACTGTGCTGTTGCTGATCCGCGACGGAACGATCCTAATGATTTGTCCCGTGCTTTTTTTCACAAACGGTCGTAGCGATGTCGGCTTCGAGTCATGAGCGTCAGCAGCTGAAGAAGCAAGCGAGGGCTGCCGTTGTTAGCAGGTCAGGATTGGACGACGTCCAAGGTCGTTGTGCCCTCGCATACGAGGCCTGCGTGTCTTAGTGGTGCATCATCTGGAGCATAGCCCTGCATCAGCGCAAGTCAAGTCAGGGCAGGTCAAGCCTAGAGAGTTTTGCATGAGGTCGCACAGAGAAGCATTAAAGCGCAGCTGCAGGTTGGAAGCTTTCAACCTAAGCCATGACGCTGCTCACCCTCCCGCGAGCTGATCTCTTAGAGATTTCGGAGCGTGAGATATCGAGATAGGGTTGTTGAGCATCCATCCACGCCATCATCGAACTGTCGAATGCTTCTCACAGCCGGAGAGCGGAAGGTGTCCCTGTTGCAGCAAGCGGGAAGAGCCAACCCCAGACCAAAGCTGCCAAACCCAGAAGGAACAGGGGCAGTATTAGGCCGAGTGGGGACTAGCCGCAGCGCCAGCGTGGACGTCGGCTGAACCTTCTTGTGCATCCAAGCCTGCGCCGGTGCATCTAGCGGGCCGCGCTAGAGCTGGCGGGTCTTAGCCAGTGCCGGCTAGCGCTCGCCCGCGGAACCGGGTGGGTTGGATGAGGCGGGCTGCGATTGGACGGACCCGCGAACTGGACCATTCCGTTTTCGCGTCCAAGCCCCGAGGTTGTGGCCGCGCTAGCCTCGTTAGCCTCGCTACCGTACCGTGTCCCCAGTTCCCTTGTTCCCAGTTCAGCCCCTCTCCCCAGCGCTTTGGTCTGTGAACTGCCTTTTCTCCCTTCGTCTCCCTCGCTCCCCTTCCTTCTGGCTCCTTCACCCTCCTCAGCTGCAGCTGCACCCGCACCCGCACCCTTCGTCAACAGGGAACGCAATTGCTGTGCAGAGCTGTCACACTTGCAAGCAATCAGGGCCTGGATTTATAGAAGAGAAGGATATTCTGGAATTTAGAAAGAGAAAGACAGACTCTGGTTTCGACTTTCCTGCTCGTGCGCACGCCGTTTCTGGTCCGCTTCTGATCGACAACCCCGACGCTGGTCCATTGCGATATCGTCAACAATTCTGACTCGATCTCATACTGTTATCCACTCGATACTCTCTCGAAGCCGTTGCGTATACCTTCTACACATTCGTTATCTAGGAATAACTCGACTATAACTTGAACGTTTCCGTCGTCCGACCGAAGCGTGTCGTAACGGGACCATTACTGTCGCGACACGACCCAATTGAGATTGTATGCAACCTCCTTTCTTTCCACTGTGCATCCGACTCGATCAAGGCATCACAGCTAACACCTCGCCGCGAAAGAACAATTCTCCATCAACAATGGCAACCATGAACACCATAATCCCCGTCGCCAACGAGACCAGGAGTCAAAGCTCGCGGATCACCAAAGAAGGCAGGAAGATCACATACAAGTTGACTGTCATCCAGCAGCCTGAGCGAGCTCGTGCTTGTGGTTCGGGAGCCAAATGTATGACCCTGCTACACCTCTGTCCAAACACGCGTCGATGCTAACCTCCATCCAGCATCAGCAGACCGTCGTCCAGTCGATCCACCTCCGATTGTCGAGCTTCGTGTGTTTGAAGGCCCCGATGCCAACAACGACATCACCTACGCATACAATGCCAACTTCTTCCTCTTCGCGACCCTCGAGAATGCTCGCCCAATTGCCCAAGGACGCGTGTCTGCAAGCAGCACCAGTTATCCTGTTCTTACCGGCACTCCAGTAGCCGGCATGGCCTATCTCGACCGTCCGCAACCCGCTGGCTACTTCATCTTCCCCGATCTGTCAGTCAGACATGAGGGCAAATACCGACTGAGCTTCAACTTGTACGAAGAGCTCAAGGAGCCCAAGGACAGCGACCCGGAGCCACATCAGCAAACTGCCATGCACCCTGGTGCACCCAACGATGCTCTCGTGTCCTATCGTCTGGAGGTCAAGTCGGTTCCGTTCACCGTCTACAGCGCGAAGAAGTTCCCTGGTCTGACCGAGAGCACCCACCTGAGCCGCGTCGTTGCAGAGCAAGGCTGCCGTGTGAGGATACGAAGGGATGTACGCATGAGGAGGCGCGAGGCGAAGCCAGCGAAGGATTGGGATGAGTACCGGGAAGAAGAAGCTTACGAGCAGGCGAGGAGAACTGCGACGCCGGATGTGTATGGCTCACAAGCGCATGGTGGCATGGCTACGCCTGGGCCGGTTATGGAACCCTTGGATCGCCCACGGTCAGACAGCAACGCTAGCAATGCTTCCTACGCTTTGGCGCCACAACGTCGTCCTTCCCTGGACAACATGGGCCAGATGTACCAGCAACCTCAGCCATATGGCAACGCACAGATGGCACCACCTACTCCTGGCTATGCTCCACCCATGAACTACGGTCCGCCTCAACAACATCAGTACCAGCAGCCGTACCCATCCCCTCAGCCTATGATGCCACCCCACCAGCAGCCATACCCTCAGCAACCTCAGCAGAGCTACCAACAGCAACCCGTTGCGCAGCCCATGCCTCAGCAGTATGGCAACTACATGCCTCCTCAACAGTACCAACAGCCTCAGTACGAGCAACCACAGGCCCACGCCCGTCACGAAAGTGTCGACTATCATCAAGGTGGCAACGAGTATCGTCGCTCCTCTGTGGCTCAACTGCACCAGCCATACCCACCTCCCGTTGCTCAACCCCAGCATCAGCAGTACCAGGCTCCTGCACCGGCGCCAGTCCAGCCTCAGCAATATCATGCACCCACTCAACCTCAACCTCAGCCTCAGCATCAGTACCCGCCTCAGGCCCATACACCTGCTCCACAGTATGCTGCCCCAGCACCAGTGCAATCGCACTACGCTCCTCCGGTTGACAACAACTATGCCCGTCCTGGTACATCTATGGGTCAGCATGCTCCTCCGCCCTTGAACACGAATCTTCCTCCTCAGCATGCACCTGCGCCGACCAATGGTCACAACGGACACTACCGGCCTTTGCAGCCCATGGATACCAAGATTGAGCATCAGTCACCGGTTGCTCCTTTATCCGCTTACTCGGCTCCGGCTTACGCTGCTGTGCCTATCGATTCCAAGCCGGCCGTGCTCAAGTCAGCGCCTGCACCGCCCGCCACTTCCGGTGCTGTCAAGCGATCGTATGACAAGGTGTTTGACACACAGCATGTGCAGCAGCCTCTTAGGCAAGGTGCTAGGCCGAATGCATCGCAGGTACCTGACAGCTTCTCCATTGATGACGATGATGAGGAGATTCTGGATACCGAGGCCATGAAGATGTTCTACCGAAGAGCGGATGGGACACAGATCACCCGCCGTGCTCCTCCTGCCAACTAGACTTCTTGCTCTATACTATCTTCCTTTTTGTTGTTCGCTCTGCTACACCGCTTCTCGCACCCGCGTTGCATCCTTCCACATCTAAGATCCACCTCATGGCATTGGTCGGCTTGTTCCATGTCCCAGCCCGAGCAACAAAAAGGGCTTTTGTCTTGATTAGCGCAGTCATAGCGCGGTGGATTTCCTCTTTCTTCTCGTATTGCTATACACGTCCACACAGACACCCGCTGTCCTCGTCCTTTCGTCGTGTTGTTACTTTGCCTTGCATTGTAATACCCCTGCCCTCATCTTTGCCTCACGTCTGTCACGCAAATGGCTTGGCGCTACGGAGTTGGATCGAATGCAGGCTTTCATTTTGTTTTGAGTATACCAGAGTACTTCTACAGGCGTCTACCGCATTTCGTATCTGTTCTGGCGAGGCGAGTTGAGTAGATTGTCTTGCCGACATTTGGCTTGTATCGCGTTTTGTTCGTGACTTCTCATTTTTGGTGATTGATCGGTGGTGTGACTTGTGTGGGGTCACAGGTATGGTCGCGAAGCCCGGGTCGCCAGTACCTGGTTGTATATGGTGCTTTCAAGTCGTTGATGGAGGAATTGGATATTTTGGATTCATGTGCATAGGGTCGATCTAGCAATGGGAATATGATATGTTCACTGAACTTGGGTGTCCTTGGTGCTTGTGATGATAGTTGGCTCAGGGTGAGGAGTGTTCGCGATGTTGTGTTCCCTTGGTTTTCGGTACGCTTGGGTGTAGCTGCACGTGGCAATCAATCTGCATCAATGGTTCTAAGCTGTTCGCACTACAAGTCTGGTACCCCAACGGTCAGAACCATGTAAGTGGATTTCACAATTTAATCTGCAGCACGCATATTCTTGTTGTAAGGATGCATCACGTTCTGAACATGAACTCTGGTACTGAACCAGACGTTTTCACAAGCCTGCATACATATGTATCTTTGTGGTCTTTCCTTTCACAACTTCAAATCTTTCTTGCACACTCAGCTCCAGGCGTTCTTTGCACAGTCTTTCAAGTCTTGCAAATACAACTTACAAAGAAGTCTCTCTCCAAGTCCACTTGCCAACTCCAGGTCTTCCACCACTTCAAATCGCATCAAGAAATCTTACCACTCGCCCTATCTCACCAACCACCACCATGAAGCCCACCACCCTCCTCCTCACCGCCCTCACCACCCTCCTCACCCCAACAACCGCCGAATGGGAAACCCGCTACATGCAAAACCCCGGCAGCTACAACTTCGGCCTCCGCGTCTACGAACACGAATCCATGCTCCGCACCGGCGGCTCCACCGAAATCAGCCGCATCCACAACCGCGACTTCTACGAAGCAAACCGCCGCACGGGCATCTGCATCCCGCTGACCAAGAACTCGCACGTCCCCGATCGGTGGCAGCTCACCACGGGGAGCGATGGGGAGTTCAGGGGCAGGAAAGGGTTCCGGTTCGCGCAGTACACGTGGCAGACGAGCGCGAATGGGTGTCAGGGGGATGGGTTTTTCTACGCGTTGTTGTTCGCGGACGATGAGTGTACGAATGCGACGGCGCTGGTGCCGCCGCAGTTGGACGCCCAGGGGAATCTGAAGGATGTGGAGTGGTATGATCACGATATTTGGACGTGGATCAGCGAGCAGGAGGTTGTGCGGGCCTGGATGGTGTTTCGGTGTCCGTGGAAGCAGTGGATTCCGGGGTATGTGGATGGGGGGTGTGATAATAGTTTGAGGGGGTCCAATCCGGTGAATTGGTGTAGGGAGTGGGTTAAGGAGTATAGGCCTTTTCGGGGGGAGGATTTGAGGAGGGTGTTGGAGAGTAATCGGTTGTTGGCGGTGAAGACGTATGGGGATGATCTTTGAGGGGCTTGGGGTGTGAATGGGTGAGAATGGGGTGATGTTGTTCGAGTGCGTTCGGGTCTTTGATCAGTCGCGTTGTATTTGCACTGGATGTTCGGGAGTTAACAATGTTATCGCCAAGTCTATCTTATACTAAGTCCAGCTTCATCAGACACTTAGTTATATGGACACATCCCTATGGACAGTTCTGATAACGGCTTGACTTCCATGCTGTCTAGGGTGACTTCCTGATCAACATGTTTCGCAAGGCTCCATCTCATGCTCTGATATCAGTCCCCTGGAATTCTTCAACGCTCTGAGAGTGATCGTGACTGCCTTCATGCTAGCGAAGATACTTCAACCTTACCATCCATTGAGTTTCCCGTTGCGTGCCCAACACTTCTGTTCCCTGCATCGTACTTTGTTTGTTTTGCTCCTCAAGACATGATCCTTGAGCATCGGCATACCAATCTCCCGCCTACGGATCATCAGGTCTCATGGCAATGGATCGTATCTTCTCCAACGGCATCCGCAAACGGTGGTCGTCAGGAACCTCATCTTTCTGATTGGCCAATCGCTGCACGACCCCTGCATGCGGCGGGATTCGCATGTGACTGAGCGTCGGGATCCCTGTAAACTTTAAATTACCCCATAAACAATCATCACACATAGAACTTCACCTGCACTCCTTCAACTTCTCTACTTTACGTCTTGTTTCGTTCGCTGTTGCAGTCACGACATTGATGCGCTCATGAGACATGATCTGACTTGTTTGTTATTGCCATTGGCTTGCTGCACATATTGTTTGCCGGGCCGTACATGAGTGAGCTTTTGTTTACAGCTGCGGATCGCGGGTTGTTGCAGTCAGAGAACCAGAGGGGCACTTTCATATTCGGGAACCGACATTGCTCTGCACGTCTCGGTGACAAAGCATATAAGTATTCCTCATGGTAGGTCTTGCCCATAATATCACGTTAAGATTATGGCTATCATGCGTTACGCCACGGGCAAGGTAGTGGTCGAGATCGTTAGGGTTACTAACACGCATCGTTCACAGGAGGGAGAATACTACTTCATGGCGGACACGACCCCACACGCCCGTGTTCCGGAACATCACACCCACAACACCCACGACGACACAATCATGACGGACGCCGCCGACTCACCCTTCTACGACACGCCACGGTCGTCGCGAAAGCGCCAGCACACCGACTTTCACCAGCCGGAACCTGCAGACCCCTTTTACGACAATACGACTTCGCCATCGTCCAAGCGCCGCCGCTCATCCAACTGGCCGCTCGTCACCGTTGCTTCTCCGCCTCCGACGAGCACACCGACACAAACCCACCGCTCCATCTCACGCAAGTCCAAGAGTCCTGGTTCTGCGATACACCGTCGTCCTGCCACAAGTCCACCTCCACCTACTCCTGGCAAGGAGATCAGGGAGAGGGAAAGCAGGTTTAAGGAAGGGAGTATGCATGATCGGAAGAGCGAGGCTCCACCAACTCTGTTCACACGACCCGTTACTGCTGCTGCAATGCTCGAGAGTCCAGTCAGGGGTGCTGGTGTGGGTCCAGGTGTTGAGAGTCTGATGGAGGAATACCTGGGTATGCAAGGCACCAGTCCCACAAAGAGGGTTGACGGGAAGGTCATTGGTACAGAGAAGATGGAGAGACCAAAGAAGGGCTTGCACATGCTGCATGCGAACGCCAGTGTTGCGGGAAGCTCAATCAGCGGCGCGCAGAGCCATGCTGAAAGTCAGGGCGGTGCGAGCGGGATCTTCAGGTTTGGCAGAAACTGGGCAAATGCGTTCAATCCAGTCAATTTATACCATACCATTTCGCGCAACTACCGTGAAGCCAAGCGAGATCTTGAGGCACAAGCGTTGGAAGAAGCGAGAAGGAAGGCCATGGAGGAGCAGAAGAAGAAGGCTGAAGCCGCTTATGCTGAGCTCAAGAACAAAGGACAGCTGGGGATGTTGGGAACGCACAAGGTTGAGGGCTTTGCAGATGGCTACGGACCAGCAAATGCGAACAGAGACTCTGGCATTGACATGACAGACAACAGTCCGATTGAGGAGCAGCAGACGTGTTCCACGGTGTCCAACGAGAAGGAGCTTCCACCGACACCAGCAGAGGCACCCGCACACGTGCTTGCGGAGGCGCCATCATTGCAGAATAGCGCAGTCAGGTCCCATCGCAAGTTGTTCAAGTGGGGTTCCATCTCCAATCTGAAGAAGGTCAAGTCCATCTCCAACTTCCACGGCCGCAACGACTCCGCTTCTTCGATCTCGCCGGACAAGGAAGCTTTCCCAGAGACTCCATCGACAACAACACTTGATACACTTCACCCTCCTGGAACGGACACCGTACGGACTATTACCCGGTCTTCTTCTAGACGCGACCTTCAGAAGCAAGCTCGCCTTACGAAGCGCGTTTCGGACCTAGAAGCCAAGCTGCACGCCGCGAAGAGAGAGCTCGACGCAGCAATTGCCACACCGAATGGTACAACTATACCCCCTGTTCCGCGTATACCGCCTAGTCTGGCGCATATTGTGAAGGGCAACGCAGATGAAGGATGGAAGGGTAGCTGGCGGGGCAGAGGAAAGCTTCCGTTCAAGAAGTTTGTCCCTGGAACCCTACCAACGCTGCCAAGCGAAGGTGTCCTCTTCCCCAATGCTAAGACTGAAGAAAAGGATGATGAAGGGAAGGCGAATGCTGATCAGCTGCGTCAATTTGCTGCAGAGCAGTTGAACGAGGAGAAGGAAACTCAGGATGTCGCCATGGCAGATGTAGAAGTCAACGACGAAGACACGCCTGTCCGCCCTCGCTCACGAAAAGCTGACCAACCTTCAGAGCAGCTCGACAATGAATGGGACATACTCATGGCCTCCATCGAACCCCTCGACGCACAGCCCGCAGCAGAGGTATCCGCACCAGTAAAGAAACCCACCAAACGCATCCGCAAGCCAAACAAACTTGACGCAGACGCCATCTACCGTCCTTCCACCGATGCAGACGACGACAGCGACAACATCCCAGCCCGCCCTTCGCGAAAGAAGCGCAACGCAGCTACCTCCAAGATCCCAGTCAAGAACTCGTCCCCGGCGCCGTCAACTGGTTTGTATCTGCATCCGACTAATCCGAGCATTGCACCACCCATCCTGAGCCCTTCACCCCATGACGAGGAGGAGGATTTCAGCGTGCAGCGCACTCTTGAAACACTCACGGAAGTCAGTGGCGACGAACTGGGTAATATGGGTGATACCGGTACCATGAGGCGGATCAAGCGCACCACCATCACCACCGTTCAGGCCCATGTGGTCAATATCAACGCTCAGCCAGAACATCCAACAACTCTTGCACCCGCTCCCGTCGCCGCACCAGTGGAGGCAGACGACGGCTACTCAAGCGGCGACGGCTTCCTCTCACTGAATGCAAGTCTAGCAAATACTCCTGCACAGGGGGTGAGCACGAGGCCAACAACACCTCCTTCCGTCTCAAACTTTAACCTCAACGTCAACGGCAAGAAAGGGCCGAAGCCCTCCCCAAGCGGCAAAAGCAACAGTGGAAAGCTTCAGAAGTCTTCACCTGCGAAATCCCCCGGACAGGCACCCGAGCAGGCACTGGCATTGACACTAGCAGAAGGGCAGAAGGCAAAGGTGAAGCGCTCAAACGCCACCCACGGTCGTCTTCAGAAAAAGGGCGGAGCTTCTACCAAGCAGCAACAGCAAGAAACAGAGGATTTTCCGGTTTCTGTAACACCGGGGACGGATCATCGGGGGGAAGTTGTTCCGCCGGTGCCGACGATTAGGGAGATGGTCTTCGAGGAGAAGGAGAGGGAAAAGGTGAAAGGAAAAGAGGAGGAGGAGGAGGAGAATGTGAAGGGGGTGAAAGGGACTGAGGGAAAGAGGAAGAGAGGAGGAAGGGGACTGTTGCCCGAGCAGCAGTGGGAGTGGCCCGAAGATGTATTTTGATATCTTGGGTTAGGGTTGAACATGGAGCTGGGGAAGGGACGGGAAGGGGGCGCTAAGGTGCACTTGACGATCTTCGGTAATGATAATAGGGCGGCTCGGTGGAAAGACGTACGAAGGGGCTTCGGTGGTTGTTTGGAATCATGTATATCTACTTTGGTCGGTTGATAGGCAGCGGTGGCATCACAATACGTAAATGTGGCCTAGACCCTACCTGGACGCTACCTTGACCATACATGCACAAGCCCATCAGCGGCTGACTGTACAGTAGTTTTATCTAGGTATAGCTATGGAGAGATGACACTCTGATTGAATCATGCGAATCCACTGCGGGTTCTTTCCGTACTGTGCAAGACACTGCCTCTGTTCACTTGAGCGAGCCATATAGCAGGGCGGATTCTGGGCCTCATCCGGACGATCGCAGGAGTGCCTTCTCGTCTTCAGCAAGGTAGCAAGGGAACAGGAAGTGGTTGGCCGATTTGAGCAGTAAGCATGAAGCGAATAATAGTACATCACCCGCAATGACAGGGCGGTCGGTGCCTTGATGGTCAACGCTACTGTGAGAGACTTTGTTTACATACGGATGTATGATGGTGGTTTTGGTAAGACTGATGGAAGTGACAGTATAGCAGAACATCCTAGGGGTAGGTATATAGGACGGTTGTTCGATCGCTCCTTGGAGGTTAAAGACTTCGCGTATTGGCGTGGAGATCATACTCACCGAAAGAAGACAACGTATCACTAGCAGAAGATGTCAAGGTCATTGGTGGTCTCAAGCTCTCAAATCACCTCATTCATTGCTTCGTGGCTGTCATCTACTGAACGAGGCCCAAGAGACATGTCTGTGTATCGTGAAACGGGCTTCCCGACTTTTGCATTCCGACTACGAGCAAGCCCCTCCTCTTTCCTTCCGCCATCTGACCCGTACCGTCATGACCGAAAAACGAGATGTAGTGCGCCTTGTATGCCCTGTGCAAACGTGCAAGAATGTGCGCCGTGGGAATAGAGAGAAAATGTAAGAAGAGGAAAGTGATGAGGCCGTCAATTGGCCGTGGTAGTAGGCTGCCGTAGGTACTCTCAAGATCGTACAAGATGTCTGAATGCGAACCAAAGCATGCCGTAAAGTCGTTGTAGGAGTTCTAACCTAAGCAAGATCTCAAGAAATTGCGCGCATGGTTTGCAAGTCAAGCTCAAGCGCACAAGTAGATCGTCGAGTCAGGTCGAATTCGAACAGTGACCGCCAAATAGGATAGACCCTTAGTTGGGGCACTCGGACTGGACATGGCCAGGCTTCTGGCAACGGTAGCACAGGCGCTCCTGAGTCGGCTCAGAGGGGCAGTCCTTGGACAAGTGACCAAGCTTGCCGCAGTTGTAGCACTTCTGACCGGAAGTGCAGTCACGGCTCATGTGGCCATAGCCACCGCACGAGTAGCAGGTCATGCCGGACTGACCGCCGCTGCGACCACCATAACCACCACCATATCCACCGCCGTAGCCGCCTCCGTATCCACCGCTCTGACCGCCGGAAGTGCAGTTGCGTGCGATGTGGCCCTTGCCTCTGCGAAGAATTAGCTTTATCCGTGTATACGGGAGGTTTGTATTACGTACCCGCAACGATAGCACTCAACATCGGAGGTGTTACCACCGGATTGAGTCTCGGCAGAAGGGCAATCCCTGCTCAAGTGATCGGTGGAACCGCACCTGTAGCAGCTCTTGGGCTTCTGAGGGTTGGGGCAGTCCTTTGAAAGGTGACCGGTCTCGTTGCAGTTGTAGCAGACAGGGTTACCCTTGTTGGGGCACTGGGAAGCCATGTGGTCGGGAGCACCACCTAAGAGTGAGGTTAGCACACAGTGCTTTCTACAAGCGCTTGATTAAGGATCGTAGAGCGGTAACCAAGCTTGCTGTGCTGCTGCGGTAGCATGCAACATGGCCGTTCAACAAGCGGCAATATCTTTGCCCCTCAATGTCCCGCCTTACGGAGATATCCCCGATGGGTTTGCGCAGTACAGTGAGGTGAAGGTAGCCTTACAGTTATAGCAGGATCGGTTCATCTTGAGAGAGAGTTGAGTGAGATCGCGAATATAATCGAAGACTGTACAGTTGAGAGCGTTAGCAAACGTTCACCGCATCATTTGATGAAGTGGTTGTCGGCAGGTTCATTACTATGATGACTGACATTGAAGAACTAGACTGTCTTTGACGTACCTTTTCTGCTGGTTTGTATAGGGACGAAAGGACCGTCTGAGTAGCAATGCGACAACTTTTGAACAAGGGCAGCAAAAGCGATCAAGGATGTTGTTTTTGAAAGGATCAACTGCGAACTGCGGCTCGTGAAAAGCGGACGGGAAATTTGAGCTTGACCGCCTGCAGAAGCAAGATTCGGTGCCGGATTGGCTTGATCCGGGCTAGCTTAGCGAGACGCCACGGCCCTACTCCGGGAACTTACGGACTCAACCCCGCCGTTGAACTCCCGTTCGGCTGAATCACTTCAGCCCCTTCGACCGGAGTCTGGAAGCACGTGGGCCGTCCAGCCTGATGGCTCGATGTCCGGCAAGTCAAGGAAAAGTCAAACTAAAGTAAAAAGAGAAGTTGGCTATGAGCCGGAAAACAACGAACAGAACTTTCCACTCCGCTGGTATACATGATTGATCACCACATCTTATATTCCCAAGTTCGTACATCGAAGAGACATGTATATAAGAATGATTCTCACATCAAGAAGAACCCTTGAATAAGAGTGAAGCAAAGAAAATAAGCTCCAGATGACGCCTTGCTAAATGTGAGAACCATAGCCAACAGATGAGCCGTAACAAGGGACACGACAACATGAACTGTAAGAGATGTGAAAGGCCGCCAACTGTCATAACTTCCGTGACGGCAACTTCGGCAGCTGAATCTTCGCCCGCTGTGCCTCCCCAATCTTCTGCACCTGGGCGACCGCATCACCCAGCAGCACTCGAACAGCACCCTCAAGCCGTCTATCCTTCTTCCGCCTCAGCCACAGTATCAGCAGCGCAAACAGCACCACATCAACAGCCAGATGCTTAACCGCCGCGACCGCAAACCACCACAGCCACGCCAACAGCGACCTCCTCCTCCTGCCGCCATACCACCTTCTGCTCTCCAGCTGCTCCCTCAGCGCCGCCACCTCCGTCGTCATCTTAATCAGCGCCTGCTCCATCTTCCTCTTCCACTGCTGCGTCTGCGGGCTCCGACTCCTCGGCTTCGACAGCGGCTGCCCACTCTCACCACTCGCTTTCCTCTGCCCAGGCTCATCCTCAACATTATACTGACTATCCTGCGCGTCCACAAACTCTTCTTCTTCTGCCTCCATATCGACCTCCACCTCCAACCCCACCTCCCCCTCATCCCTCTGCGACACAGGACTCAACACCCTCATCCCCCCTCCCCCTCCCCTTCCCTCGACTTCCCCCTCATAACCCCCACCCCTTGCACTCTCCCCCTCAACCTCACTCCCACTCCCTCCCCCACCCCCATTCCCACTGCCGTTCTCCAAGTTATTCCTAACCTGCTCCCACACAAACTCCAACTCCCCAACCAACTCCCTCCCCTCCCTCGTATCCGCCGCAAACTCCTTCATCGTCTCGATCAACCTCTCCACATACCTCTTCTTCGCCTCCGTCCTGCTCAGCCCCTCTTGCGCCTTCCACGCGTCCCATTTCTCTGCTTCCGTTGAGCCTCCGTTACCGTTGTTGCTGCCACCGTTACGAGAGGAGGAAGGTGGATGTGGAGAGGAGGGGGAGCGCGTAGGCGAGGGGGAGGGAGAGGAAGGGCGGGGCATCAGGTCGGCGACGTCGCCTTCCATGGATTGTTTGTAGAGGCCGTAGAGGAGGAGGCGGGAGGCGGGAGGGGGTTTTGTGGAGGTGGTGCGGAGGCGCTTGACGGTGTTGAGGGCGTGGGAAAAGACGCGGTCTGCGATGTGTTAGCCGCAATGTCTGAATGTGCGAAAGATGGAGGCGAGATGCTGGACTTGGAGGTGGTATGACGTCGTGTGAGGGTGTGCACTTGCCTACGGAGTCGGACATGGTGGACGCGCCTGCTGGAGGCTGGATGGGCTAGTCGTATGGCTTCGCATGCGCTGTGAGGGATAGGAGACTCGGTAATCCGGTTTCCAAAGGCATTGAAGTCACTGAAGCAAGTAGAAGATGCGGCTTGGTTTGCGACTGCATACTCTCCGCTGACATGTGAGAAGCGGGCTGGACTGCATTGCCTTATCCGGATCGTCGACGCCACGATACCGAGGTACAAATTATTCCCGATTTCTGCCTCAGGTGTCAATTATGCGCGAGGTCAGCCACGTCCCTGGCTTGCGATGAGATCAGACACCAACGGTAGCAAATACGAGACAATCAATTATGTTGCCTGCAGTGGCTCCTACCGCATCCTCAGTCTACAGCGACAATCGTACAGTGCTCCCTAGCGTACCATACCCTCCTCCGCTTGTCGGCCACAAGATCATCCAATTCGACTTCTGCACCATCTGCTTGATCCCTAACATCTCCAGGTACAACTTCCTCAACCGTGGCTCCAAGGTCGAAATCCCCTGTACACAGTGCACACATGTTCAACGAAACATCGGCGCTTTCGCCCGGACTCAGCTTCGGCAACTTCTGCTGCAGCAGGCCTGACCAGACAAGCCTCTTGCCCAGATCCAACGTGTAAGATGAGGCTTGCTTGGCCAGACTCGGTTGCAGCCTCAGTACTGCTAATACCGCCGAGCTCGACTTGTTCGTAACAGTCGCTTTGGCGGTGAAGAACTCCTCTGTCTGCACTTTGAACCGACTCTTCCCTAGTTTCTCGACACGCTCGCTGTCTTGATTATCAGTGGTGATGCTCCAGTCAACTTCAACCTCGGGCCGCTTCAGGACCTCAACATGCCGTCCCAGTAGCCTGATCGCTCTCAAGTTAATGCTGCCTCCCCTGCCACTCTCCTCATCCTTCCAACTTCCCCGAACAACCTTCAGCAACTCCTCCCTGTACCAAAAAGCCTCTCTGTTCGCTCTTTCAATGTCTGGCGAGACCTTCGATGCCGACACGATAAACTGCCGCCTGTTTGCTGGGTTGAGCGTTGGGATTGGTGCATGGGGCTGACCGGGAGAGAGCGCTGGGATGAGAAGAGGAAGCCGGATTATGTGACCGGGCTGAAAAAGGGCGGTGGTGATGTTGTTATCGACTGAGAGGCTGATCGTCAAGGGAGAAGGCCAGGAGTTGCGGAGATCAAGAAGCATAAGACAGTGTATATCATTTGTATCTTGATTCGGTGCGGAAATCGAGGTAGGCTGCAGGCTGTTGTTCGCCGAATGTTGCATTATGTGCTCTGATTTGTTGAGCGAAGCGTGGTCACCTCTGAACGGACTCATGTCCATCCTGTGTAGCTGGATGCTAGCGTTGACGGTAATGGTGAGAGGCAAGAACACCTGTCGTGTATAGAACTCTTTTGGCAGGTCTGCCCTTGCTGCTCCTGTACTGGCGTAGTCGATCTGTACAAGTGCTTCGGTAAGCCCAGGTTTGCCAACAATCTCTATGTCCACAGTTGCTGAACCCTTTGGCTTGATACCAACATCTTCATCTTCTTTGCGGAGCCATCGCAGAGCTGGATTTTCTATAAGCTGCACTTCCAGCTCATGGAGTTCTAGACGAGGGAGATCCTTCTTGGTGAGGGCTGCCTGTAAGGGTGCCATGGTGGAGTCCTGGAACGAAACGTGGAGAAAGTCGGTGAGTGTTTCCTCCGATTGATTGTCGAGAGTGATTCGGAACTTCCTTCGCTCTCCTTCGAGAAGCGTGATTGCTTTCTGAGGTAGGCCAATATCCGATATTGCAATCAAAGGTTGCGGCCGAAGAACGTTAAGCTGTATAGTAGACGGGATAGGGAGTTTTGATTGTGGACTGCTGGTTTCCGGCAGTTGTTTGCCCTGCGAGCCGGTTGATATCGCCGATACGGGCCGCTCAACGTTCGAATTCATGGCACTAAGACCTATATCCTTGACCTTGACCGCCCTTGCAGGCTTCCAGTTCTGGTCAAATATAGAAAAGCTCTTCTCGTGGCAGCCCCTAATCTTGACGACACAGCCCGTTATTTTCAGCTCACCTGCGGTAAGCGGCCGGCCCGACAGGACAATGTTCTGTGTCCGATGCGGTCCGACATTGATCCTTTGTACGATTGGCTCAAAAGCAGAACCTTCCGAGGCGAGGCTGATGGCTTCGATCTCTAACTCGGTGTCGAAGGGATTTTGCACAATTGCCAGGAACTCTGCCTGTTCTGTCGCCACGAGTAAGTTCGTGGATGCTGCTTTCTCACTCTGCTTGGCCAGTGCACTGAAGATAAAGGGATTTTTCTTCACAGTATCCGTTCCGGTTTTGTTCTGCCGGAACTCTGTGTTTGAATGTAGCACCGGTGCCTGCGCAGGCGGAGGATCAAGCGGGCGGATATCTCGTATAAGAAACTCATCCCAATAGTCTGTCAATACGTTGCCCAAGCCAACCTTTTGTGCTGCCGCTACCGTTCTGGAGATATTGCTGGCAAGTCGAACTTGTTCTTCGCGTGAGAGAGACACAAACGGTAACTGTGCGCCCACTGTGAGCACTCGGTCACTTCTGGCAATGCTCAGAATGGACGCCGAAGAGAGCATAGCACCAGCAAAATCGGGCAGCGCTTCGGCCAGATTCAAGCAATCCCTCAGCACGTCCAGCTTGAGGTACATGCTGCCAAATCTGCGCAGCGTAAGCCGGTCAATGGACGAGTCCGGCCCTGATTGTGTATCGTCTGAATTTGAAGGTCCCGCATCGAATTTAGAGTTGCTCTCGGTGCTTTTGTCCCGTTTGGAGGGTCCCAGTATCAATTCTGGAATGCCGTACACTCGACCTAGGGCAAAGAGAAGGACGTTCATACGAGCTTCAGCACCACCACTTGCTGTCGTCACACCCGATGCTGCTGTTGTAAGCGCGGCTAGACCAGCTGCCGGATGCACACCCATCTCAGCTGCTCCTATCTTTCTTGCCTGGACCAGACCAGGAATGATGGCAGCGATTAGCTCTTTGAGTACTAATGCCTTCTTTCTATGCAACCCTAATGACGAAAGCACGCTTGCCACCGCTGCAAGTATGTTAATGTGATCCGAAACTGGAACATTCGGAGATGGAGGGCTGGAGGGCAATGCGCGAAGCAGCATGTCGGCGACTTCTGATCTGTATGGACTCGTTGCAAGCCCCACGCCAGACGGGCCTGGAGGGATAGCGAACTGCTTGCCCAGCACTATATGCCGAAGGGCTTCTTCGCTGAGATGGCTGCCGAGCAGGCTGCTCAGCGTTAGGAGCTTGCAAAGTCGGATGATACATTCCGAGTGCGCCACTTGAGGTAGGGCTTCTCCGCCGAAGTTGACGGATCGACCATATATGGTTAGGATCATGTTCGCCAAGTCTGGGAGTAGTTCTACCAGTTGTTGCAGGTTAGACAAACTCCCTTTCGTGTCACCATCCTTTCCAGCCTCTTTTATGCTACTCAAGCTGTGGGATGGTGTATGTTGCGGCGTTCCTGTCGCAGATGACTTTTCTACGGCCGGATAACATACGGAAGGTATCTGGCTTCAAGCTTAACAGGGGTGTTCAAGTTGGTTGTGGGCGCTACACACCTTGAAATTTATACCTATCCACGACTGCAACAAGAGACATACGAGCATGCTTTCCAGTCCTCGGGCGTGCCACAAATGATCGCTGAGCGCCTTTGCTTTTGATGTACCGTCTTCTAGTTCTCTCATGGCGTCATTCCAACGGCCCGCGCTGAGGTATAGTGAGCCTATAACAATGCTGACACGGCCTTTACCTTTTGTACGCGCTCGTTCGTTGACGCTGCCTGAACCGAACCCTTGCACGGAGACGCGCTCTTGACTAGCATCCCGTAATGACTCAACCGCTAGAGGCCGTCTAGCAACCGAATCACTCCTCGTAATACTGGCATTGTTGGCGACACCGGGTATGTCATCGAATGTAGTTGCAGGGGTCATTCGTCCTTCAGGTAGCGGCGAGGCTGTCCTTGAGGTGGTAGAAGAGCCAGGGAGAGACCTACTCGAAGGCAGAACCGGCATCGACATGCGATGGTTTTGACTGTGCGCAAGGCCGTTCTCTATGGCAGGAGAGCCTGAGCGAGTCACCTGTGAGTTATGACGGCTGAGGCTGGGAACACTCGAATGGCTCGGGTGGAAGCCACTGGAAGGCACAGCCGGTGCGGAGGGCGATTCGATTGTACTCAATGCTTGCAGAGACTTTGCGTATGTGGTCATCTCGGCAAGTAGTTGAGAGCTGATATTGCACATGATTGTTCTCATTGCGGCCATGGAGGACTGAGATAGTAGGGGAGCCGGAGCAACTCCCTCCGGCCAGGAGACTGTCGATGTCTTCTCGTCATCAACATCAAAGGCAAGGATCCGGTGCGCCAATGCTCGAGGGTAGCCTTCTCGGAAAGTCTCCAAGGCGTGGGAGAAAGCGTTCAGGCGCTCTTTGTCTGTCTGTGCCGGTCCGTTTGGCGTTAGGGTTTTCTCAGACCAGTCGGCTATGCCAAGAATCGCAAGAGGTTCCCTGTGTAACTCGAATGGAGACAGTGAGGCATGGGACTGAAGGGGGACAGATGTAGTAAACTCGTATATTAGATAACCATTGGGGTATGCTAGGGGAGAGAACATAGCTGCAAGCGACAAGAATTAGCCCAGCATCCTTAACTGACGTACATTGCTATGATTTTGGGTATGGGTGGTGAGCATATCCATTTTCCCCATGAAACACAGCAGAGCAGGAAGATCACTGGAATTGGGGAGGGATACCGTACTCCTATCCGGTCGACTATCGGGGCTTACATCTCCAAGTCGTACATTACATACGGGCTGCAGCCGCTCAAGAAAGCTCTTGAACCTTGAACGCTTTATGCGGCCAACCGGCAACAGAAGCGTCCGGATGCGCGCAGGCGCAACCGGGGATAAGGGGTCCAAGGCCATTGCGCTTCTGGAACAGCCAACATCGGGACCATCAAAGCTCAGGGATCTGAAGGATACTGTACAAATCTATTCTTTCGGTTGCGAGAAGAACATCTATCAGGAGTTAGTCCGAGCAGCGAATGAGGTACAAGTGTTGTGTGCTAGGCTACCGCTTGAGCACATACTTCTAGGTTGTACACATAGGGAGCATCAGTAACAGCAAGAAGAGTACATGCAATCAAATCGTCTCCAGAGATGCGCCTTGGAGCGGCCAGTCGTTATCAAAGCAAGGCAATCGTACAGTGATTATAGAGGTGCAGTGTGTTCTTTGTGGCTAAGACAAGCGACAGAGGTGAGGTCCAGGCACTAGCGCGTTCTCCGGCACGTGCCGCTGATGAGCCACAATTCCCACAATTCCATCAGCCACCATCATGTTCTGGGTCCCTGCATCATCATCGTTGCCTCGCCTTCGAGCCTTTCTCCAGCGTCATCTGTCAACAACCTCCTATTCTCCATATCCTTGGTCGCCCACGGAAGACTTTTGATTGTATTTCACTGCTCATCTTCAGCGTCTTTTATCCTTGGCCTTTCAGCATTCCACGCGTCAGCTTGCATCTGTAAACGCCTGTTTCACGGTAGAAACGTTATTGCAGCATCCCCTAACGTCCGCCAACCGCGCCTTGCCACCTTGAGTACATAAAGGCGGCGCATTTTGTTGCTCTTGCATTTCAACTTTTTCAATTACAACCACCTCCGTGGCATCGGCCTTTTCATTTTGTTTAAGATACCCTAGCCCGCGACTGTTTCTTGCCGTAGGGAGAAGCGCCACCTCTTGCACTGGCTTATAGGCCCACAGCCAAGCCAAACCTGCATCGTTCTTCTTCTGACCACATTCGAGCATCTGCACAGGGGCAGACAGCATGGCCGCCATCGACTACTCTCGCCTACGCGATCAGGCGCTGACCACAGCTGCCGAAGAGGCGGTAACGGTCAATACCAGGGCCCTCATCGACAAGGTATTAGCGCGCTACTCGGGAGAGTTCACCACTCTTCGTGAATTGATACAGAATGCCGCCGACGCGCAAGCATCGAAAGTCTCTATTCGCTTTGAGACCTTGCCGTCTGTAAGCATACCAACGCCGCAAGGCTCAAACGCCTCCGAGCACTTGAAACACGTGATCGTCAACCACACTGTACAAAGGCTAGTTGTAACCAACAACGGCCAAGCCTTTGGAAGAGATGACTGGGATCGGCTGAAGCGGATTGCAGAAGGGAATCCGGACATGACGAAGATTGGTGCCTTCGGTGTCGGCTTCTACAGTGTCTTCGCTGACTGTGAGAACCCGTTTGTGATATCGGGCAAAGAGAGCATGGCGTTCTTCTGGAAGGGAAACAGTTTGTACACCAAATCGGGGACCTTGGACAACGGTGCAACGTCAGACACGACCTTTGTGCTGGACTATCGGAACACCTCCTCTCCCGTCCCGGAGCTGTTGCCACTCTGTCGCTTTCTGGCTTCAAGTCTGACTTTCGTGGGCTTGGAGCAGATTGAGCTCTGGTTGGATGATGTCAACCTGTTAACTCTCACCAAGAAGTCTGCTCCCAGCGCTGATATCTCGATACCTAAGGACATCAATGCTAAGACCAGGGAAGATCTAATGAAGGTTGTAGGTGTCGAACATCAGACCGCTCAGATAGATGCTGTATGGGTCAACGCGGTTGGCTGGACTGTCGCAAGCTTGAAGCATCGGGCGGGCGCTTTGGACGCGCAAGCAGACGATACTGGCTTCACACAAGTGACTTCGAAAACCTCATGGTTTACCAGGATTCGACAGGACCTGTCTAAGAAAGAGAACGCAAGGAAGGCCGCGGCTTTGGAGGAAGAGAAGAAGCAGAAGCTGATCCTCGAAGACCTTGCAGGTACCTCCAAGGGGACAATGTTCTTGAGGGTCAGCACAGTCAACATTCAGACTTATGCGTCCACCACGCTAGCAAAAGAACTCGAACGAGCTACGAAGAAGCCACCACCAAAGCACTCTAGGATTGCAATCCTTACCTCCTCGCACGATGAGACATCAGCATCTCTATCTACTGTTTCCGGCAGTAGTGCAAGCAAAGCCGGAGAGATCTTCGCCGGAGTTTTGCCTACAAAGAGTGGAAAGGTCTACATAGGCTTCCCCACTGCCCAGACCACCGGCTTGCTCGCTCATATTAGCGCAAACCACGTCATCCCGACAGTGGAACGAGAGAACATTGATCTCAATGCAAGATACGTTTCTCTTTGGAACACTGAGCTGTTGAGGGTCGCTGGTATCGCTTGCCGTATAGCATACGCTGGTGAAATGGCGAACCTCCAACGAGAGCTCAGTAGAGCCTTGGCCAATTCAGATGCGAAGAAGATCGGCAAAGCCGAGCTTGATACTGTCATTCCCAAAGCGATTCACATCTGCAAGCAGTTTAGCTTCACAGAATCCACGCCATCCTCCCAAGTCGGGCAGATCATAGAAGAAGCCTTCTGGAGCTGTGACCGGTTCAATAACATCGATATTTTGTCCTCATGCGGTGTGCTTCCGAGCAAATCCGTCCGGTTCGCGAGCGAGACCTTAAGCTTCGTCCAGGGGATCCCTGTGATTCCTCAGGAACTAGTGTCCGGGGCCGAAGACTTCATTAACAAGCTCTGGAACCTCAATCTTGTATCCGCGATCACTGTAGCAGACATTAGGAGTGAATTGGAAAAGCAAGCGCTAGAGGAAAGTCAGTTGAGCGAGTTGCTGAAGTGGCTGGGGCAAAAGCTGGCTTCTAAAGATATCGACGATGCTGTAGTACGCTCCATCTTCCGCGTCACAGTAGTGACACTGAAGGATGGATCGGCGGACAAGGGTAGCATTCTGACGCTCGACAGCATCGACAGTTTCGTCAACCCGTCAAAGATCCCGCCTGACATGCCATTACCGCCTACCACTATCCCATACAAGTTCACCAAGCCTTTGTCCACGCCGCACTTGACCTCATTTGGCTGGGACGAGCTGCAGATTGTACCCTGGCTCAGGTTTCTGTTGACTAACGGAGGGAATCCCTTTAGTCCTGGACTTAATGCCGAGCAAGACCTGACAAAATCTTCAACATTCGCCGCACATGTACTTGCCGTCATCAGCAAGTCATGGGATGCTCTATCGCAATCGTCTAAGAGCACGGTTGTCGATCTCCTGTCGAACAGGACAATTATGCCAACAAAACTTGGCATGAAGCGCCCACCAGAAGCCTACTTCCCTTCAGTCAGGCTCTTCACCGATCTGCCCACGTTAACACCACTCCAAGGTGTGAAGGAGAAGTTCCTCGTTGCACTTGGCGTGAGGAAGACTGTCGAACTCAACATCATCTTCGAGCGTCTTGCCGCTGCCAACAGCGCGAAGGCGGACAGCAAGGGTGAAACAATCCAGAGCCATGTCGACTTGATTCAGTATTTGTCATCAGTCAAGGAAGACATACCGGACGCTGACATGAAGCGCCTAAGGGTTGCGAAGCTCTGCCCGTCGGAAGACGACCCCAAGGGCAAGCTGTACCCTGTCGCGGATCTTTTCGTTCCTGATCCTCAATTGCGCATCCTAGCCCTCCCAATCTTGTACTGGCCAGGTGACTTCAAGCAAGGGAGCCGTGAGGGAAGATTTCTACTTCAACTCGGGCTGCGCTTGTTCCCATCAGCCCAAGAGTTGGTAGACATCCTGGTCAGAGCCGCTTCGTCCGCCGATGCAAAGCTGTATGAGCAAACCATGGCATATCTACTGGAGAAGTACTTTCACCATGGGTACAATAAGTTCAACTTCCCTAGCCTCCGTGCCGCTTTCGTACCTGTTGAAGGACAGAGCATCTCTCAGGCTGTACCACCATACGGCTGCTTTGCAGACGAGAGAGCGGCTATCATGGGATACCCTTTGCTTCGTGCCGACCTCCGTCCACATGCTACAAGCCTTGGTGTAGCGCTGAACCCGCCAATGGCCGACTGCGTAAACCGGCTCATTGCTAATCCTCCGCAAACCAAGGCAGATGCCAAGCTCATCTTTAGCTACTTCTCGGGAAGACTAGCCGAGCTGCAAGCTGTACAGGTCGAGAAACTCGCAATTGCGCCAATCGTCCCGACCGTTAAGCAAGCCGGCAGTAGCCCAAGTGAGAAGGCAGCTAGAGTACGCCACATTGCACCTAGAATGTGCTTTCTTGGTGATGCTTCGACTTACGGTGACATCTTCGACTTTGTCGACTTTGGACAGGAGGCGAACTCTTTCCTGCTCAAGGTCGGCTCTAAGCATGAACCAAGCAGTACTGAACTAGCTCAGATGCTGGTGCGAGAGCCAGCTGCACTCCTGTCGACCCTCGGTGTGGAGAAGTATCTGCAAGTTATACGCAAGCTTGCAGAAAGTGCGAAGGCGCTCAAGGCGAACACCACATTATGGACACTGCTGAAGACCAGCTCTTGCCTGCTAGGTTACAAGGAGATAGCGGCTAAAGATGCTAGTGACTCTGGTAGTGCGGCGTCGGCAAACACCGATGATGGACCTGTTGAGGACGATGAACAGACTGTGAAGCACTATCAGCTCGCCACAGTTTCCGGTCTGGTCATTCAAGATGACTATACAAACTTTAGCATCTTCCGGAATCGCCTCGTCGTTGCGCCTGATGATGTCTTCATCGAGCAGTTCTACATGAACTTGGGGGTGCCTCTGCTCAGTACGATTGTCGACATTGACATCACCCCTGGGCCGCTCTCATCCGATCATCGTCCAGCTGCCGCGCTGTATCAGCTTGTCTTGGAGCGGTCCCGCTTGTTTCTACACAACTACACCCCTGACCAAATTGCTCATGATGCGAGATGGCTTGAGAAGTCGCTTTCGGTGCAATCAGTGAAGACCTTGTCCGAAACTCGATATCTTAGACCGTACCGTGTTTCCCAGAGACACAGCATCACCGCAACAGTCAAGCGCGAGAGAGCTGGTCAGTATGTTCTTTACATTACACCAAAATACGACATTTTCGATGTCAGCTACAACATCGTCAAGCTACTCCTCAAGAGGCAAGATAGCAACAGCCCTCTAGCTTTTGAGAACATCTTGACAGCAGACTTGAGGAAGCTTCGTAATAGAGGGTTCAACGTCAACCGCATCCTCCGCAGGCAAGAAGAGGAGTATCGTGTTGCAGAGGCGGAGAGAAAGAGGCAGCTTGAGGAAGAGAGGAGAACGAAGCAGCAACAGGAGGAGGCTAGGAAGGCTGCAGCTCCGCCACAGACCCCTAAGCAGATTCAAGGCACTCAGCGTCAGTCTTCTGAAGAAGACGGTCCTCCACCGTACGCAGCCATGCCGAACATGCCAGGAGGTTTCGAGAACTCTCCCGAGCAACGAGCACAACAGTCCGAAGCAGCCCGCGGCAAGCAATCCAAGCGCGGCCTCTTCTCCAACCTCTCCAAGCAGCTCGGCTTCAAAGAAAACAACTCCTTCGCCCAAGGCCTCGACAACCTCCTCGAAGGTCCTGATGACCACGATAACAACAACCGCCCCGGCAGCAGCAGCGGCAGCACCATCAAGCCCAGCGGCGGCCGCGGCCCCGGCAACGGCAAAGTCACCTCCCCCGAAGCCGTGCACGAAAACCTCCTCGGCGCCATCCAAGCCTCCCGCAGCCACGACTCCCCCAACGTCTTCTCCCGCCCGCGCACCAACACCGTCGAGGAAGTGCGCTCCTACTGCGACAGCACCCCCGCGCAAGACATCTCGTTCGCAGCCAACAGCACCGCGGGGGTGAAGTTCTTCCTCGCCAACAGCGTTGCCGACAAAGCAGGCTTTCTGGAGAGGAACAGAGACGCGCTGACAAAGTTCTCCTACACCCTGCTGGATCTAGCGAGCGTGTTTGCGCTAAAACCCCAAGCCATCCACATTTTTTACGACGACGCAGGCTCCACCATCGCCTTCAACCAAGGCGGCTCCCTCTTCTTCAACATGCGCTACTTCCTCCAGCTGCACTGGGCCGCGCTGCAAGCGGGCAGTGAAGAGCTTGCGGCCGAGGGCCAGGCCAAGGCGAGCGTGTGGTGGTGGGTCGTGCTGTGCCATGAGATTGCGCATAATTTGGTGGCGGAGCATAGTTCGGATCATAGCTATTATACGGAGAGCTTGGCGCAGGAGTACTTTTTTAAGATGGCGGTTAAGGTGGGGCAGTATCGGAGTTCGGTGTTGGATATTTAGGGTGCGTTGGTTGGGGGTTCAGGATTTAGGAAGCTGGGGGAAGGGAGCTTGTGGGTGGTCGGGTGTGGGTGTGTTTTGTGAGGCGTTGGTGGTGTTTGCATATGTGATGGGTTGTCATGGCGAGGATGGGTTATGGTTGAAGCATTGATAGAGTATTGGTCGACGTATCGTTTTGCATGATACGATTTTCATTCTTATAGATTTTAAAATCAACATACTGAAGCATTCTGTTCATTCTGTCCATGCATCGATGTGATAGTTGCTCGGATAAAGTGTGAACCCCATCGTCAAAGGCCGCAATCGGAAGTCAAAGTCCTCCATCTCAACACATACTGCAACCCGAGAAAGCGCAGGCCAGCCGCATGTAAACGATATCAGCTACAGAACTCCGAGTTAAAGCAATCAAAAAACCTAGATGCCGAAGATCAAGAAAGACAGAGAGCTACGAAGTTCGCCCTTAGGACTTTCACCCGCTGCTCTCATGATAGAATTAGACCCCTTGGGTCAAATCATCTTGACTGCAAGCCCACATAAGGCGCAGCCCTTCTTCTACAGCTCTAGAGAGTTATAAGGACTGACGCTAGTATCCGAGTGCCTAAGCTGATGATCCATTTTCGGCCAGCTAGGAGGTAGCTCACATCCTTGTGGCTTACCGAGGGTGGCCGCCAGATCTGTGACTAGCGCAGAGTTACCCGCGGAGCTGCTTGTGGTGGAGGACAGTCTGGCGGAGGAAGGACTGACGGTGGGAGTTCCCGTAGAGAAGGGACTGTTGACCGTACATACACCCATATTGAGAGAAACCCGACGGGTTGCGGGAGCCCGTCCGGAGGTGTTAATGCCAGTGACGGTGCTGGTGATGATGCTAGTGATGATTCTGGTAGTAATCCCGCTGGTGACCAACGGTCCTGGGCTTGGTGTTAAAGCAGCACACTCCGGTCTTGATGCTTCCTCTGTTGCAAGAAAGTTTTCTAAATGAGTGTGATAACCCATCTTCTCTTGGAAGTGAAGAACGCGTCGACGTCCGCAGGATCGCCCCTTCCTATCCCCATTCTTCGAAACAAGCCCAAATCAGACGGATGTGCGCACCGCTTGGGTTTTCTCACACGTTGTAGCACTAGAAAGTAGGAGACCCTGTCGTGTTGCACTCCATGTCCCCATCTGACCCAGGCCCCTATGTTCAAGCAGTACGTATCTGTAAGGCCTGCCGTTTCAAAATCAAGGGTGCATGATAGCCTTCGTTGTCCTGTTGATGTTGTCTTTTCGACTGCTTCTTTTCGTTCGAGATTAGAATCGCTGGACTGTTCCACACAATCGCAATTTACATGCGCCCTAGTCAAATGACCCTCGACGCGAAGTTTAAAAAGCCTCTTGGGCCGATCCATACTTCGCGACCTACAATGTGCTAGAATAGCAATATCCCGATGGTATGGAAGTGAACGTACTGGATACTCGCCGGTGCTCACTCCATATTCCAATCTCGGTTGTTCGCTGTAATTTACAGGGCCTGAAAGGCTAATCCATGACCATGACGGACCAGGGAGTTCATTCCGAGCAATCGACCGACCATTTCCCTTCTGCATGATGATAGCATCCCTTCGATGACTATGATCCGCTTCCCACAAGAGGCCTCGCAAGAGGTCCTCCTGCCAAAGGCCGCAGGAAGGAGTAACATTAAATATGTCACGAAACTTAGCCACCAGCCCTAGCATTGCTGGAAGTCTATCGGACGGAACCGTCAAGGCCCTCCGAGTGTAGTCTTCGACCAACGAGTACCAGCGTATGAATCGACGATTACTTGCATGGAGTGAAAGACGGTCCGGATCAACACTCGCGAATATGGCTCTGACATGACCGAAGGTTGTTACAGTAGAGCTGACATTATGCTCCGAGACACTCAAGGTACAGCATTCCCAGTGGAGCTGCTCCTTCCCAAAGTAGAGGATGGCTGGACTTAAAATCTGTTCTTGTAAAACCCAGCCGCGAGAATCGAGTCGGGAGAGAGAGAGCTCTGCATTCAAGCCCGACGGAGATGAACGCACACCGACCTTCCTTGTACCGTAAGGTGGCCAGTCGACGTCAAGTAGAACAGCAGGAGTACACACTCGAAGGCCAGGCTTCGACGTTCGCGGTTCAAGTATTCCCTTGTTACTATGTTCGGCACATAACGCAGCGATGCAGATAACGCTATTTTGAAAGATGGCAGCCATGTCTGCGCAGTTCTCCTGCCAATCATCGGAAGAGTCTTGAATGATGCACAAGCTGTCTATCCAGAGTAGTCGAAAACCCAGTTTCCTCGTGATCAGGATGGCATCTTGGAAAGTCTTCGGTAATTCATCTATACTTATCTGCCTTTTGCGGAGCTCCACATTGTCCTTTTTTGTAAGGCCAAGCCTTACACTGCCCCAGCAGTGACTAAGCGTCACATACTGAATCGCTCCACCAGAAGGTTCTCTGAGTCGAGGTTGGGTTTTACCAGAGCCAACATCAATTAACCGGCGAGGTGCGCGTGCCTTATTCTGCCTAGCACAATCCTTATGTTGCTCCACACACTCGTTTGTCCAAGAACGAGCCAGGTTGAAGACGTTCTCGGAAGCGCCATGAGCGTTGATTTGCATCGATAGCTTGCTCCCCCCTGCTGTATAAGCGATTGCTTCGGGCGATCCTGCTGCAACCGGATAAAAAATATCAAGCTCATGCCTACAAGGAAAATCCTTGCCCGGAATTTGGTGCCGATATCTAAGGCGATGCCGTGACATAGACCACCAGGTGACTTCACCATCAGGTTCGGCACCCTCGTCAAAAGCGTTGCAGGCGGAGTTTGAAAAGCTTGCTAATAGCAAACGGCAGCAGTCGCACTGTGCAGCAACCCGGACCCAAGGGCATTTGATATACACGTCTCCTCTGTCCACTGATGCGTCCGGTACAGGCGCATTGCGGCGATCAGGGCCCTCAACGTTTGAAGATACCGCTTGACCGGGCCACGATCTCTCTATTTCTAATACTCTGCGGAACACCTCGTCCAGCAGTCCCCGGCACGGATCGCAAATCATGACTAAGACAGTATGACGAAGCTAATGAAGACTAAACAGACCAGATAAACCGCTGGCAGTGTGATGAGTAATAAGGAAACAAAACCGGAGTGAGATGAAGAAAGGCAACGGAAATGGAAGCGGAGACGTTCAGCGGGGTAGAGTGAGAGATAAGAAGAAACATCTCAGCCTTGCTCTTGTATGCCGAATAAGGCTGAGCAAGGCTGATGCGTATATGAACACTGCATTCGTTGGCAGGTCTGTCGTGCAACGTCGCGAGGCCCCAGGATTTGCTTCCGAACACCCTCCCCGAGTATTCTCGTGACACCTCCAGGCCATCTGCATGAGACGAGGCTTGACAGCTGCGGCCCAGCATACCGATGAATCATTACGCCCACCAGATCGAAAAATAGATGGCAAGGAGAAGAGAACCAATCGGTCGGCTGCGAAGTGAAATCGCAGTACGTAGAAAGGTGATGAGGATACCTTAGACTCGAAGCAGGACGTGCAAGACGTATCAGCTCGAGGATCACGTGACTGGCGCTCAGACCCGTGGACGCTTCTTCACCCTCAAGCCTTGCATCGAGGCATGACGCTTCAACGCAGATGGGATGAGCAGTCAAAAGACAGTCCAGCCGAAATGATGAGTGGGCAGCACCGACAAGGCACAAGGACTCAACATTGGGGCGGTTTTTGTTTGATTCTACTTATGCTAGCTAAACATGCTACATGCTTTGCCCCTTTCCCTTCCATACTAATCACCAGTTTTGACATCGTCATTCATTGTCTATATAAGATATGTCCATAGTGCTCATGCCGCTAAGCCGAGTGAAACAGATTATATGTTGAACAAAAAGAAAAGGTCGTCAGTAATTGCAATGTGCATGCAATACCACGTAGGAGATAGTCCAAGCTCAGCATTACCATTACAGCTTCCGCCAGCAAAGTCCAAGTGCCATATCCGGCGAAAGAGTGAAGGTAAGTCGAGTCGCAATGAGCTAATCCAATGCAGCGACAACGCAACCGAAGACGGTTGCCTTGACACCTGATAGCTGATCCGTTGTAGAAGGCTGGAAGATGTCGATGGCACATAAGGTACTAAGCATATACAAAGATGGAAAGCAGTGGTCGGAAAGAAAGCGCTCAAGTTGCAGTCTCTGGGTACAATTAGGATGTGTAATGGGCTCGCCCCATTAAGCAGGTGTCTGTACGCTATGCCAAGACTATCCGATCAAGGAGAGTCTGAGAACAAGATCAACGACAGTCGTCAAAGATGTTCCAAAGTAGCTCCGGAAATTTGTGGTTGTAGATAACTTTGGTGAACAGTAGTTGCCACATACATATGCTGCTCAACGGAAGCCGGGTCCGAAGGTAGAACTGCTGCGTCCGGAGCTGCTGCCGGTATTGTAGCGGGTCAGAGGAAGACCGAGAGGCGGTCCCGGACGCGTGACAGCAGAGGTGTTGGTGCAAAGCATGGCAACCCGAGAACCATACTTCGATCCACGGAGTGAAACCATGTGCTTGCGGATGTGGCTAGAAACCATCTCGCGATGGTGGGGTGCGGCGTGAGTGAGGATGTACTGGATGAGGTAGTTGCCAAATTGGTCGCCAGCGATGTCGATGAGAGCCATGCGAGGACGATCGGGACGGGCTTCACAAACCCGGTCAAGGTAGCGATCAAGGAAGTCCAGACCACTAATCTTGAGGCACTTCTCGACCACCTTGGAAGCGAACTGGTCCATAGAGTACTCCGTGGCGAATTTGAGCACGTGATCGATAGCACGAGTGCGATCAGCAGGGGCGCCATGCTCGCAGATGTGCTGGATGCACCAGTTGCCGAATTGACCGTGGGCGATGAGATCAATGCTGGCCAAGACTTCATTGATGCAGGGACGCTTGTCGTCTTCGAGGCAGTTCTCGAAGATGTTCTGCACGACAAGACTTCCAGTTTCGCCGAGGGCGACCTCATGCCACATTCCACGGAGGGCTTCGTTAACGTACTTCATGATCTGTGGTGGGTCAGAAGTCCAACGTAGCTCAAAGAGCTTCTGCCAGACGTGGCAGGCGTAGCGATGGATGACTGTTTCTGGGATGCGGCGCAGCAGCTCGTGGACCATGCTGGCCTTGTACTCCTCGGGCACCACATCGAATGCCTTTTGCACAACATGGCAACCGAACGCGTCCATGCTCAGGGCGAGGGTGTTGCCCCGGATAGCGTTGGCGATGGCAACAATCTGCTCTGGTGTGCCATGCTCGAAGCAACGCTGCACCAAGAAGTTGCCAAACCGGTTGATCATCAGTGGGTAGGCCTGGTCAATGATGGATGCCACGATTTCGTACTTCTGCTCAGGCGTACCGACCTTGAGCTTCTGCTGCAAGAAGATTGAAGCCTGTTGGTCATTGTTGCAGACAATCTTGTCGACTATATACTTCCAATTGCAGTTCATGTTACGCTCCAGCAGCTTGCGATAGTTGATGGGCTCAACTGGAATGACATACTGCGGCACATCTGACGATGCGGCAGCAGCCTTTCTCGCGTTAGCCCGCACAGCCAGATTAGATAATTGTATAGCCACCTTGTTTACCTGCTGGTTCATCCAAGGTGCATCAGCGCTGTATTCCGCAGCAGTAGGCGACAAACGTGCGGAAGTAGGCTGAGAGTGGTGGTGGGTGTACATGTTACCGCCTTGGTATGGATGAGGGGTAGCTGGTGGACTGAAACTCATGGCGCCGTCAACGGATGTGGCAGGCGAGTACTGATTCCAGGAATCTGGGCGCGGTCCGTACGCAGAGGTAGGCCTGGTAGGGGGGTCAGCGATCCGGCGTCCATAGGAGCTCATCATGTTGCCGTATCCTGAAGCACCGGGACCGGCGAATTGAGTGTCCAGATGTAATGGGCGCCGACCTGAGTGTGGCGGGAGAGGCATCCTTGAATGGTCGGGAGGAAGCTGAGGTGAAAGACGAGATGGTACCTGAGCGGGTAGCTGCGGTGGCAGCTGCGGTGGCAAGAACAAATGAGCGCCATTACCGTTTTGCCAACCCGGTAGCCCAACGTTGTTCCAGACAGAATTTCCAAAAGATGGCCCACTGGAAGGATCCGCCGAAGGCTCATTAACTCTGGGCCACAGAGCACTCGGAGGCAAAGGCTCAGTTGCACCGGATGGTAGCGTCCAACCGTTGTTGCGAAGCGGCATGTTGGGACGGGTGGATGCATTGAAAGCCGTCTGGAGACTCATAAGGGTCTGGTCGGTCACATCAGGCGTTCTGAAGTCAAACTCGGACGGGGTTTGTGAACGACCGAGAACATGGTTCATGGTTTGCTTCGAAATCCTGGACAGCGATAACTCCTCCTGCATCTGACCCATTTGGATCCTGGCAGCATTCAGTTCTCTTTGTAAGCGTTGCACTTCGTTTTCAGGGCCACCTGACGCAGAGCCAGCGGAGTGTGGCGTGTCGACAACGTAAGGATCACTGTTGGGGCTATTGCTGGAGTCCGTCCCTGGATGATGAAGACTTGGTTAGTTGCTGGCATAAAGCAGCACAGCCGGTTGCAGAGACGTACCACTTGAGCTACCCGTGACAAGTCCCTTGGCCTGCTGTTCACAAAGCTTTGCCAGCAATTGATCCATCGGTGACTCTTCCACCTTCTGCTTCTGAATCGATTAGCAAACCTTCCTGGGTGTGGAAGCGGTTCTCGAACCTTGTACAAGCCGCCAGGAGGAGCAATCGGTGGCTGCTGATTGCCCAACCTCGATGTCATCAAGGGGAAGGCAGAGGCATCAAAGCTCGACGTCGTAGTACGCTTGTGGCCCTATTGTAACATGGTTGTTAGTGCTTTGTTGCTCTTGAAGAACTTCAACATGCGTGAACATATGCGGGGCTAAGCGAGTGAAAGAATTTGCAGGGTGGAGTCAAAGCGTTGACGATGAAGGTGACACTCACTGCAGTGCTGAAATCCTGTTCCTGTTTGCCGATCGGATATTGAGATGCAGGATGGCGAGGCGTTGGGCTCTCAATCTCGTGTTTTTGAGACATGATGTCGTGCTTGCGGAGATAGGAAGATACAGACGGTCAGGTATCTATCATGAAGCTGTAGGCAAACCGACAATCAAGGAGTGCGAAATCCGACAATGTACAGTTGTATCTTTGAACAGTAAAAGGTGCGAAATCAGGGTGGTGAAAGATCCTTATACCGTCAAACAGTCAGGCAAAAGCGGTTCGAGGCGCAGCAGAAGTTGTGGCAGTCGATATCCTCAATTCAAGAAAACGGTGACGACTCTCAGTGTGCCACGGATGATTGTGAGAGGAAGGGAGAATGGAGGTTGAAGGAAAGGAAGAGAGGAAGATGTTGTGAAGAAGTCGAAGTGAGGTAGAAGGTTAAAGTGACAGGTTGTATCGGACCGAGGCCGAATCCGGGGACGTAAACAAGGAACAAGCGGTGATTTAGGAAGGAGCGGTAAGAAAACGCCTTCCTTGCGGAGCGCGGCTGTGGTTCCGAGATCTGAGATCTGGTTTTTTATTTTTATTACCAGATCTAAACGCGGCGTCTCCGTCACGTCACTTCACTTCAGGTAGGAGCTTCTTGCAATGTTCCAATCACTGTCAAAGAACCCCATCGCAAAGGCAGCTGCGGCGCCTGTCTTTGCCACTTCTCCAGACACAATGACAAATGCTGGCTGACCTGCTCCAGTCCAAGTCGGCACAAGCCGCGCAGCAAGCGGTAGGAACCTCTCCTCAGACGCCCACACCATGAGGTTCAACCGGCCTCCTTCTCCTGGATAGAGGAACGTAGCTGCCAGTCCCTGCTCTTTCGGCGCATATTCATGAAGCGAACCGTCACTGCTGCGAACTTTGACCCTACCAGGGCACACCTCGATGGGGAATTGGTCTGGCAAGCCCAGGGATATGTCGAAACCGACAGCAAGGTTGATGACGTTTCCCCTATTAACGAAGTCAGCCATAGTCTCCACGGACATATCAATGTCGCCTTACCTTTCTGCAGTCTGCATAGGTTGGTGGGGATGTGCTGGGCCTTCATGGCTAATGACAGTGTCCGCAGCAAAGTACTGGAAGAGATTTCGTGAGATCTGTAATGCCAGCTCCGAGGCCGAGTCTTGTTGATACTGAATGAGGAACGGACCAGACGATTGCAGGAATGAATCTAACGCGCCAACATGGGTACGGACCAGTGAACTGACACCCTCAGCGTTCGCGGGAGACTGCCATTCCCAGACCTGTCCCCGCCGGTATAGAACCGTACCCTGCTGTAGCTGTCCGAGTTGGTGGCCGTCGACGGACACAGCACCCCTGTAACCTGCCGAAAGGGAGAAGCTGCGAATGTTGGAGGTAGTGATGTGATGATCAGCGTCTATATCAACTCTACCAAGCCGACCGGGATCGACCAGAGAAAGTACTTTCACACCATCCTTGGTTCCGAACGCTGCTGGGTTTGCTACTACGAAAGACCATGGGAATGCGTCCGGAGATTGGCTGCTTCTTTGTCCGGAAAAGTAGATGCTGACTGCTTTTTCGTAGAACATCACCATTTCGTGGGTGGTCATCACAGTCTCAAACCAATGTCCTTTACCCCTAAGTTCATGGTACCGCATGTTGGTTTGCCCTTCAACGACGGACAGCTGATGCATCAGCCTTGCATGGTACGCTGGTACATTATCATCTTGACCGCCGTGTTGAACGAACGTTGGAATAGCCTTCACGTTGTCCAGCAATAGCTCATGCCGGTAGTTGTTCAGCGAAGCTTGTACAACAGCGTTCGCCTGTGGATCCATTGGATGCCACATAGTGTACGGAACATAGTTCTGAATGGAGCTGTAACCGGAGACAGGAGCAGCTGCGACGACATTGTCTGGATGGTGCGTGGTAATATACCAGACACCCTGACCACCATTCGAATGGCCGCTAACAATCCACTTCTCTGTATCAACAGCCGGACCTTGCCATTTCCGTTGACTTATCCAGTCTGGGACGGCATTGATGGCAGCTTGGACATCCGCGGAACCCCAAATATGCCAGTCATCTCCGCACCAAGGCGTCACTCCGGTTGGGAAGAGAACGAAAGCACGCAGATCAGGCACAGGATCCAGCACGCGACGCACCTGATCACTATCGGCTTCTACTCCAGCACCATGTAGCTGCAACAAAATTGGGAACTTCAACCTCTGCAAGGTTCCGTCTTTCTTCTCTTCGTTCGCAAGGCATTCGTCTGCTTCCTGGGTGGCTTTCTGCGAAGGTGGTCGCAGGATAGCGTACGACACCATGCCTGCTGGATGGAGAAATGTTATTTTCTGCGGCTCGAGCTCTCCTACTGTTCGTAACTGCTTTGTTACCGTCAACATCTTGATGGTAGTGTAAACGCCAATGATCCGGTATGCAATTCGGATGCGAAGTTCTGATTCTTGCGGCTTATCCTTGACCTGTGAGATACAGAAGGCAACCGGACGTGATTGCCCAGGCTGAAAATGGACTTGTATGGTACTCAGCATCCTGACATGGAATCCCTCATCCAGACTGGCAACGTCCATGATGGAGATGGCTTTCTTGTGATCATTGCGTACAGACACTGAGCCCAGTGAGCTGGCCAGTAAACCTCCTGCAACATCTGGGACAACTACGCTGTCCGGGATGGCTTGAAGCACTTCTTCGGTCGTGATGTGCGCCTCGACGGTGACTTCAAGCATTGGACGGTGCAGCAGAGAGTCCGGAATTCCGCCCATTGACCGTACGTCGCGCAGCAGTCTGAGTTCAATGCGGTGAGGACCGGGTGTTAGCCGTACCACCAAAGGGGCACGTCTGAATGCATAGAAGTCCCCGCCGAAATGGTGCTGTCCGTCAATGATGTATTCCAGAACGTTGTCGGTATAGAGCACAACAGTTTGTGCATCCGGGCCTCGAATGTGGAGATTTCCTGCAGCCCAGGCCTGATATTGGAAAGCAGCCCAGCCATACACCTGCTGTAGGAATCCCCATTCAACTTCTGGGAAGTCTACTTTGAGGTTTGCTCTAGCGATGTTACTGTTTGGGTTCTCTACCCAGACTTGCATTGGCATCCACTTGGTGGTGCCATTCTGCGGAAGCGAACTGGGTTGCTCGATCCTTTGGAAGAAATCCTTCCCCAGAGCTAGGGGGTCCGCGCCCCAGATTGCTTCTACTCTATGTCAACGCTTGCGGCAGCGCCATGATCTCGATATCCGTACCGCGAGTGCCAATCTGGAATGGACCGATTACCTCCCATGACTGGTGGAAGCCCAATGCTGCGCGCATCGTGCTGAGTACTTCTTGCGCCTAAGACGAATACTGCAAGCTCGGCCTTCCAACGACGAACGTCCGCTTGAAGTGATCTCTCACAAGCAGTTCTGGCAGGATCAGGAACTTAGCAGCGCTCTCAGCGCTTTTTATACGTGGGCATATGTACGCGTATACCTAGGCACCAGCGGTTCACTCAAGTTGCCCATTTGGATTCTGGACAACCGGAATGCTACACATACGCTGCACGCACATCTCTTTAGTGTCTGAACTACTCTAGCAACTGTGCCGACGATTCGCTTCTCGGTACAATCCATCAATTTGAGGTTCAGTTTCGGACAGGAGGGAACGTTTCTGACTAAGCAGCATGCGGCTCCGTCATCCCAAAAATAAAGTGTGGCTTGAAAGGCGAGCTGTAGTCAGCAGCCAATGACGGAAGCCTCCGATCCCACGACTTCCTGAGGTGGCAGCTTGTGAAAGAAACACTGACAGCGACAACTGAGAGCCCGCATCATCGCCTCCGACAATTCTACTACCGTTTCCAGTTACTGTACAAAACCATCACTCAACGCTCGTTACAGAAGCACGCACGCAGCACCCATCATGGATTGACGGAAGGCGGAGTCGTCCCACCAAACAGCGTTGCGCAAGGGTGTCCCTGACTGATCGACGATCACACTCGGCATCTTCTCCATGAGATCCATCTCTTTCCTTTCCTGCTCACACTTCAGCAATCTGTCGCATAACTAACCCTTCGGACATGATCACACTTTACTGAGCATACCCCACCATGCAATCTGGAACGTACGCGAGCACCGAGCAGCGCCCGACGAACGAGACCTACACATTTCCTCCCTTCTCGCACTCTCACCTACCGGTACACTACGAAGACGAGTTCGGCGACACAACCTCTGCGAGGTCACCGAGCCCCGCTAAGAGGCTACAGCAGAATGGCGTTCCGCAGTCAACGGATAGGTGGAGGCCGCGGAGGGACAGTAATGTCAAGTGGGACATTGGAGGCACAAGACATGGCAGGCAAAAGAGTCTGAGTGAGGCCTTGAGGACAATACGGACGAGAAGAGGCAGTGTTAGTGAGAATGCGCATGAGATTGCAGATGCGCTGAAGGCGCCTGTCTCGCTGAGACTAGTGGTATGTATGCCTCCGTCATCACTACTCACAACTGTGGGCTTACTAGAGGCTAGATACTTTGCGGCGTCTGGTACACAACCTCGATCCTCTCGAATACCTCCTCGAAAGCCATCCTGACCTCTTTCTCGAAACCTGTCACCCTCACGCTTATCCAGTTCGCCTTTGTTTCCGGTTGGTGCATGATTTGTGCAGTTCTAGCCAGGCACTTCCCAGTACTCAAGCAGGTGGTTCCCGCCCTGAAATTTCCCATTCGAAAACCGAGCCGCGATCTCATAATGACCACCCTGCCTCTCACGGCCTTTCAGATCGGAGGCCATATTCTCAGTTCAGACGCGATGTCCCGCATCCCCGTCTCCCTTGTACACACCATCAAGGGGTTATCACCTCTGTTCACCGTGTTAGCGTACCGCTTCATCTTCAACATCCACTATTCCAGCGCAACCTACCTCTCACTGATCCCTCTCACCCTCGGCGTAGTCATGGCCTGTTCCGCAAATTTCTCCGGCAACTTCCTCGGCCTCCTCTACGCCTTCGGCTCTGCCATCCTCTTCGTAACCCAGAACATCGTCTCCAAAAAGCTATTCAACGAAGCCGCCCAGGCGGAAGCGGATGGCCAGGTCCGTAAGAATAGCAAGCCGGACAAGCTAAATCTCCTCTGCTATTCCTCGGGCTTAGCTTTCGTCTTCACCGCACCTATCTGGCTCTGGTCCGAGGGCTTCACGCTTATGGCAGACTTCCTTAATGACGCCTCTCTTGAACTCACCGAGAGACCTGGCTCCCTCGATCACGGGCGTCTGGCACTTGAGTTCATTTTCAACGGGTCCTTTCATTTCGGCCAGAACCTCGTCGCTTTCGTGCTGCTTTCCATGGTATCACCAGTAACTTATTCGGTAGCAAGCCTGATCAAGCGCGTCTTTGTCATCTGCTTCGCGATCATCTGGTTTGGAAACAAGATGACGCGCATCCAAGGCTTCGGCATCCTCCTCACTTTCGTCGGGTTGTACTTGTACGATCGCACTTCCGACGCCGCAAGGGCGGACAAACGTGCGAGGATGCTGCAGGCCTCCAATGCCGAACCCCTGCTTCCCGTCAAGAGCGACGCTAAAGCTTCGTTTACGTCGGGCTTCTTTGAGAGCCCGGTTAATGCGAAGCCAAATGGTAACGGGTATGCTTTTCCGGGAGTAAGCGGGGACGAGAAGAAGAGTGATGGACCTGCGAGACAGACGAATGGGACGGCGTGGTTGCCGCCGGGGACAAAACAGGAGGAGACATGGTCACCAGGGGACTCAGGGAGAGGGCCTGTATCATAGCATAATGATTTGAAGAGAAATTGATGGGTAATATCTAGAAGGGCTGGTCCTGGCGTTTGGAGGAAGATCTGGCTTGTCAGTTAAGAGCATCGTAGCAAATAGCATACGTTACACATATAAACTCACATAATCAATGGATGAGCAACACAGCATGGCAACATGTACTGGCAAGAAGCTGTTCATTATCATTATCTACTCGAAGAGAATCTCATCGTGGCGAGCACAGTGATGGTCATGACGACCCCATACTCAAGCCTAGTAGTCCTTGAACGGACAGCCCTTCTGTGCACTCTCGAACTGCGTCTTCTCCCTAACAACCTCCCTAGTCAACTTCATCAGCTGCTCTCCTAGTTGCTCGTTCTGGCTGAGCTCGCTGCCGGGCTCTACGATCGCGGGCGGGCAGATGTACTGGCCCGTGCCTTCCGTCGTGGTAGCGGCATACACCGTCGACACAGCACCCATGAAGTTATCCTTCTTGAGCGGGTTCATGCCCACGCTCATCGCGTAGCCACCAAGCGGGTAAGCCTCGTGGATGAACTCGGTGCTCTGCCTCGTCTCAACAAAGCCAGGGTGTGTAGCGTTGAACAGCAGCTTCGGGTACGACGACTTGAGGTGCCTTGCCATATATCGGATATACAGCAGGTTCGCCAGCTTCGTGCGTCCATACTGTCCATTCGGGCCCAGGTCGGTGTTCAGCTCGTCGATGGACTCGTACTTCACATCCTTGGGGGCGTTCTGATGCGCATTGCTAGAAAGCGAAACGACGCGAACATAATCGCCCTTCTCAGAGGTCTTCTTCAGCAGCGGCAGCAGATGGCTCGTCAAGATAACATGACCCATATGATTCGCCGCCATGTGCAGATCAATCCCATTCGTCGGCGCAAGCTGATACGTCATAATCCCCCTCGCCGCATTATTGATCAAGATATCAATCCGATCCGTGCTATTCGCAATCTCAAACGCCACCTCCCCCGTCTTCTTCCAGTCGCTGAGATCGCACTGGATCCACTTCACCTTCTCCGAGACGTCCTCGCCCAGCTCCTGCTTCATGGCGTCCAGGGCGCCGTCGACGACTTCCTGCGAGACGGAGAGGATGAAGAGCTTGGAGACGCCGGCTTTGAGGAGGGTGTAGGTGCAAGCATAGCCGATGCCTTCGGAGCCGCCGGTGACGACGGCGACTTTGCCGGTTAGGGAGGGGACTTTTTCGAGGTCGAAGTATTGGTCGTCGGAGACGATGTTGTGGGCGGGGCCGCCGAAGTTCTCGGCGATGGTGGTCTTGATTGCTTCCATTGTGTGGGTGGGTGATGTATGGTTTGAATTTGATATGAGAGTGATTGGGGTGAGGTGGTGGAAACTGAAGGAGAACTTTCTTACAGGGGAATGCTGAGAATCTTATATGTCTTCACCTATAGTAATTGATCGACCTAGGGTAGGTTGCACCCGGGGACGTAGGATGCCATTTATGAAGAAAGCCATGACGCAACGAATGGAATACTTATGAAGGTAATGCACGTAATGCCATTGGCACAGCACCGCCATCAAAACGCGGGGGCTGAGTATATGGAGCAGTCGTATTGGGTCTCACATGCACATGCAGCAGTCGCAGAGACAGACAGGCTAAGATGTCATCATGGATTCGCGGTCGATCACGATCACGTACATCATCGCCGTCAGATAAGCTTCGTCGTCCGAACTGCAGGGCGGGAAATAAGCTTATCTGATCCATCTGATTAGCGGCTGCGGGGCAGAACTCCGGTATGCTTGGTATAACTTCGATTCCTCTATCATGGATCTTTACTGAGTGCTTTCTGACGACGCTCAACTTCAGAAGTCTACCTTACAACTAAAGGAGGCTTAATCCATATTAGTACTGTTAGATGACTCCACTGCATATGTCCTGACTGCTGCAAAGTTCAGCTAGCTCGCAACCGTATCCAAGGGGATACGTGCTTTGATGTAGGAGGCTCTCAAAACTTCGCTTACATTCACTTTCTCCTTGCATTCCACGAGTTCTATGTGTGACTTTTTTTTGTCCTTGATCCTAATCTTCCGAGTTCTTCTCCCATCATAAAAAGAAATACCGAGCAAGATGCCGACTATTGACCTCCAGACATACCTTGCTCGGAAGCGCACCATTCCGCAGAAGCGCAGTGCCTCGGGAGCCGAAATGGCAGATCTAACGAAAGTTACAACAGACGACAACGCCATGGATACTGACGCACCAACGGTACCGTGGAGCAAGGCACTATCTGCGCAAGCTAATCTCTAGTTAGCATCACAATCACCATGACTCCTTATTCGTTAGTGACGGCGAAGTCAGTGAAGGGGAAGTCATTCCGGAACCACCTGTACCCTCTAGGTCGAAGACACAACAGCTGACGGAGAAGCCTACCGAGGCTGAGTTAGAAGTGGATCCTGAGGAAGTTCGGAGGTTCTGGATGGAGAATCGGCCCATCAGTGCTCAAGATAGAATCAAGCGGGCTCTCCCCGTTGAGTTTCGACCGTAAGCGGAAGTAACTATTGTTGACGATCGGGACTGATTGCAGCAAGTTTCTTCGACAAACATGTCGCGGAGGATAAACGACTGGTAGCGGCATACACCCAGCTGAAAGGCTACCGGGACACGGAAGGCAAGGTCTGGGAAAAGGGGCATCAAGATCTTGTCCGGTATGGTTTGTGTCATGAAAACTCGTAGTGTTCAAGCTAACAATGGAACATAGAGACAACTTGCTTGCCCACGCTCTGTCCGAAAAGCGAGCCGTGGAAGAATCAGAAGTAGCTAACAGGGCGGATCATATGGACGTCGACCCAGCAGTCATAGAGAAGATGATCAAAGACGACAATGCCGATCTCATTGGCAAACTCAAGACCGAGTACGAACCAGGAGACCCGGACCCGTGCATCAAGCCCGGTGATGAGAGACCTCCGTTTCTTGGTGAACCTGTCCCTGCTCCAGCGGCTATCAAGATAGCCAATGAGCTCTTGGAAGCCTTTGACGAATACGAACAGCATGCCAACAGGGAACGCACTATACTCAAGGAAAGGATTACTGGGCAGCCAAGATCAACTCCTGTGACGCCGAAGACACCGAAGAGTCCGGCTTTGGAGCTGCGGCGGCCATCAATGATCGATCAGAGTCGTGATCCTAGGCTGCGTAGATGAGGCTTTAGGTTAGAATAGGGGTTCAGCTTTCTCCTCTAGACAAATCTATATTCCTCTTGATGTACTCCGTCACCAACCTCTCCAAGGGAACCATACTTCTCGTACAATGTCGTTCGCATCAACAACAAAGTACCATCTGTACGCTGCAGCGGTTATGCAAGCATGCTGAATGTGCAACAGCACCTTCTGACCAACTTGAAACTCCTCTTCCACTTTCTTCTGTACGCTGTTACCATCTAACGTCAGTATCCCATGCTCCTGCGATTGCCTGCCCACGATCCAATGCGGAGCATCCACCACCCGCGCTGCCCCTGGGAAGTGCCCCGGCTCCCTAGCAAGAGCAATCGTCCCCGCATTGAAGAGCGCCTCATTCCTATCAGGATAGAGACTACACACCTCCGCAACAACCCGGACTGCCTGATCTTCCACAGCCACAAGCCCAGTAGCCACCTGCTGCAGATCATTACAAGGAAAGTTACCAGCATGCAACTCAAGCTTCATCCTCTCCGGCAAACTCGCTTGCAGCTCACTAACAACATGCGCTGTAGGCGTCGCCCCAACAGACAGAATCACCTCCCGATCACCCCTCATCAACTCAGCAGCCTTCTTCGCCGCAGCAACCTCCTCATGCAGCAACTTCGCCGCCTCCTTCATACTCCTCGACCCATAAGACTGTCCAGCATGACAGTAAAACCCCGCGATCTCCACGTGCTCACTGTCTTCAGTAGCCTCTATTAGTTGCTTCAGCCGCGGATCATCAGGAGGGATCCCAGCGCGTTTGTAGCCAAAGTCCACCTTGATGAACACTGATATCTTCTTTCCGGCTGTGAGACCTGAGGAGTCCAGGGCATCGATGTGCGCTTTGTGGTCGATCATGAGTGCTATGCGCACGTGGTGAGATAGTTCTGCTAGTTCAGGGAGTTTGCTTATGGGTAGGGGGACGCCGTAAAGGATCTTGCAGTCTGTTAGCATAGCTTGTAGGAGTGCGAAAGGCTTGACTAGGTCATGTGATCTGAAAGGGGGCAGGGGCTGGCAAACCTCCTTGACGATGCCTTTCTTGACCAGGTCCATCATGCCCCACATCTCCGCTACGGTAGATGCTACGACTTTGCTGTGGGTGCCGTTGTCGAGCATCATCTCTGTGACTTCGCTGCACTGCATATGCTTAGTGTAGTTTCCACCATTGTAAGATTTCGTGGATTTACCTTGAGCGTCTTGACATGCGGCCGGAAGCTGATACCCATCTTCCGCACATCATCATGGAGCTTGCTGATATTCCGCTCCATTATCGGTCTGCTCAGGATCAGTGAAGGTGTTGCGAGATCAGTCACATGATTTCCGATGTATTTGTGAGTCTTGGATTGCGGGATGCTCTGCGCACTGTTGGTTACGTCGTTCATCCTGGAATCTGAGAGAGCGTTTACTGAAGCGGCGGAGCAGTGGGCAGTCGGGATGTTTTCTTAGTGGGAGAATGCTTGAAAGTCTCCCTTGCGGTGCTACCACCAGTCAACTTGTTAGGTAAGGATGTTTATTGGAAGATGTTGTGGGTTTGTGGACCCCGCTCCTGGAGCTGTCATCCCAAATCCAAGTGCCCCTAAGAATATGTCTATCGTAACATCGACTGTGACTACTTTGAAGCTCAAAACCGTTTTGACACTTGAGCTCGTGGTGGACAATCACCTCGTTTTGTTGGTAGTGGATGAAATCATAGGCATGGGAAGAGTGAGACCAGGCTGGCGCACTCCTGAATGTATGGTTTTCGCTGTGTATTGCTTATTTGTAGCCATTGTGCTCTTAACTGGCTGGCTATAGCAGCCAGAGCAATTATCATGTCCTCAAGGGCTAATGCAGCGCCGAAGGGATGACTGATGGACGGAGGGGCTTGGGGATAACCAACACAACTGCTGGTCTTCCATCTCGAGATTATTTATCCTGGTGGTCTTCCCCTATTACGTGTCTGCATCGTCTTCAACAGTGTATAGCTTGGAGGTTTGACGCTGGAAAAGAAGTCACCTCCCACAGTAGCGATTCAGTCGAGCAGACTACAGCTGCCGCGCTGCATTTGTGGACGTGCAAGTGCGGAAAGGATGAGTGTGAAAGGTGCAGGATCAAAATGATTTAGCGAAAGCAGCAATCCCATGGCAGATGGGCAGAAGGAATCGTCCCTCGTGCGTGTCTCCTACTCAACGACGAATGTAGAAAGCCTAGTGCTGTTCCTTGACGTGTAGTCATAAGCTTTCGCATGCCTTTGAGAATGTGGGATGCACGACTGCAATGCCCACCTTCCAAATAGTATCGTGCGGCAGGAAATGAACACCAGAGCAACTGCAGTATGGAACCCACAACTCGGCCATCTGCTGCCGGTGCTGGCGTATCTTTCGTTCCACTTCCGATAGGAACCTCTTACTAGATTGATCGATGACCAAACGGTCACCTGGCGACAGTTGCTGTGAAACACACCTCGTACATTGATATTCAACTTATAAAGGCCCTGCACCTCCCACAGTCTTTCCCTTGCCTTTCCTCACACCTAACTTCTTCCGCGATGGCACTACGCCGGGAATCAATCCCTCCAGCAATCCGTCCATTTCCCTTGTTCCTCATCCACCCGCCCACGCTACCATTCAACAGCCTTGCAATCTTCTTCGCCTTATTACGCCGATCATCGTCCTTTGTATCCGATCTAAGATGTCTGTCAGCCATATAACCGATACGCCAGGTATCTTCGCGCTCCTCAATCTCCATGTCCCGTTCATGAGACAGTTCGAGCAGTGGGTTCTTCGGATAGCGAGACTGGCTTCGCTCGTCGCAGAGGTACCAATTCAGTCCACAGACCAATCGAATCGATGCTAACTGTTCGGCTTGATTTGATCTCCGAAAGCTCAGGCTCCGCCGTTCGACTATCGAAGTCTTTCTCTGGCATCATGACCATCACGCGTGCCACTACTTCCGAAGACAAATGCTTCAGAGTGTCTCATATCGGGTCTCTCGGGCTCGGCCTACCCAAGAGTCTTGCAAGACTTCCATCCTTGCTCGGTCCCCTTCCAGGTATGATCTTCCCGAACCCCGGGGTGACTTGCAAGCATGTGCTGACCACAGACTTCTTCCTTAGCAGACCATGTCTGGACCTCAGCACTGATCAAATGGTCATCCGTTCCTTGCAGTCTTTATTGATGGTCGAGGCAAGTGAAGAAAACAAAACGGGACCTTGTTACGACTCTTACCCGTCAGGGCATGATGATAGCAATCTCGATTCTGATGCAATGTTGACCTTTGGTTAACACACTTGCTTTCCTGCAGATTCTTGCCTCGACGCATCTCAGACGGTTTTGCAAGGCGACGACAAAAGGTGTCATCATTGGTCCGACAACGCTCACTCATTCAACCCACAAATGCAATGATGAAAACCACTCCGTGTTTCGATGAACCTTGGTGATTAGAAGAAATTTCGGCTAAGCTCAGCTTTTGCTGACCCAATACTGGAATAGATCTTTGTATCGACGCCGCCGTCATCGTTTAGGAAGACCGCGACAGAGCACCTTCGGCAATTCGACCTCAGCAACCATCGAGACGTTGCCCACACTAGCTGTCCTCATCGATCGATCAGGTCTTCGTTGATCACGATTTCGATCTCAGACGATTCGGAGACTCTCGGTATCTTCATCGGTCTGACAGCTCCGTACAACCACGGAGTCGCTTCTGATGCATTTCCTTTCTAATTGTTGGACTTGTGAGAGATTTCGTGCTGGGGGGAAGTTCACTTTGTATTTAAATCCTTTCCGCCGCCAAGGGAGGTAATCAGCGGTACGGGTGTTGTTCGGTCCCGGATTCCGAGTTCCGGTTTGTTGAGGCCGCCTGTTGGTACAAGCAGCAACCGTGTGGGTAGTTCAATCCAATTCTTCATTTGACATGAAGCCCATCGCTACGCAGTTCCACATCATGCTTGACATGCTCATCAAACATGCTCGCCCCAACGGAGCCATAACACGCAAGCCGGCGGTCTGACTACAGACAATTTCATGTTCGAATTAAAGAAAACAGATTGATGACTGTTTCAATGCAGAAAGACGGAATGGTAGGAGATTGAGAATGCCGATTGTATAGTGAAGTTCAGAGATGCACTGACTCGGCGGTTCAACGGACTTTGGCAACGATCCATGACAGAGGATACATCGATCAGAACAGGACCTGAAGATCAAACTTATCATTTCGAAGCTTCTTCCATCGCAGGCTGCTGCCCCAGTGTGAAGTCCATCCGTTGCAACTTGCGAGGAGGATGTGTCGATGCTGCTGTGAATCTAGACGTGGTACGTGCACAGTCGGCGCATCTTGGCGCGTCAGCTCCGCCGATCATCCGAAAACGGAATGGCGTTTGCCAGCGGCTTTCAACGTCGGATTTCTCCACCCTCCCCGAGTTAGTCGTCTGCTCTTGAGATTCAGTCATACAGCATGTAAAGCAAGACGTCTTATTCTCCTGCATTGTCGTTTGTTTGAGGGGTTTCCGGTCTTTACTTCTGCTGCTGTGTCCGTATCTACAAAATCTCATAGCCGTTCCCTTGTTCTGCCAGCGTTTCAGCACGCGTAAATCAGTTTATTGAGTTTTGAATACCTTTGAAAATGCTTGACGAAGCGCGTTTGGATAGTCTTGATGCCCAGTTGGAGGAGTTCCATACCAACAATGAGACCTATAATGCCAACATTAACAGCGTCAACCTGCAGCTGGACGCATTCCAAAGGTTCACCGAAGACCACCACGCCAATCAGCGGGTGAGAACTGCGTCTGCTAACGACACAGTCCTGATCGCTCATACTGATTCCACTGACAGAACATCGTGCAAAGCTACGCTGTCCTCCTAAAAGATTACCGTCAACTTCTTAGCGACTTTGAGGAAGAACGAGAGTCGCGGGAGAAATGGAAAAGGCTGTACAGAGCTAAGGCCTCAGGATCGGTAACTGTTAGTAATGTCTCTTTTTCATGACGATCGCTTATCTGTTCAAAGGACAAGAACCCGTTTATCCTGGTTCTGATCGACGGCAATATTGTAGATGGCAACGGCTACATCGTGAGTTACGCCCCTACGGAGGGCTGGTTAGGTCAACCTACTGATAGCCTGTAACAGTTCAATAAGTCCTTCGTTGAGTGGGGGAAGGAAGGTGGCGCTGATGCCGCGCAACAGCTGGACATGGCAGTCAAGAACCAACTTTCTAATGCAGGCGTTTCCGTTGAGGGTTGCGAGGTCGTGGTCCGCTTCTACTGCAATCTCAAAGATCTGTCTCGACATTTTGCAGTGGAAGGTCTAGTTGGCCATGAAGCCAGGTCACTAGCACTGTTTACAACTGGCTTCACCTGTGCTCGGGGGCTCTTCGATGTTATTGACGCTGGAGAGAGCGAAGATGGAACGATAATCAAGGTGAAAGGTAAAGACCATGATGGGACCTTGAGACACGAAAGCTAACAATCCATAGATTGCTTCAATCTGTTCGCCGAGAGCAGCCAGTGCCGCCACATTGTTTTTGGCGGGTGTCATGAATCTGAGTACCTTACTTTACTCGAACCATATAAGGGCAAAAGCGACCGTTTAACGCTATTGAAAGCGGCTAGCTATGAGTCTGATTTCGACGAACTCAACCTGCCTTCGGTTGGGGTTCCGGCTGTGTTTCGGTCGACTGCACAACAAGTCGAAAGAGTCTCGGCTGTCAAGTCATCTGTCTCACGAGGACCCGGCACCAAGATACCACTCACTAAATCAAAATCTGAACCACCGCAGCCTGTCAAACAGGGACCCGCTCGAAGAGGACTGTGCCCTGATTATCCCAAGGGCAAATGTCGCCTTGGGTCCAGTTGCAAGTTAGTACACATTGAGACGATAGAGGATAGGATGACGCTTGGTCAGTTACTTGGGAATCGGAGTGAGTCCGATCACCCAGAGCCGGAAACCCGTCCTAAACCGGACGTAACCGATAACGTACAGCGTAAACCCAGCCATGGGAAGAAGAAGCAGATGTACACACCTGCTGTGCCACAGAGACCTGTGCAAGCATGGGATGGCAAGCAAGAAGTGGAAGAACCCCTTCCTTATAAGAAAGTCCCACCATATCGACCGAGACCGCTTCGAAACGAGAAGAGTGGCATAGATTCGGATATAGCGGATGAAAGGATGCCTTCGCCGTCCTCCAACAATAAAAGTGCTTCACAGGCCACCAACGACTCTGCTAGGGAGGCGCGAATCGCTGCATTGCTGCATCAGATGGATGACGCCGATTCGAGGCATGAGACTGGTTCTGAAGACCAGGACAATTCGACAAGCGAGGATGAGAAGGCCTCGGTCGCTGACACCACCGAAGAGTTGATCTCGTTCTCCCCAAAGAGTACAACGGTCACTCCAATGGTCACCAAAGAGCGAGTCGCAAGTCCGTCCTCGACAACAAATGGCCATGATATGGAGTTCGCCTCGCGACACAGTGGACGGTCGTCTGTTGTGACCGCAAAGGCGGCATCATTTACTCCCTCCATGGCACCTTTCGCTCCGTCTGCAAGGCCGTTCTCACCTGATGCGGCAGCCTTGGCCCATGGGTCAGCAGTACTCTCCCCGTCCACAGCATCCTTTGTGCCCGCGCCCGCCCCTACCTGGGGCTTTACAGACGGCGACCAGCATGAAGAAGAGGCGTTCTCTACCTCCATACCACAGTATGTAGGTGACGATACTGAGAGCCAAGAGGCTTCAGATGAAGCGTATCATGAGAGGGGTAGATCATCTACTATACGGACAGCTGCTGATCAAGACTTCATGTCCATCACTCGTATCGAGAGCTGGGCTGATGAGGCCGAGGAAGAAGAAGAACGAAGAAGGCTATCAGCTGCTCATATTGACGAGCAAAAAGCCTCCGCTACTACAACCAACCGGGCCCGAAAGGATAGCCACGAAGAGAACAGGGATCCGATGCCTGCGCCTGGAGAGTCTTCCTCTCAAGCTCCTCTTGGAGCAGCAGGCGAGCGCAGGAACATCGCCGTATTGCAGCCTCTTCCCACCAGCGCAGAAAATTGGAGAGTCAGAAAAGATAACCGTACAACATCACCCGGGCCAACTGCAATCTCGACGCGAGGACGTGCCAACAGTTGGGCAAGAAGCGGAAAGCGCTGGTCTATGGATAAACATTCAGAACCTCAATCTACGATAAATGAAGCAAGAGAAGGCGAACCCGAGACAGTCCTCCAGTATATAATATCGTCTCTTCCGAAAGAGTCGGACCAACCGAAAGGAAGCACGCTGATACCGGTCAATCAACAAGGCAAACGCCTCGATTTCTTCATGGACAAGCCTCCTGAAGAATTCGTTGACATGCTCAAAGAGCAGCAACAGATTCATGGGAAGCTTTGCAATGACCACCATCTCCTAAATAATTGCACCACACCGAAGTGTTCCTACAAGCACGGCACCCTTCATCCAAAGGCTAAATATGCGTTCAAGTACTGGGTGAGACAGCATCCGTGCTCGGCGAGAGGGGCTTGTCGAAAGGCGAGGTGCTTACTTGGGCATGTCTGCCAGAAGTCAGAATGTGAACATGGCGCGGGGAGATGCTGGTTTGATCACGGTATCGATCTCAAACTCCACAGTTGGGTCGAGAGTGATACCAAGAGGGAGCGCCTATCCGCATAGGTTCGCAAGTTGCAAATCAGACCAATCAGGGTTATCTTAAGCATGATGCCCTTGAATTAGTTAGAATTGTGATGAAGGGTCACGTATTACGTTTCAATTATCGCTATCGGATCGATTCGCAAGAGCTGGGAAGCTGGGTCACGGCTATAGGTGGCACCAGCGCTATTTCTCTCAGTGTCACCGTTGTAAATTCATGCTCTTGCTGTGCTATGCTTACAGTCGGATATTACGTTACTATTGTTATCTGTTGGGCTGGGTTGGAATATTTTCCAGGCTTGGGGTGATTCTATGAGGATCGGCTTCGGAATTCTCACATATCACAAGTAAACAAAAAACAAAAAAAGGCGTTTGCCAAACTCGGTCGCCGACTCTACGGTGACATGACAATGACGTACTTACTGGAATAGCTTGTCGCTCACAGCGACTTCGATCCAACTTCTACATGGACTTCTGAGCACCAAATCGCCAAGCCATGCTCCGCTCCGCCCTTCGCTTCCGCTGTTTTGACATGTCAACTCCACCTTCCGTTTCTGGGATATCACCAAACCAATATTTGCCCAACCATTCAGCAGACTGTTCCAAGTGAGAAAGACGTGTCCCGTCCTCTGTGAAACGCCTGACGCTCAAATGCTCAACCGTACAAATCATAACGGAACCTACGATCATTCAACCTAGTCACGCACACAGTATTCTCCGGACTTGTACCTGTCACACCCACCCCCCACAACAAACCAATCACTCGGCCCCTAAAAAGCCCCAACTTCCCCAAGGTACCGTCGATCGTCACCATTTCCCACGCAGCCATTGAATTTCGAGCATTAGCTACGTAACGCAAACGTGCACGTCAAGTTTTCCCGAACGGCCATTTTGGAAACTTGGCTGTCGTAGCTAAGCGGTCAAGGTAGGGGTTATTTCGACCATGGCTTCGCAGCAACAACAACCACAACCACATCTCAATGTCGAGAGCCCGAGAAGACCGTCGATTAGCACTAGACATCCGACTGCGCCGACCATCATGAATAGCCACATGGCGAATATGGAGAAGGGGGTGAATGGGCAGGCGACGAGGGAACAGTATGAGCATGGGGTGCAGATTATTAATGAGGAGAAGGAGTTCAAGTGAGTTTCTCATCTCTCTGAGAGTGTATAGGGGAGCTTCTATACTTCATGCAACCTAGAGTTCGGCGGAGCGATGCGATCAAGTGGGCCAGCAGTCCGCAACAGCTAACACAAAGGCAGCCCTAACCTTCGCACATACCTAAACATCGAAAATGTCACACCATCAGGGTTCAACTACCACCTAATATCCGTCTTCGGTTCGCAGTCGACCGGCAAGTCCACCCTCCTCAACCACCTCTTCGGTACGGACTTTGGCGTCATGTCGGAAGCCGAACGACGGCAGACTACCAAGGGTATATGGATGTCGAAGAACAAGCGGGCGCAGACTAAGGAGGGGCCTCGCATGGCGGACAACATACTCGTCATGGACGTTGAGGGCACGGATGGGCGGGAAAGGGGAGAAGACCAGGATTTTGAGAGGAAGAGTGCGTTGTTTGCGCTTGCGACTAGTGAGGTGCTCATCGTCAATCTGTGGGAACACCAGGTCGGGTTGTATCAGGGCGCGAACATGGGACTGCTGAAGACGGTGTTTGAGGTCAATCTACAGCTGTTCTTGAAGGATAGCAAGACGGTACCGAGGAGTCTGCTACTCTTCGTGATTCGAGACCACATTGGAACGACGCCCCTCAGCAACCTTAGAAACACTCTGCTGCAGGATATGACAAGGATATGGTCTGGCCTTTCCAAGCCACCCGGGCTGGAGAACAGCAGGATTGACGACTATTTCGACTTCGCCTTCGTCGCGCTCCCTCACAAGCTACTGCAACCGGACAAATTTGCGGAGTCGATAGAACATCTAGCTACACGGTTTAGAGAAGGCTACAAGGACCCACGGCGGGACGGGCTGAAACTTGATGAGAACTCGGAACCGATCCTGCTGCCAGAGTACCACCGACGGATCCCCGCGGACGGCTTTGCGCCGTATGCGGAAGGGATCTGGGATCAGATTGTGCACAACAAGGACTTGGACTTGCCCACACAACAGGAGTTGCTCGCACAGTTCCGATGCGACGAGATTGCACGCGAGGTGTCAATCCCCTTTGACGAAGCCATCGCGCCCTTGGAGGAGCAACAAGCGAATGCAGCAAAGTCAGGCAAGCTCACCTTACTCGCAAACCTCGGCGCAACCATGAACTCGGCGAGGTCAACGGTGCTGAAGGACTTTGAAACGGAGGCTAGCAGGTATCACAAGGGCGTCTATAAGAGGAAGCGAGCTGAGCTTGAGGACAAAGTCGACGGCAGGCTAAAGGCACTCTTCCAAGGCCAACTCCGTGCTGCGCACAAACAGGGCGTGAACGAGTTCTCCGAGGGAGTCACCACCGCAGTCAAGTTAGGGCAAAAGAGAGGTGGTAGCTACGACTTTGCGAAGATTGTCGAGTCCGAAAAGACCAAGGCAGTAGAGCAATTCGAGAAGGAAGCGCAAGGCCTGGTCGTGGAAGGAGCACCTTGGAGCGACTACAAGCACGAGCTGCAGGTATACGTACAAGAACTCGACGACGTCAGTGCGCGCCTTAGGAAGGAGGAGATGCGCCGTCTTGCCACGCGCGTGGAGCGATGGGTTCGGTCACGTCTGGGTGAGCTCGTAGGCCTCGAGTTTAACAAGCTGGGCACTGGCCGCGGCGGCTCAGGTGCTCCGGAGCATGGTGAGAAGCCGGCTACGGAGAAGGATCTGTGGGACCGCATCTGGACCGTGTTCACCGAGACTGTGCAACATGCCGAGAGTCGGTTTACGGATCGGGCTAGGAGCTTCGATGCTAGCCCTGATGAGGTTGAGGTTGGCCTTTGGAGGCTGCGGAGGAAGTCGTGGGGTGTGTTGAGAGCCAAATTGGAGGAAGAGGTGATGGAGGGGAACCTGCTACTGAAGCTGAGGGAGAAGTAAGTCGTCTCTGGATTGGTCACTAGCTTTATGCTAACAAGAGCTTCACAGCTTCGAGGACAAGTTCCGCTACGACGATCAGGGCGTACCGCGGATATGGCGCCCTACAGACGATATCGAAGGCATGTACACTCGTGCTCGAGAGTCGACGCTCACCCTCATTCCTCTCCTCTCCAAATTCAAGCTAGCCAGCACATCATCGCCACCGCCACTGGACGCCTGGATTGGCAGCCCTCCATCATCAGTGTCACCTGCGGACGAAGAGGACCTTGCGCCAATCGGCGGCGTGGACGAAGACGAAGGCAAGAGCATAGAGGAGGAAATGACCATTCTTAGCGACGCCAAGCAACAGGATCTCAGCGTGCGGTTCAAGAAGACAGCCGATGGTGTTTACGTGGAAGCCAAACGTAGCGCTATCGGTGGCATCACCCAAGTGCCACTGTACATTTATGCTCTCATGCTTATCTTGGGGTGGAACGAGATTGTTGCTGGTAAGAAGAGCTCTTCCTCGCGCCATACTCCGCTAACACTTCTGCAGTGCTTAGGAACCCACTATACTTTGTTTTCCTTATCATGCTCGGCGCTGGTGCTTACGGTACCTACACTCTCAACCTTTGGGGACCAATGATACGGATGAGCAACGCTGCGTTCGGGCAAGGAATTGAGGTCGCAAAGGAACGGCTTAGGGAGTTCCTTGAATCGAGCGACACGGGCAGGCAAGCCATGGCAATGAGCGGTCGCGATAGAGATGCGGATGGCATTAGCCTGCAATCGCTGGATAGCAATGGGAAAGCGAAGAAGGCACAGGATGAGGACGACGTTGACGACATTTAGGGACGTTGATCAACGGCTTTTATGAGTTGATGAGGGCTTGTTATTATTGGTGAAGGAGGCTCCATTGTGAATAGTCTTGAGATGAGTACGGCTAGATGTATAAAGCCTCTGAATGAAACATTCCATCAGTGCCATCGTCTTGTTGTTGCCATGGGATGTCTGACAGCTCTCCAGTGTATCTTATCTGATCGCAACAGCCGAGCATGACCTTGGCAAGCCCAAAACCACCAAGGTACTCATACATCAAGATACGTTATCGGATAGATGAGTCCTCAAATCGCAAAGAGCCAGTGAGCAGAACCCTCGATGACACGATGAGATCCTTGCTGTTGCGAACGTCAACTTGGCAGACATGCTTGGCCTCCAGCTGTCCGTTTGAAGGCGGGGTACAGCAGTGTTAAGTTGAGCAAGTTTTCATCATCTCATCATTTTCACCAAAGCAGAGGTACCGCTCGACAACAACCTTGCAACCGTGACCATGGCGAGGATTCAAGCCAAGTGGGAGTGCATCGTTCAGCCAGGTAGCACAGAGAGCGAAGTCATCCAGCGCTCCTCCCACATCATCGGCGTCGTCGACAACACAGCCTACATCTACAGCGGCGAGCTCAAGCCCCGCGAAGCCGTCGACGCGGACGTCATCAGCGTCCGAATCCAAAGTCCACACTCCTTCCTTCTCAGTACCATACCAACCATTAACCATCCACAGACGCCCCCTCCATCCAAACCCCTCAAGCCCTCTCATCCTCGGGCCCCAGGCCAGAGCGCCGCGTAGGCAGCGCCAGCATCTCCCTCCCCACCTCCACCCTCATCCTCTCCCCCGGCCGCCCAGGCATCAAAGACCCCTCCGCCGCCGAAGAAACAGGCCTGTACACATACACCCCTTCCACCTCCACATGGACCTACCTCTCCCCAAGCGGATCCGAGCACCCCGAGGCGCGCAGCTTCCACTGCTTAGCGTGCGATGAAGAGGGGGCAACGGTGTATCTGCACGCGGGGTACATGCCCGGCCAGCGGTTTAGGGATCTGTGGGCGTGGGAGATGGAGGCGGGGAGGTGGAGGAGGTTGGCTGATGCCCCTGGGGCGCCGCGCGGAGGGGCGAGTATCGCGTGGGTGAAGAGCACGGGGAAGTTGTATCGGATGCATGGGTTTGATGGGAAGGGGGAGGTGGGAGGGGAGGTGGATATGTATGATCCGCGAAGGGATGAGTGGCGCACGGTGGAGTTCAAGGCAGATGGGGTGGAGGGACCCAGCCCGAGGAGTGTGTGCGCGTTGGTGCCGGTTGTGGTGGGGGGGAGGGAGAGGTTGGTTACGCTGTTTGGGGAGTTGGGGCCGAGTGAGAAGGGGCATGCTGGGGCGGGGAGGATGGCAGGGGATGTGTGGGTGTTTGATGTACAGGAGGAGAGGTGGGAGGAGGTTGAGATTGAGGGGGAGAAGCCAGAGAGGAGAGGGTGGTTTGCGGCTGATGTGTTGAGGGAGGGTGGTGAGAATAGGGCAGTGGTTGTGCATGGTGGGTTGAGCGAGAGCAATGAGCGGTTTGGGGATGCATGGGTTTTGAAATTCAGCTAAGCAGTAGATGATTCAAATTCCGATTCCCCGCTTCGATCTGTCCTAAGCGTCAAAAATGCGTTGTCGGTCCTGGTAGCACGAATTGGTAGCGTAGGGATCGTAGGCTCCCCAGTCAGTTGCAGCACGAATCGGTTTACCTTCAGCTAACTGGAGCGCACTTGCGCTCTAGTCCTACTCTACGGGCGCATTATAGCTCCCCTTACTTCAGGTTGTTATTTGCACGCCTTAGCCTTAAGGATAAAAATTCTAGCCTTATCGGTTTAACTGCGGCTCATACATAAGACCTAATCGGAGTAGCGCTTCAAAACACCGATTAACCAATGGGATTTTTGCAGGTTCAGGCTTCTCGAGCTACCCTACACTGGAGGGGGGGTCCTTTGAAGCCTCATTTCATGTAGTAGCTTCGCTCACCTTCGGCTCCCTCCGCTAATAAAGTTGCGTGCTACATCCGTGTCCGCTGCCTGACGATGCTCGACAGCGCTGAAGCCTAAGGCAGCAGCAAACAGACTCGGCAGTTCACCTAGCGCCTTGGCATCCCGCTCCAGCTCGAAACTCCACCATAACATTTTGGGACTGTAAGTAGAACGCGTCCCACGACAACAACCTCACCAGTATCAATCACGCTCACTTCTCATGGTTTCCATCATGGCGCCTGCACTCACTCCCGGAAGAAAGAAGCGCGAAGACAATTACTTCAATGTCGGCGTTCAAGGAAGGTAAAGCACGTCCCCACGCAGCTACCACGTACCCATCGCGAGGTTTCGCGACATAGGAAGCGCATGCAGCTCACCAGCAGTAGGAAAACTGGCGTCACATTACCAGATAAAGGTGTCCGAGATGAGCATGGTCTGGAGCCTATCGATGGCATCTTCTCGTCGCCAGAGAAGTCACCTGCCAAACGCGCGCCTCGCCCAACTAACGGCACGGTAACGACTTCAGAGGACATGGACGTCACAAGTATGTCGTAGAAGCATCTCCAAGCAGTTAACTCACTGCAAGTCAAGACACTAACCGCAAGTTCAGGCTCAGCGCCAGAACCTACCGATCTCCTCAACGGCCGGCGGCTAGTTAAGAACAGCAAGATTCACTTCCCTCCACCGATGGCGCGTTCACCCATGAAAACGAATCTTGGCTCTTCACCTCGACGACAATCATCTGTGGGACCCATGTCGCAATCACGACGAGCTACCATGACACCGCCTCGGGCGGCCAGTCACCCGGCGCATGTGGATTATGAGGTGGACGATATCGTGGATACAGTGGAGCAAAGCCCCTTGAGGAACGCGATGAATGCGCGAACAAATGGCAACAATAGGAAGAGCGTGTTTGACTTTGACGATGATTCACCCGTTGGGATCGCAAGGAGGACGAGGACGCTGATTGAGAGGATGGAGGAGGAGACGGAGGCTGAGCTTGCAGAATCAATCATTGTTCATCAGGAAGAAGAGACGTTACCCGCGATCGAGGATGAATCGATGCAGCTTCCGCAGATTGAGGAAGAGGATCCGATCAATGGGCATGAAGACGCGCCTGAGAGCTCGCAATTCGTGGAGAAACCTGCGCCGAAGAAACGAGGCAGGAAGCGTAAGGAGCCTGAGCCGGACACTCAACAGGATGCCACGTTGGACCAAGCAGACAACGCCGAGCCTTCAGCGATCACGGTCGAGGATTCAACGGTCACAGAGGTCCAGCAGGCACAAGCACCCCAAAGGAGAGGTCGCGGTCGACCACCGAAAGGGGGAAAGCTTCCATCATTGCAGCAGCCACCAAAGCAGTCAAATGTCATGACGGACTCATTTGACGATACACTTGCAGAGGAACCCAGCGCAAACATCGAGATGCCCCCTCCACCTAAACCTAGAGGACGTCCGAAGAGGACGGCTCCATCGGCGCCTGATCCAGAACCTGAGACCCTAGAAACCCCAGAGCCCGAACCCGAACTGGCGACTCTGGATGATACTGTCGAGGACACAATTACTGCTGATGAACCTGCTGAAGAGCGACCTTCAAAGCGAGCGCGGAGAACGGCAGACGACCCTGGAGAAGGCTCTTCGAAGAAAGGTCGGGGTAAAGGCAAAGAGAAGCAGACTACAAAGGCGAAACCTGTCAAGGCAGCGCCGAAGCCGAAATTGCCTCCTCCAGCAAGCTCAGCGCGGGGGCGACGTGATCCAACGCTATCTCCGTCTAAGAGAACATTTGACTTGCAGATAGCGCGTCACATGACACCCGCGGTAGACGATTTCTACAGGTCACAAAGAGGAAGAACGGTGTATCAACCACTTGCGTTCTGGAAAAGAGAGCGGGCGGTCTTTGACAAGGAAGGTGGAGTCAAGGATGTGATAAGATACGACGAAGTGGAGCTACCCAAGCCGACAGTCAATCGGACATCCAAGAAGAAGCGGAGAAGACCACTACATGCAATTGAGGAGGAAGACGAGGACGACATCGAGGAGTATGAGCAATGGGAGGTTGAGGACGGGCGGATGGCGGGCTATGTTGCGAAATATGACCCGGTTCTTAATGCGGACACGGGTGAAGAGCAAGCCATGGGTGCGTATACTTGGCTCTTTGCCACAACTATCGTCTATCACGTAGCGCTAACGCTCTAGCAGAGATCGGATACGCCTCCCAGGCCATAGACCGGCAATCCAAAGACCTAGCGGGCTCAATGGGTCGCTTCGCGAAGCTGATCACCAACAACTTCTTCGGAGCCGGAATGGTCACATTGCCTCCCGGTGGCTTCAAGAAAACGAAGAACAGCCGACGAATGCATATGGTTTTCTTCGTGTATACCGGCAAAGTGAAGGTGGAGGTAGGCGACAATTCGTTCTCCATCAGTAAAGGGGGTGTGTGGCAGGTTCCTAGAGGTTAGTCGATCTATCTTTTTGCGCCTCCGTTTCCGCATATCTGGATTTCTTAATGCAATCTCTTTTCGCACTGTACATCATCAGGAAGAGCACGGGAGAAAGTGGCCAGCGCTTGGTCAAATGCCGTTCGCCTGTCATGACACACTTTTCTTCACCGGTTTTTACCCAGTATAATTGCGTTGTCCTTTGTGTGACGCGGCGTCTCGTTATGCTTGTTCACCATTCGTCGCTTTGTGTTCTCGTTACCTTGCCTGTCACGCCCGCAAATCTGGTGTAATCGGCTGCGAGGTGGCGCACATTTGTGGTTTTCGTACCATGGTTACACGACAGGTTCACTGGGCGCTTGAGTTTGCGGGACGGCTTCCTGCTGGTTCGATGCTGCTGAAGATGTTTCGTCGCACGGCATGACATGCAAGTGGAAGTCGGACTGGTAACCAATGCGAACGGTGCGGTTCGGTGCTGGATCCGGTGGATGGGGTGATTTTTGTTTGGCTGGCGGAGGGAGGCGTCGCTGGCGCTGTTGGGAGACGGTACAGAGGCGTCGGGTACACGCACACCGATTGTTCGCACTGTCTCGAGATGTGGTTATAAGATCTCTGTTATTGCTGTGGATTCATCGGAGGGTGCGGGTATCAACCGCCTCACCGGTCTTCGCTCTTGTTTTCGTCGTTTCGTTTTCGTCAGCAATGATGTTGCGCGCGTTGGCTTCGCAGAACAGCGGTGAAGAAGCAGGCTTGCTAACGTGTCTCCATAGGCAACTGGTACAGCATAACGAATGAGACGGAGACGGGGAAGTTGGCGAAGATTTTCTTCGCGCAGGGTTGTCAGTGGGATGGCAAGGAGCCGGAGTCTGCGTAGGGCGGTGCTTCGGAAGGGGACGTAGGTGCGGGTTAAAAGGGTTATGCCGGATTGAAATGGGCAGGAAGCTGCAGTTAGAGCTTTTACCCGACGCTTGTGTGTACGAGCAGTATGTTTTCGATTCTCCATGGCGTACTCAGTGGGAATGGGCAGAACGAGTGCAAACAATGCTGGGACATCCCATCCAGTATTCAGGGTCATTCCTTTCTGTCTATCGAGTTGGTGTTCAAGTTTGAGTGTGAACTCTTGCTTTCAATGTCTAGTATACCCAGAATGACTGCTATAGTCATCCATTGCAAAGGCCAAAACTTTTCTCGAGCTCCTCTAATGCATGCTTCTGTAACCTTTGACTCCATTGAATGCTTCCCCATTACTCTCCCATCTCCCTCTGCCCACTCAAGCTAACCCCCTAAATCTCCTCCATCTCCTCCCCAAAGTCATCCACCGCCGGAAAATCCCCCACCTCCACCCTCTCCGCCCTCACAAATACCCCCCTCCCCTTCCCACACTCAAAATACCTCTTTCCCCCCTGCACACTCCCATCGTTCCTCCCCGTCGGCTCATCCAACTCCACCCCGACCCAAGCCCCAACGCCCGGAATCCCCTCCACCTCGCCCACATACCTCACCGTGCCCCTTCTATCATCGCTGCTTTCTGGTAACAGCCTGCAGCGGCGGCCGACGGAGATGTGGCGTTCGGAGATTTCTCGCAACTGGAGGGCGATTTGGGCGGCGTGTGTGGAGGGGGCGGAGGGGGAGAAGCGGCCGAGTTGGTGGGTGCGTTTGTAGGCGAGGACGGTGGAGGGGAGGGAGGCGTAGGTTTCGGCGGGGAGGGTGTATTTTTCGACGGTGGAGGGGTCGGTGTAGTTGGGGACTGTGCCGGGGGGGCGGGTGTCGTGGACCTGTTGATAAGATTTGTGAGCAGGGTTCGGGGTCGGGAGTTGAATGTGAATGGAGGCGTTGGGGGATGGTAAGACTGAGGTTGAGATTGAGACTGAGAATACAAATGAGATGAGATCGAGTTAGAGGTTGAGTTACGTGTGACGAGGACCGTTGGACAGGGATGGATGAGATAGGTTTGACCGATATTCTGCAGAGGAGATGAAGATCGTGGAGATGGAGCTTTGGCTTCCTCATGTGTTCTGCAGGAGAAGCCATGAAGATCAGAAGATGGAGCTCTGACTTCTCGCGTGTCCTTCACGATACATCCTCTGATGTCAATGAAGCATGCTGTGTAGCATCAGGACGTACAGCTCACGATATTCCTGCAGCAACAACCCATCCTAGCACAACGGTCCTCGAACGTTGGGCGAATATGCTTTCGGGGAGCTCATCCTGAACTCAGATAGAGTGCGTGATCCACGTGAAAAGCTTCTGCACCGTGACGCCGAACTCCGGCGGTAATTTCAGGAGAAATGCATGGCACACGTGAATTCGTTTTTCTGATATCATTTCTGACCACACTTCTTGCACGGAGGATATGCCCGACACTGAAGCGAACCTCGAATTGAAAGAAGAAATATCTTGGCAACCGCCAAGAGGTGGTGTTCGGGCAACTCTAAAAGGAAGCATAACGCTAACGGAACAACATGAGATGCAGTAGCAGGCGCAGCACAGCCCACAGATTAAAATTAAAAAAAAATTGAACAACGCATCAAAATGATGATCAGCTAGTGACTTACATAGAGCTCAGCGTAGTCGACCAGCCCGAACGATCCCACCTGAACCGCATCCTCGTCAGCTGCAGAGACGGACACTTCAGCCCGTCCAGGCACGCGCAGGCTAAGGTTCTGACATGTCGATGGTATCCCGGTGATGGGCTCCAACCTGGTCCTGAACTGGGAGATGGTCCAGCTGGGGGTTACACGTCGCTCAGATGACGTGCCAGCCGAGGATATCAACAGAGGCACGTCGTGCGCTGTTTGGAGAGACATGACTCGTGGAAAGAGAGGTGAAGAAGTTTGTGTGTGTCGTTGAGCGGCTTATGCAAGATCCAGACAGACGCAAGGTCGAAGCAATGGATCGATCAAAAGGCAAAATCGGCCAAGCGATTCGGTTAGTCCGGAGAAGCAGGTTCAAGGATGGCTGATGTTGTTTGGCTTAGGGAGGAGCCTAGTTGATTTCTTCAGCAGCACGAGTAGCACAGATATTGGCTGATGGATGTTCACACGATATCTCAGCGCACGTGATGTCGTGTTTGGATTCGCTGGAACGTCAGCGTCAGCACTACTACCCACGCTCGACCATCCACAGTCGAGACCTCCGCCATACCCTCCCCCACATTGTCGTCCCGCGTCTTGTGCAGGATGGCTTTCGTCCAAACATGTTCATCCCACTCTCTCACACGTTATCTTCTCGTCACATGAACGCTCGTGGTTCGACAATCTCCTATACACTACTTGCTTTTACCTATAGACATTATCCTGTATGCCTTGATAGCGAGCGTTGCGGATCGCTGATTGCAGGAATCCTGAAACGATCCAGAGTCTTACGCGCATCCAGATGGATTTGTCGTACGATTCGGATTCTGCAGCGCATGGAAACCCCCCGAACTGCGGTCTTGGGGTTACCGAGGCCCTGCTACGTTGGCCCGCTGAAGTGGCATAACCAAGCCACAGGCCCCGTCAGACGCCTCGCGATTCGACCATCTCTCGATGCGATGCTTTGTCGAGTCGACGGCGTTGCAGCCCTGTTATAACCACTGCTCACCCAGGGCTCTCTGCCTCTCCAACGCTGGCATGGCCATGCACACCATCCACGCGCACCAAAGGCCGAACAAGCCGTTCATTATTCCGACCCAAAAACAACAACGCTCATCATTCCCCTCTGAGTGCTCGGATTGGTTGCCTATCTTGGGTCTCACCGCTTTTATGATCCTTCGTTATAATATGACTGAAAAGCAAAATCAAGGATATCGCGCGGAAATAGCAACCTGAACCAGTTCGTTTCGCGGCATCACGACTCACAAGGACTTGCGCTGTTTCATGCGTTTCTTCTTGGGAGTGGATCCACACGACTTTTGAACAGAGTCGTTTGGCCAGCACGCTCTTACCATCGGAGGGTCAGGGAGGCTTTCGGAAGGCCGGCTTCCTGGGACGGATGGTTTCAAGCGAGAGTTTCTAGAGACATTCTTCGTCCCCCGGTTCCCATCAAAGCGAGATGGGTTCCTGTCTGTGCCTCGAACACTCGCGACTCGCGAGGTGAAGCGCATAAAGGAGAAACTGAGTTAGACTTCAGCTGAGGCGACCCACGTACGAACTGGGGATCTGTGCGTTCTTCGTGTCTAATGAGACGGCTCAAGCGATGCCTTGGACGAAGTACATCTTGCTAAAAGGAGTTCTCCAGCTCGCGGCTACCTAACGATGTTAACGCTGCAGTCATTGACGTGCAGACTCGGCAGTCCAACTTGGTTAGCAGACAACCTTGATGCGTTGTTCCGCCTCACCGCTTTCGTGACCTTTAATCAGATCCCTCCGTTCGTCGTCAATCAATCGTCTAAGCGTATCCTCGTGACAGCATCACTTTTATGCGAGCGACTGGCCAGCTGGGCAGTGTTGCTGCTCTCGGGACAACTGTCTGTTTCCTTCTTCTGCTCCATGACCTGAGCGCACGGCATCCAGCATTTGTTTTGCGAACAAACACAGGATCCCTTCGCGGCTCGAGCGAGGTAGACTTTCGACTCACGTGGAGCTTTGATAGTTTTCACAAGAGATTGCACCCACTCTTGCGGGATCCATTTTGGTAAGCATGCAACCACCGAGATCTAATGCGATTGCGCGGACGAAAGAAAAACAATCGGATCGTAACATCGGCATTTGACCGCCATTATGTACGTCCATATTGTCCTTGCTTGCCCGTCCAACGATGGGGCTCCTCCGGGAAGAAACTCAAACTGGACCATCCCGGCATGAAGTAGTATGGGATCAAAAAGTCAACGCTGGTGACGCTTACTCTGCCTAAGATTGAGATGGACAGTCCGTGGCCTCACTTCGTGCTAGAGGAAACCTCACCATCTTGGAGCGGTGGATACAAAGCTTGTCCTCATGGGGATTGTATGAAACTAGCCAGGATGGAGCAGTGCGTAGATCATAGTTCGCCAGTTCATCAAGCCCTACGGCATTAAACATAGCAATGACCCTTGACCCTGTTCGGTTTCACTGCTCGCTCCGGCTTGAAAAACCTGAGGCTGGCGCTTCATGTCTCTGCTCACCGCTCTCGCGGCAATCCGTATGTCATTGTCATGCTGGGTTGTCATTTGGAGATTGGAACGGGCTGATCCATGTTGCATGCGGTTAGGGCGCTCTTGTTCATCGTTCAATCCGGCATGACCACCGTGTGCAAAGGTGTAAAAGGAGCCGACCACACCGTCTGAGCCTCAGAGCATGATCCCCATCCTGGAACCAGGGTTCGTTGACACGTCACACATCTTCGTCGTCGACGGGAAGAGCCCCATATTCTTCCTCGGCGAGCGTGAGGCGAAAAATGCTCCGATGTTGGGCAAGGACGCAACCCTCTTGTAGATTAATGCCCTCTCCGTCACCTGTTGTTCGCTGGTGGTGTGTTCGCATATCTATCTGGAGCCTCGCTTTCTTTCCTTCTTGAGACCCAAGATCGACACCACCTATGGTACGTGGATCTTTGGGCTGTAGTTCGTTTCCCATGGCTGGCTGGGGACGGGCTGTAGCTATGGCTGATGGCTTGCGCTCGCCTGAAAGTAGGGGAAATGCACTATTCTTGGGGGCAGACCATTTAACAAACCCGGTACGGGTACCAAGGAAAGTTCAGCATGCATCGCGTGTGGCGCTTTTTAAGTGTACGCAGTTAGCAGCGTGCATATCATCCAACAGTTTGCCCAGGGCCCGTTCTTACCACACGTCTCGCCATTGCGCATGCTGCTGCTTGTTGTCCACTAGGGATGACCACGACCGATTTTGATTGATCTGCGCCGTCCCCATGTCAGGTAGTCCGCCTACTTTCTTGTTGGAGAGCTGGCCTCCGTATGCGCAGAACGAGGCCCACGGCCAGTTAGTGTAGGCCATCGGATCCATTGGATATGGGCATGTCTCATATTTCCTGACTATCCTGCCCATTGGCCGTCTGTGACGAGCGAAGCACCTCGACGCTGCTCTTCAAGGGGTCCATTTAGCTTCCAAGCCCTATCCTTTCTCTTTTCTGCTTTGCTTTGCTCAGTTCCCTGTTGCTGCCTTGATCCTGTGTTGTTTTCCCTTCTTCATTATTCTTCGCATGAAACCCGCACATCTGCATCTTCCCAGTCCACCGTCTGCACGTCGGCGCCCCAGGTCCTCACAAGGCGATCCCCCACTCACCGTCTAATTCTTGACTAATGCGGTCATTGTCTTATATGATCCTCTGATATCAAAACGCTGTTTCCCTCCCCCTACATATCTCGTGTTCGAGCCTCGAAACCGCACCGTTCTCGGCCGGCCCATATCTCGACCTCGACTTGTAACCAGCAACGCTTCAACTACCACCATTTTCGAAAGAACTTACGGTACTGTTAGCAAAACCTGGAACGCTTTCTACTTCTGTTTTGGAAATAGGACCGCAAGGTATCTTCAAAAACGAACAGGAAGTATCCACTACGTGATCCATTGCCGCCAGGATTCAAGGATCGTCATCCTGTTATCTTCGGAGGGTATAAGTCGTGCTCGACCTGCTAAGCATCAAATCCAAGGCTGTGTGGCTGCAGAACCTTGTTGACGATCCAGCATATCAAGCAATTCTCAGGATCTTCAGGGTAGTTGGTTGTGTCAACTCGCCGGTATCGGAACCTGATCTCATCTACACGGGCCTTTCTCAAGGATAGTCAAAAGCACTCGAGGTCAATCACAGCACTACTTCGACCACCAACGAGAACGAGAACGTGTAGGGGAGCTTCTGGAGGTCTTTCATCTACTCATGCGCTGGCTAGGAGGCTAGCCTCAACCGCAACCCTGGATATCTCCCTTCTCATAGAGCCCCGGGCCTCTGAGTCCCCCAAGGGTAACATATCCAGCACATCCGCTGCCTCCTCTGTAGGCGGTCTCTCACGCTATGGACCTACATCAGGACCATACACCCCTTCGACCGCGTACGCGACGCCCACTTCACTCCCAGGCTTTCCCACGCTAGCACCTCAACCGCCTCCACCACCGCACATGTACCATGGCCAGCCGCATCTGCAACCACCTCCCCCTCCGGGTGCTGTACACGCGCATCACCAGTACAGGTTGGACCCCTACGGCCCTCCACCGACCCAGCCGCGCTACGAACCCCGGCCTCTCCTCCATGAATCTCAATCCTACGGTCCCGGTCCACCAGTACCCCAGCTGGGCGTTTCAACCGCACTTCCCCCCGTCAGCGTGACCGGAATGGGACCTGTGAGTTCCAAACGCAGCGCTCCGCAGACGCCTCATCCGTCGGAACCTTCGGCCAAGAGGCAGAGCAAGTGGAGCCCGAGCGAGGATGCACTGATCACTGAGTTGAGGGGGGGAGGCATGAAGTGGGAGGATATCAGCAAGAGATTGCCCGGAAGGAGCGCTATGAGCTGTCGATTGAGGTATCAGAACTACATTGAGCGGCGGAGTGAGTGGGACGAGGAGAAGAAGAATAAGCTTGCTCGACTATACGAACGGTATGTACACAGCAACCGTTCTCACCCTGTTCCCAACCACAATCACCAACTCAGCTCCGCCTAAGTTTCCGTCTCTATCAATGTATGACCCTGTTCTAACTCCCCCCAGATTCAAAGAACGCATGTGGGAGCAAGTCGCGAAAGAAATGGCCATCCCCTGGCGCGCCGCAGAAGCCATGCACTGGCAACTCGGCGAGCAAGAAATGGCCCAGCGCGCCAACGTCCCCCTCTTCCAGCTCTCCTCCGTCGCCACCAGCAGCACCGGCACGCCCGGCCCCAACTCCACCTCACGCCCCGGACCTCCCGCACCACCATCTGCGGGGAGTCAAACCCCTACACTCTCGACGCAGACTCCCCACGTCCCGATGCTGAACCCAGGTCCGGGAACGCCGGTAGGCGAGGTACGAAGGAGTCCCTACACGCCCGGTGGCCCGCTTCCCCCGCTCGCTGAGCCAAACTACCCCTCAGCACCATTACCAGGCCACGCCCTCAGCCAAGCACAAAGGCACGAACACCCTCCTCCCCTGCAGAGGAGCCAAACAGAAACCATCTCCCCACCCAGCGCCCGCTCGAGGAGGAGTAACACCGCCGTGCCCACCATCAGCTCCAGCAACCGAACCGAGGCAGTAAGTGCAGCAGGTGTGAACAGGAAGAGGGCTTCTAGCGCGAGAGGAGGGGAAAGATACAGCGGCGCGGGGGAGAAGATGGGTAGTCCGCTTGGTTTTGGCGCCAAGGGTGGAAGGGGAAGTTCCGCGGGTAGTGAGGGCGGTGTCAGACTCGTTGAAGTGGTCGAGGTGCAGCTGGGAAGGGAGGAGGCCGGTGGGGAGGCGGAGGTTGAGGGAGCGAGGAGTATCGCTGAGGAGGCGCTTGCAGGGTTGAAGGGGAATGGGAAGAGTGAGAATGGCGATTCAGCAGGGGCTGTGCAACCTCCCTCTGGAGAGGAGGGAAGAAGGACGAGTATTGAGAGGCCGAGGTCTGCTGAGAGCCTACGGAGTATAAAGGAGGAGGAGAGGAGGGATGTTGAGATGAGTGGGGTTAAGGAAGAGAGGGTCTAGGACAGAACACAAACTGGGCGGGAGCTCACAGCAAAAAGCACTAGAACGATCACATCTGGCATTATCGCACCAGCATAGCGATGGTGTGGTGGATTCGCATCACGCAGGCACGGGATAGCATAGGGCGGGAACAGGGGTTTTAACAAGGATAACGGCTCATCGCCAACAACAACACGGACATCGGGGGCCGACATTCTCACGAAAGGTGGCCATAGATTGCTTCACTTGATTTCATTTCATTTGTCTTGTACTGCTGTCTTTATACTAGCGAGCATCATCTAGCGTTGGCTTTTGTGCTTTGGATTTCGGTATTTCCTTTACTCCTGGCTGCCGCAGATTACGGCAGAGCATCACCTCTCCTTCCTTTGTCGGAGCATATCATACGCGTTTTTCTTGCTTTGGTCTCTTTCTTCCAATTCAGCAGCGGTACCACTCTTGCAAAGATTGAGATACCACCCGGGACTTCCTCACTGTCCCCTTTCCTTATACACCTTTTAAGTAGCATGTCTTACACAGCGAGCATTGCCTTTTCAAGAAGCGCTTTTCATCTGCATTAGTATTAGCCTGGTTGCTTTTTCCCTTTGTCAAATCTGTAGATTTGCTTGTATAGTCCCCACGCAACAGCGTAAATAGGAAAGGGATCTGGTATTCTGAGAACTATACGGGAGGATAAATTGCAAGCATAGGTAGCAGAGCACGCACGGTTTGGCTGAGCTGGGCTTTTTTTGGGCGAGCAGTGAGCCATTGGTATGATATAGACTTGTTTTTTCTGCAGCAATTGAATGAGTAGACATAATTTTCAGATTCCTTGGCTGGACGGCATAGAGTGCTGTACCTTGAGAATCGCTATGAAGGGCGGTCAATACAGTCTGTGAATCAGTGGAGATGCTCCTGACCGCTCGACATCCGTTGACTCCTGAAACCCCGATTTCAGCAGAGACACGCCTCCTATTAACGCCCAGCCAACACAATCCCCTTCTCTGCAGAGATCTACGTGTCCCGCATTCAACCCTAGACCAGCACCCGAACCCCCTCGAAAAGCCTCCATCACAACCGCCTCAAAACCCCCATGCCAGCCCAAACTCCGATGCCCAAAACCCCAAGCCTCCATCAGCGGCTCCGGCTTCGGCTTCGGCCCTCCCGAGCCCGAAATGCTGATCCCTGAGTACCCGAGACCTCGAAACACTCAGGTGCTCTGGTTTTATTTGGAGGTTGGGGTGAGGCTTGCTGCATTATTAACCGCCGCGAGATGGAGCGGGCGGAAAGCTTCTTGAGTCATGTCACGGGAGAGATGGAGAACTTGACAACCTCGGAGTCCTTGGGGCTGTGGAACCATCACGGATTAGGGGAAGATGAGACGATGTTCGCAATGAAATAGATGATTCGGAATTGAGAAAATTGTTGATAAAAACAACTGAAGAACGGAGCCATTTTTCGTTTCTGTTTCAGCTTTCTGAAAGGGATATTCCATGCATCAATGGGCGAGAACACACGCCACGGAACACATCCAGAAAGACCAACAATACTTCTGCAACATCAGAAATCGAGCGACTGTGGTCAGTCCACAATCACTTGCAGGATTACGAGTCCAGCTCTGCAGCTACAGTACCAGGAAACTGTCCTGTGGAACGTTAGGTCTGCTGTACAGGCCGAGTCATACAACAAGTGTTGACATCAGCAGAGCGGTGAGCACATGCATGACAGCGTGTTGCAAGGCAACGGTGCTATACATATGACTACGGATTCGGTAAATTCCATCTTTAGCGAACTTCAGAAGCCACTGTGATCGCTAGTGACGGTGGATATCAATAGGACCCTGATCAACACAGGTAGTAGCCAGTAACAGCAAAGACCGAGCAAGAAACTGTGACCTGATAACGTTGCGCACAAAAGACCTTCCAAGTCCCAACCAGAGTGGCAAGAACCAACCGGAAGCTGTGCCACTGTGGTGAGATATTGGCCCCCGGTGTCCTCAGCCCGGTTTGTATGTTGTAAAATATAGCACGGACCGCCCGGTTCCGTTATGCCATTGCATGGAAATATGATGCGCTGATAGAAAGATGTCGCTAACAGGAGCAATACAACCCAAAGCGGTTAGCAAAGACGCTACATATCGAACGCCGTACCAGCAAAAGACCATTACTCGTCTCTGAACGTCCAGCGGCCATTGCCTCGCATAGCCTCTCTGTACCTCTCCTCAACTTTCCGCCTCTCAAGCTCAAAGGCGGCTTGCCGGTCATCTTCTTCTTCCTGCGTGGTGGGGAAATCTGTCCTCCAAAACCCGGGCGGCGACTGCCGTCGTTCGAACGCGTGCCGATGTCTGCCATGCTGATTTGCGAACTGTCTGGTCTTTGCTTGTATGAGCAATTCCTCTCGTTCGTCCTTATCCATGGTGCGTAGTCGGCCTCTGTCGTCTCCGAGGTAGTCCTCCAGAAGGCGCCTCTCTTCATCGTCGGAATCTTGTGATGAATCCCAGAGGCCACGCCTGGGGGCAACAGGGAGACCTCCCAATTCAACGACTTTTCGAAAGGTCGTACCGCAACAATCCGGTCGAGTACAACCAGGCAGGCAGCGCCGGGCATCATGACCTCGAACGGTTTCCGTGTAGGCGTAGCCGAGACCTTCATTATACTTGGAGTTGATTTTGAAATCGCTCAGGTTAAGATTCTCCATCGGACGTAGTCGTAAAGGTTCATCCTCTGGTCGCACTGGCAGCTGCGATTCGCCATCGCTGTCCTCGATTTCTTGTTTCCTGTTCAGATCTCTGTCAGCTTGAGCAATTGCACCTCTCGTCTGTGCATGTGGACTTCGTGATGATAATGATAATGGCTGATCGGTGCTAGGGCTGTGTCTAAGGAGATCATACAGGCGTGAAGCCTTTGCGCTACTTAGAATCCCGCCTGCACCCTTTCTGCCCTTAGACGTCGGCGACGGTAAACCTTCGCCAGCTTCACCCATCGAGACCGCTTCCGCCATCAACTTCTCTTCATCAAGTTTACGACGGGCTTTCACATTTGTCGGTGGTCGGAGAGGCTTGTTGGTGCTCAGCTGGTTCAGCGCGCGAGTGTTGACGTTCTGACCAGATCGAACACTGCGTCTAACGGGAGTTTCATGGTCGTTGCTGTCATAAGCTAGCCTTGCAGATGGCTTCTTCGTAGTTGACTTGGACACTCGAGCAGGAGTGGTGGAGGGTGGAGCGGGTTTTCGGAAGCGATCAACTACCTCACCAGGTCTTGCCGGAGTAGTGTCCGGGTCAGGCTTGATGGATGGGGGTAAACTGTTTGACCGCTCATGCCGTAGAGTTGCTGTGCGAGGATTTGCTGCCTGACCTTCGCGAGATGCTCTCAGCATCTCCTCAAACCGCTTCCTTTTCCTCGGGGTATCTATCTTGAGGCCGGGCTCGTCAAGATCCATAGTCTCAGTCCTATACAGCTTTGCCTCTCCTCGCGGCGGGCTACTGTACTTTTCTTCTTTGATACGCACAGGTTGCGACGGCGTTGCTCCACGTGCCTGCACTTGAACCTGGGCTGGAGTGCTCTTTTGCTGCTCCCGCTTTCGTTTCAGTGATCTTGCCGACACGAAAGTAGGGTAATCGTCAACCTCATCTTGCACCACGGGTGGCGCAGACGCCGGTCCATTGCCAGGCAAGATCTGCGTCTCGGCCTCTGTATCTTGACTAGAGCCAGGCTTTTCTTCCGCAATTACCAGGACTGTGACTTCAGGAGCCGCTTGAGAGGGCATGCGTTCCTCCTGTATTGGTGCATCTGCCACATCTTGGACAAAGAGAGGAAGTAGGTGCATAGCTGAGTGCTGCGTTGGCCCTACTCCATGTTTCGCGCCGTCTCCATTCGGTTGGGTGGCCTCTGGCTCTTCGATTGTAGGGGCAAGCGCTGCTTCTACGCGACCCAGGAAGGAAGAATGAGGCGCCTCGACCTCCGCCAGCGGTGGTGATGCCAATTCTTCGGGGGGTGCAGGCTCCCTATTCTCATCTTGCTGTTTGTTTGAGCCTGGGGAGGTGATAGGATTGCCAACGAAAGGTGAAGAAGCTTCAGCAGACTTGAGGGTGCGATCTATCTCCGGAGGGGCGACTGCTGGCTTCTTGTTGTTGACTTTGTCGACATATTCTTGCCAGGCCTTGCAGGTGTTCTTCGCCTGACGTAGTTTCGTTTTTGCCTTTGCTAGCTCACTGGTATAGAGATCTAAGGAAGCCTTCAGGGCATTGTATTTGTAGGTCAGAGCCTTGTAGTCCTTGTAAGGGACAGTCAGCTCCTCCTCGGCTGCAGGACTGACACCCTTGATCTGGGCTGTGGACGGAGTTAGGGACATATGTTGAGCTGCTCGGGTATATTACCAGTGACAAGGGTTCCATTCTGCACGCGCAGCTCTTTGTTCTCAGCCTCCAGCTTCGCCACACGTGACTGAAGCTGGAAGTTCTCATCAATGAGCTCCTGCTTCGCTTGCTGCGCTTCAAAATAGCCTTACCAGATCAGTGGCCCGTCTACTAGTGCTCGACCACAGGCACTTACGCTGGTTCTCCTGGTCTCTTAGGTCCTTCTCAAGCAGGGTATACTGCCTTTGGAACGCGCTCAAGAAGGCAGCCCTGTGCTCCTCAACCTTGTCCATGGCTGTCTTGTCAAGGGCATATCAGGCATGCACCATAAAGAACGCACTGATTGAATGTGGATACGCTGTGAGAGTCCTGTTTGCTGAGGCAGGCCAGGCTGCTCTGTGTGCACTGGATGATCAGACCGATCTGAGCGATCAGAGTTGCGGGACGCGTCGTTGTGAGGTCACCGAGCCAGGCAGCTATCGTACCTGAGGCAGCTATACACGAGATCACATGGCGATAAGGATGACCAGGATCTTATCACATCTTATCGATGTTTCTATAGTGCTTGGTGCCACCAGCTCGGACAAAGAGACCTACTGCTTCCACGACCGAACACATCTCTCCTTCCACAGGTGCTAGTATTCGTATACGTTCGTTCTCCACGTCGTTTCTCTATGGTTCGCGAAAGTTGCATAGGGAAGGCGTAACAGATGGTCAAGCGGCTGCGGGACGACACGCCAGAAGGGCCCCCCTTCAAACGCCTCCGGAACTCGAGTACAGACCGTCTGTCCAGTCTCAGTGATGAGCTCCTCATCCGAGTGCTCTCATTCGTCGGCGTACCTTCACTTCTTACCTGTCAGACGGTGTCAAAGAAGCTCTATGCCCTAGCTGGAGACTCGCAACTATGGAAGGCAGCTTACTACAACCGCTTCGTTCGGCCTCGGGCAGCAAGACTGCCAGGAATCAAGGACACTACGCCGGAGAACCTACGCTTCTCATCCAAACTGTCAAAGTGGCTGGATGATGAGAACCTGGTCAAGAAGGGCGGTGAGACCAACTGGAAACAGCAATACAAGATCAGACACAATTGGTCGCGAGGAAGCTGCGGCGTCAGTGAGATTGAGGTTGCTGAAGAGCCGCCAGTGCCGCCTCTGCTTGTGCGCATGCAAGATGGAGTGATCTTTACAGTCGATTCCGTTGGTGGATTGCGGGCTTGGTCATTGAAGCAGCACAAATTGCTGGCTAGCAAAGCATTCAAAGATGGGCTTTCTCCCACAGCACTCGCCGTGGACAACAACACGCAAGAAGCAGGCACACACCATGTTGCTGTAGGATTTGAGGACGGCAGCTACAACATCTACGGCTTCCAAGAGGCTTCAGGCCGCCTCCTTGACATCTTCTCGCATGCGGCGTCAAGCAATGGAACCATATCCGCGGTAGCGCTGGCATCACCCTATATGCTCACAATGACGTCCAAGCAGCTTCTGTCAATCTACAGATTCCCAGCTGAGAAACGGATACCAGATTCCGAAATACTGGATCCGCCTCGGTTACTGCACTCACTCAAGTCACATACGGTTGGCTTTCCGCTGGCGTTAGCCATTCGCATTGCCCCAGAGCAAGTGATAGCCTCCGTTGCCTATGCAGTGCCTACCTTCTTCTCAGGCTGGTCGGTAGGACTGCAAGAATTTCATCTGAGCATCGAAGGGGAGATTCTACAGTCGCGGCTCGCTTCTGGGTCCGGACAGTTGTATCAGTCACTGCTGACGGCTTCTTCGCTGAACGTCCGTTCTCCTAGTCACATTCTTGGTTTGAACCAAGAAACGCGCATAAGACCACCTGCAAAGCCGACATCTCTGTCATACAGTCATCCCTACCTGCTTCTCTCGCATCCGGATAATACATTGACTCTATACCTGGTTTCATCGACATTATCATCTCTATCGATCGGACCTGGCAGCCGACTTTGGGGTCACACATCCTCTGTATCCAGTGCTCACATCGGCGGCAGAGGAAAGGCTGTTTCAGTGAGCGCTCGTGGTGACGAACTTCGGGTATGGGAACTGGAGGGCGGTATGATATCTTCAGCGACTCGAAGGCGTCTCAACATTGGCGATGCTAGCGTAAGGATCCGCCCCGAGCTACGACGGTCGGCATCGGAACAAGATATCATTGCGGACGCTGTCGCGAAGCGCGGCACTGGGCTCGGGCTTGCACTGGAGCACAAGATCGATGACCTCTCCATCACCCGTGGTTGGGTCGGATTTGATGACGAAAACGTTATTGTACTCAAGGAGAAACAGCATGGAAGCCAATCACTAGTCGTATACGATTTTACTTGAGACGAGGTCCACCTACGAACGATTTGTACCTCAAGACATCAAGCGCATCATCCCCCGACTCCAGAACAATACTCGTCCTACTTCGCATCCAATGGGAGGATGTGTGGGACCGGACCGGCAGGGACAATGTTGCCCTTCATAGTCCTGGCGTATCCGCCCTTGATCTATACGATAACATCAGTGAGTACAGTTGTTGTGCAGTTGGTAGATACTCACCGCTGTCCATTGCGTTGTATTTTTGAACGCTCCACCGTTCGTTCTCTTACTTTCATCCCAGTACAAGGTCCTCAACCACGCGTGCAACCTGGGATAGTCATGTCGAATCATCTTCAAGTTGCATTTGAACATGGTGTGGTATGCGACGTCAAAGCGGATCAATGTGGTATACAGTCTGATGTCCGCTTCTGTGATGTTGTCTCCGAACAGATACGGGCCGTTGCCCTTCTTACCGAGATGCTCCTCAAGCCGATCTAGGGACTTGAACAGTGGGTAGACGTTCGCGTCATACGCCTCTTGACTAGTAGCGAAGCCAGTCTTGTAGACACCATTGTTCACCGTGTCGTAAACCCAGGTGTTCATCTCTTCAATCTGATCTCTTATGTTGTCTGGTAGCAGTCCGCCACCGGGCTTATTCTTCTCTTGCAGATGCCCGGGCAATAGATGGTCAAAGCTGGTGAAGAACATCCTGATGATGTCTGCGCTTTCATTGCTGACGATTGTCTTCTTTTCCTTATCCCAAAGTAACGGCACCGTGTACCTTCCGGTGTACTCGGGGTCGGCTTTCAGATAGAGCTCCTTGACCTTCGTAAAGCCATAAAGAGGGTCTTTCTCATCGGTTTCGTCTTGGCCATTAAAATACCATCCGTCGGGTGCAAGATCGTAGTACATTACCACCAGTTGGATGATGCTTTCAAGACCCTTCAAGGAGCGTACAATGTTGGCACGATGCGCCCATGGGCAGCCACGGTTGAGATAGAGAACATAGCGGTCTTTTACTGCAGGAAACTTGGCGTACTTGTCGGCATAGACGAAGTTACGAAATTGGGATAGAGGTCTTCGGAAGTGGCCATCCTTATCGGCAAATTCCTTCATGCGGTTCTGTTCTTCAGGGTTCGGTTGGTTAGGTAACTGTTATCGTGAGCATTGCTGGAAGAAAGGTGCAGGCGTATACAAGAGTTAACCTACTCCGTGACTAGCCATGTTGCAGGTCGAGAATGGTACCTTTTCACGATGGCTGGATCTCGTAATACAACGGAAGGAGCCTGAAGTTGAAATGTTGGAGATCGTGCAGGACTTGGGCTTGTATGTTGATGTTACCTTGTGAACAAGTCTGTAGCTCAACATACAACGGCTTACAGATAAAGTCAACAATTACAACACAGACAGAACGATAAGCTGACAACGACCGGTGACGCCCTTTAAATACTCTTGACCATTACCTTCCTCCTACCTGCCCAGATAGGACTTTTGCAAGCTTATCTAAGCTCCTGACGAATTGACAATCATTTGAAATGGAGGTTCCCTTTTGACAGAACCCAAACGAGGCAAGTTAGCAGTGAAACTCCGCTCGCCATGCCTTAGCTGCGGGGAGAGGAGGGGCCTGAACTCGCTATTCCATGTACGGGGCGTCGGAGTGAGCAACGAGAGCCCGGAAAACCGGTTGCGCTGCTGGTCCGCGCGGGAACATGCCAAGCCGCGCACTAGCCACAGAGCCACAGATATCCGCGCACAGACCGTCGGAAGCTCAGGGCAGCTCGTGAGTTGCGATAGGTAAGCTCCAGAAACATTCAGCAGAGCCTCATCAACTGCATATCGCAACGTACCCGTCACTCTTGCACGTCCCGTCACACCATCTTATCACTTCTCCAGGGCTACATAAACCTCCAAGATGCCTGCCACCACCGCAGAAACACTCTCCTTAGTCACAAGAAACGTGTCCGTGGCGCCACTCGTCCTTCTCTCGGCAGCAGATCATTACGGACGACAAGCGAAAGGCACCAAGAAGCGGGTTGTCGGTGTTCTACTGGGTCAGAATGACGGCAAGAATGTGCGGGTGTCGAACAGCTTTGCGGGTATGTTACACCTCCGTCAGCACCTTTCCCAACCAAACCCGCCTGAGTAGTCACTAAGCTTCGCCCGCGCAACAGTACCCTTCGAGGAAGACGAGAAAGACCCTTCAGTATGGTTTCTAGACCACAACTACGTCGAGTCGATGAACGACATGTTCAAGAAGGTGAATGCCAAGGAGAAGCTGATAGGGTGGTATCACTCCGGACCTAAACTGCGGGCGTCGGATTTGGAGATCAACGAGCTGTTCAAGAGGTACACGGCGAATCCGCTGCTGGTCATTATAGATGTACAACCGAAGGAAGTCGGAGTACCTACAGATGCATACTTTGCAGTTGAGGAGATTAAGGATGTGGGTGTTCATGGGTAGCACAATTGCTTGCAGCAGCTGACGAGGCTTACAGGATGGCACAACAACAAACAAGACTTTCGTGCACACACCTTCAATAATAGAGGCAGAAGAAGCGGAAGAGATTGGTGTTGAGCACCTCCTACGAGACATCCGTGACGTAGCCGTCGGTACCCTTTCCACACGAATCACCTCACAACTCCAGTCATTGCAAGGCCTCCACCTACGGTTACGGGACATTGGCACATACCTACAAAAAGTTCTCGATGGCGAGCTACCTGTCAACCACGCCATTCTTGGCAACCTACAAGACGTCTTTAACCTCCTACCAAATCTCTCAACACCGAAGCCCGCGGGAACACACAACGGCGTCAACGGCACAGCGGTGGATAACTCAGAGCTAGCGCGTGCCATGAGCATTAAGACCAACGATCAACTGATGACAATCTATTTGTCATCCCTTATCCGTGCCATTACCGCCTTCCACGACCTCATCGAGAACAAGATACAGAACAAGCAGCAACAGGAGGAGAAAGACGGGAGCAAGGAGCCCGCAACGAACGGGGTGGCTGCTAAAGATGGGAAGAAGGCGCCCGCATCGGGGAAGGAAGATTCTTCAGCGAAGGGCAAGGAGAAGGATGGGAAGAAGGGCTAAGCGTCCTGATTTGGGTAGAGGAAGTTCGAGTTACCAACCGTCACCGGCTTGTCTGTAGCGGAAGTGCTTTCCGGCTGTCGAGTGCGGGATTTCCGGCTGCGGTATGCATCCTGGGTGGAGCAACGGGGATTGGAACGGAGTGATCGAGGTGTATCATATAGATATCATACTACGGCTGGCTGCAGCTATCGCCTGAAGCAAAGCCTCGTCTAAGCACTGTTCCTCCTTTGACCCACCGTGACCATCCGTCAATGCTGATCAGTCAAGCCAAGGGGTATATTACAGCCTCCGCTCTCCTTCTCCTTCTCCCCTCTCTTGCCATCCCATCAAGCCCCCCACCCCGCAGCCCAACCAACCGCTTCCTCCCTCGAGACAACCTTCTCCACCACCCCTCCCGCAAAAACCCCTCCCCTCTCAACCAACGCACAAGCAAGCAAATGCTTACAAACCGGCGCCCCCCCTCGCGTCCCCCTCATAACCCCACCCCACCACTCCCTCTCCCGCATCTCCCTCTTCTCCTCCTCCACCCTCGATCGCTCCTCCGGAGAGATGCCTTTCCAGCGCTTATCGCGCTTTTCGCGCCGCCGTCGGGCGAGGGCGCGGTATTTGTGCGTGAAGTGCCGGGGGGTGGTGAGGATCCAGGGGTTTGCTGCTATCAGTGCTTTCGAGAGGAGGGGGTGAGGTGGTCGGAGGATGGGGGGGTTTCGAGAGGTACGCTTGGGGCGAGAGAGGCGGCGGGGAGGGGGATGGGAGAGAGGACCTCGGGGAAAGAGGGAGAAGGTAAAGGCGGGGCAGGTGCAGTGCCAGGAGCGGAGGTGGATGGTGTAGTATTTTGGAGGGGGAGGGGGGTGGCGGTGACGGTGGTAGGTGTGGGGGGATGGGGTTTGGGCGGATTGGACGTGGTAGATGGGTGCTTTTGAGCGTGGAGAGGTGGAGGATGTGGTGGCTTTTGCTACTGGTGCTGGTAGTGGTTTTGCGTGTGGAGGTTGGTTGGATTGTGCTGCAGACTCTGTTCCTAGCTCTTTCTCGCGGATGATGAAGCGCGTGACTAGTTTCCTGTCCAGAAGGTCGAGGGCGGGGAGGAGTTCATTCGGAAAGAGGACGTGCAGGGTTAGGAGGTTGTTTCGTGCTTCGTCGATTTCTACGGGTGTTTCGACGCCAGGTTTGACTCGCAGGGCTGTGAGCGGATTCTCGGTAGGGGCGACGTTCGAAGTTGCGTCTTGAGTGGTTGAGGTTGGCTGCTTGAGACTTGAGATCAATTTGCTGATGAATGCACGAGGAGTCTCCATTACGTCTCTTGAGAATGTGTGTGACATATTGGAAATCCAAGCTCTTCTAGCCGAACACCTAGTAGTTTGTTCACTCGTGATGTATGTTGATCATGGTTCGTTGGTGGCTTATGTTGGCGTATTCGATTGTTGATACCAAGTGTACTAACTTTATTAAGCATAAAGAATCTTGTGATGTATGACATCAATTGACATTGGTAGAGGTACCATGAACTCCGGGCTTCACAGCTACGGATATATCTAGCAAATACTCTCTTGGTTTTCTAATCAACTTCCAGCATGGTCACTTGACGTGTTCTTGATTGGGAAGGACAAGTCTTGAAACTCCTTGTGATTCCGATCTTGGTGCTGGCATCTTTCTTGTTCGTCACAATTCAGTCAACAAATCCCGTTTATCTACACTCATGAAGAGGACATCTATGGCAGGGCCCAAGAGCTGCTCTCGACATACTCAGATCGATCTGGATCTCGAATCGCCTCACGCACCATTGTCATAGCTGGCTATCAAATCGTTCGAATCGCTACGCTTTCCAGAAAAGCCTCCTTTCCTTAACTTCTTCAATCTCTAGTCACCGAAAATCTGTACATGCGGCAATTCTTGGTGCCTGCATTCCATCGCCAGTGTACTTACTATTGGTGCTCTACTGTCATGTGGACCCTTCGACCCGGCATTGGATCGCTGTATAAGTACCTTAATATAGGCGATTTATTACGCGATATAGCATTCTATTGCCGCAGCAATGAGGGAGCTCCATGTGTGGTATCCGTTGATGGTAGCATACTAACACCGGGTGCAGTCCTGTGGGTCTTCGCTACCAGACATCTTCACAAGCAGTGATCCATCCCTTCACAAGCACCTATAAATAGAAAACAATCCTTCTCTTCTTGCTCTTGAGAAACCTTCCGGCTCTACTGTGTTCAGGTCATCGTGTATTACACCACCGTACTCTTGACGATAATCATAAAAATTCACCATGGCTGTTAATCTTATGATGCCACTTTACCCAATGAATACCGTTACTTTAAGCCAGAAGCGACCGAGAGCGGTATATCCTGATGCATCTGAGGAGCATGCACACAAGAGACAGAAGTCGTCCCACCATAAAGCACAGCAACGAGACGCAGCGAGACCGCAAGATAAGACCGAGAGCAAGCCCATCAAAACTAGACTCCTCATCATCTCCGACACTCATGCCATGGACAATTTTGCTCTGCAGGGCAAGGCAGCAGAGACAGTGGACGTGGCGATCCACTGCGGAGACCTGACCGAGGAGTCGCAGCTCTCAGAATACCTGACGACAGTCAAGCTCCTGAGCAACATCAAAGCACCACTGAAGCTGGTCATCGCCGGCAACCACGACTTCTCCCTCGACCCAGTAGCGTTCCAGAGCAAGATCGAGACCCGAGACCAGAGCGTGACACTCGAAGACATGGAAAGAGCATACGGAGAATATGGAGACGCAATGAAAACCATACAGGAGGCACGAGAGCAAGGCGTGATCTTCCTGGAAGAGGGCACGCACACCTTTACCCTCGACAACGGAGCAAAGCTTACCGTCTACGCCAGCCCGTACACCCACTCCGCCAGCAAGTCTTGGGGCTTCCAGTACAATCCAGATGCAGAAGGGCACGTTTTCGATATCCAAGAAGGCACCGACATTGCCATCACGCACAGCCCACCGAAAGGCGTCCTAGACCGTACCAGCAACCGCACGAATGCCGGCAGCAAAGAGCTCCTTGAGGCAGTTGCCCGCGCTCGACCCAAGCTAAACTGCTTCGGCCATATCCATGAAGCCTGGGGTGCTAGAAACATTACGTGGTCGGACGACAAAGAAGCCACCCAATTTGCGGACAACATCGTGATTGAGAACTTGGCTGGACTGAAGAAAGGGAAATTTGACTCAGCGGAGGTAGAGAAGGAGAAGGTGGAGAAGTTGGAGAGGTGTGCACGAGATGGATGTTGTAGAGCAGATGCTGGGGCGGACATGGTGGTGCCAGGGAAGCAGACATTGTTCATCAACGCTGCGATTGAGGATGACTTTGGGGAACCTACGCAGTATCCGTGGCTGGTTGATATCGATCTTCCCACGGCTTGAAGGGGATAGTACTGGTGGTTACATGTTGGTTAGACTTCAGGAACTTAGTTCCTATGTATTGATACCCTATAGGATCCAGGAGCGAGATGCTTGGGACAAGAAGTTAATGCAATTTTTCTTACACTCAGTCAAGAACCCGCAGTGAAAGCAGATCCCGTGCCAGCAGAGGTACGTACCTCATGATCGACGTAATGGGCGTTCTCGGATTCAAGAACATCAACTGAAGACGAAGGTTGGACCCCTAAACTCGGCTGCTGTCGTCCGGAGTCTTGTCCCTGCTGTTGTCCCACCTCTGCGAAAATCCAAACCCAACCTCATCAATAGCTGCATCTCAGCCATAAAGCATTTTACAGAATCTGCACATGGTCATTGATCACGCTCGCTGATCCAGATCAACACCTGGGCTGCACCCCAATGTGATCCACTTTTGGCACTCGCTTACTCGCTGCACTGTCAACATCTTGCCGGTCTCGTGGGACGTCACTGGACCCCCATCCAGCTCCACTAACTAACGCCTTGTATACGCCTCAAAACTCTCCATCCACGACCCTTCCCCTCGATCATACGGGCTGTTCCACAAACAGTCCGTAAACAGCCACCAAGATTCCTCCTTCAAACGCCCGCAGACCTGCCAACATCCCTCTGCGTACCCTAGCCTCCAGCTCCAGACATCACGACGCCGACTCGACCGGATTGCTCGACGACACCTTTGAGAAACGCAGCGGCAGCCGAGGATCCTCTTTCGATTCCGTCCGCTCCGGGGATTCGGAATTCTCTCTTTGGAGCGACACTGGTGACTTGGTCGACCAGCTCGCCGACCAAGAGGATCCTCTGCAGATAAGGCTTCAGCACGAGCTCGAGCAGAGCAGACCACAGGCGCACCGGAAGAAGTCGAACCAGAAGCGGGTCAGGTACACCAGCGACACCGAGGCGCAGCTTAGGCGGAAGGAAGAAGGTCAGGCTGGAGTCGTTAAGAGGAAGGAGGATATAAGGATACCCAATCCTCCACAGCGGAGGCTTCCCTGGGGAGAAAAGCTTTTGGTTGCAGTCATGGCTCCCAACGATGGACCGTCCCGTATACACGGGCTGCATGGGACGAAACTCATCTACTTTACGACCATTTTCATATCGTTAGGTGTTTTCCTGTTTGGCTACGATCAGGGCGTCATGTCTGGTATCATCACAGGTCCATACTTTAAGGACTACTTTAACCAACCGACGAGGGCACAGATCGGTACCATGGTGGCTATCCTCGAAGTGGGAGCTTTCATCTCATCGTTGATTGTAGGAAGGGTTGGAGACATCCTCGGGAGACGGAAAACAATCCTCTATGGCTCAGTCATCTTCGTCGTTGGAGGTGCATTCCAAACTTTCGCCAACGGCATGCCAATGATGATGGTGGGACGTATCATTGCTGGTCTCGGTGTTGGTACGCTCTCCACCATTGTTCCGGTATACCAGTCAGAGATATCACCTCCGCACAACCGCGGGAAGCTTGCATGTATCGAGTTTACCGGAAACATTGCTGGATATGCGGCGTCCGTCTGGGTGGATTACTTCTGCAGCTACATCAACGGAGATTGGGCATGGAGAATCCCGCTGTTGATGCAGTGTGTCATGGGTACTCTTCTGGCTGTGGGCAGCTTGCTCATCCTTGAGTCCCCGAGGTAAGTGACAAAGCCGACAGTAACATACGATTTCTAACACACATAGATGGCTTCTCGATCATGACCATGACGAGGAAGGCATTGTCGTCATTGCCAATTTGTACGGCAAGGGCGACATTCACAATCCAAAAGCACGGGACGAATACCGAGAAATCAAGATGAACGTCCTATTGCAGCGCCAGGAAGGAGAACGGTCCTACAGCGACATGTTCAAACGCTACTACAAGCGTGTCTTCATTGCCATGTCGGCTCAAGCGCTGGCCCAATTGAACGGCATCAACGTCATCTCATACTACGCACCGCTAGTGTTTGAGCAAGCTGGATGGAGAGGCAGAAATGCCATTCTCATGACAGGTCTGAACGGCCTCACATACCTTGCCTCGACCATTCCGCCTTGGTACCTTGTCGACAAGTGGGGTCGCCGACCCATTCTGCTGTCAGGTGCCATATCCATGGCTGTCGCGCTTTCGTTGATTTCCTACTTCATCTTCGTAGACATCCACTATACCCCGACTCTGGTAGTCGTATTCGTCATGATTTACAACGCAGCATTCGGCGCTTCTTGGGGTCCCATACCCTGGCTCTACCCTCCGGAAATCCTGCCCCTCAGCATTCGAGCAAAGGGTGCCTCTCTCAGTACCGCAACCAATTGGGCCTTCAACTGGCTCGTCGGAGAAATGACCCCCATCCTACAAGAGCTCATCCAATGGCGTCTCTACCTCCTGCACGCCTTCTTCTGCGCTTGCAGTTTCGTCATCGGTAAGCACCCCTCCCTTCCCCTCTTCTTTGTAAACCCCACTAACATGACCAGTCTGGTTCATCTACCCCGAAACCGCAAACGTCCGCCTCGAAGACATGCACTCCCTCTTCGGCGACGTCACCACCGCCATGCCCACCCCCGAAACAATCGCCGAAGCCGAGTCCCTCTTCTCCGGCCGCTCGCCCGTGCCTTCGCTGGATATCCGCAACCGTCCGCAGAGTCTCACGGCGGACAATGCGATACCGGGCTTGGATATCGATCCGCCCGCTGTGGAGGAGGACGGGAAGAAGGATCAGAGTGAGGGTGGAGGGGAGGGTGTTGGCGGGTGGATTTCGAATCTGTTGAGGAGGACGAGGAATGGGGAGGAGAGGAGGGGGAGTGGTGCGGGGGGTGGTGGTGGTGGGTATAGTCGGGTTGGGCAGGATGATGGGTAGGAGCGTGATCCTGTGCCTGGGGAACCGAGTGAGCCGTCTCCGGAACGGAAGAAAGAGAAGAAGATTGAGGGGAGAAGGACTTCCGGGCTATCTTTCTGGGGACCGCCATCCTTACCAGAGTCCAACGGGTCTCCTTCACGCAGTAGGAGGTTCGAAGGACGGCTTTCTGGAGAATCATTGATCGGTAATGAAGGGTTGGGAAGATTATGATATCGACAGCTTTTTTGGTGGCTCATTCATTGTGGGAAAGTTTCATCGTTATAGACTGGCGTAGACATCGCCTTTGTACAGATCCCTTGTTTCGTTAGATGGGAAGACTAGTTGTTGAGGTTGGAAAGGGTAGAGAAGGGAATTCAGAGAAATTCCCATACGGCCTACACTGATAATCTTGAAAAGCGGTTACTAACACAAACTAGTCCCCTGTCTTGCCTAAGCTCTTGTCTCTAAATCCAATGTTGGCACTCTTCCTGCTTGAATGTCCTCAAATGTCGGTCTTCAACAACAACCAGAGCTAGCACACCAATCATGGAATTTCGGACGCGTAACAATGCGATTTGACACCGTCTCAATCTGATATCTGCACCCGTAACCAAATTATGCGCTTTTACATGCTGGATCGCAGGATCACCTTCGCTATGTTGATGCAATCTGATTTACCCAAAAGCCGCAGCAAGCCAATACGACAATTCGTACAAAACGACTATTCCTTCCACGATCAATTACCACATGACACACCCCCGCACAAACTCACGCACTCGAGCCCTTCTTCCACCCCTCCTTAACCGCCTCATCCCTCAACGGATGACTCTCCTTCCTCCCTCTCACCCCCTCCACCTTCGGCACCATATTCCTCAACCACAACCCCGCACACCAAGCCGCAACGCACAAATCCCTCACCCCGTGCTCCACCCCCTCCTCAAACTCAATCTCCTGTCTCCCCTTTCCCCTTCCCTTGCTCTTCCCACCTTCATCATCCTCCGCAGCCGCAACCGTAGCAACCAACCCCCCACCCTCATCCCTCCACTTATGCTTCGCGCATTTCAACACCGTTTTCCCGCCAAAGCTAACATTCACAGTTACCCCAGTGAAGATACTCACGCCTAGCTGCACCGTCCCACCCGCTCTATGCTGCGTCAGCCCCGACGGGCGATGAGCGCGGATCTCGCACCGGTGGATTTGCGTACTCCCCCCTAGGGCGGGTAAGGAGATGATATCGTACAGATCCTCTGCGGGCCGGAGGGATTTGCGCCGTTTTCTGCCTCCGTTGTCGCCGTTGTTGGAGGGGGTGTCGGGGTCGTCGGAGTAGAGCTTTTTGTTGGCGTCGGTGTAGCGGCTTAGGGTTATGCGGGGGCAGCGGGTGGTTAAAGGGGAGGAGAGTTGGTACAGGGCGGCGCGGGTGGTGGAGTGGGTTATGGTTGTTTGGATTGCGTCTGAGGAGGAGGACTGGTAAGAGGAGGAGGAGGAGGAGGAGGAGAAGTTGAAGAGGGAGGAGTCTTTGGAGGGGTGCGAGGGGTTGGAGGCGCCGAAGATCCAGGGTTGGTCCGCGGTGGTGGAGGTCAAGGTTTCGCCGGAGAGGCGCGGGGCGGATGGTTTTGAGGGGTCTTGGTCCGTCGAGGGGCGGAGGGAGGAGGCGGGTTGGACGGTGCGGGAGATGCTGGTGGAGATGTTGACTTGGAGGGAGATGCGGGGGGTGGCTTCGCTGCTCTTGCGGAAGTCGGAGATTGAGGAGGGTTTGGGCTCTTTGGAATTGTGACGGAAGTGACGTGTGAAGGAGCTGGTGCTTAGACGGCCTGAGGAGGGCTCTGTTGACGGAGGTTCGAGAGTTGATTCTGACATGATGAAAGTAGATGAAACAATTATCGGGACTTCTGACGTTGATATTGAATATGTGCAGATAGCAAAGCCCTGTTGTCCTGAAGGAGATGTATACCTACGTTTAGGGGCAGCTGAAGGTCATCGTGAGATGTCTTGGACACCTACGTCATTGCGGAGGATTACAGATCTTCACAGCTGTACTTCCGTTTCATCATCAGATACAAGGAAATTTAAACCCTACCTGTTGCGCATTTGAAGTTACGAGATGCTCTACGGTTCCTGCCAACATTATGAGCTACTTTGACGAAGATTTGAAGGTCTTAGGAGTGGAATGAATGGTGCATTCTGATATTGATGCCCTGGCCGCACGTGGTGTGGTCTAGACCGGGCGGATGCTGGGGTGCCTCGTGGCGTGTCCCGACTGCCTTAGGCGCGTTTGCATAGACCCGAAGGCGCCTTGCACGCCCGAGCCAAGAAAGCACACGACATGATTGCTACACCTGCACTCCACCTGGACTCACCCTGGAGCATCATTAACATCCTGTATGGGGACGGCGTCCTTACACCTGTTGATTGATATGGACCTCAAACCGGGAACTTCGAGGATTGCGCCTTTAGGATTGTTTATCAGTCCATTGCGAGTGATGTAGTACTCCTAGTGATCCCATTGGTGGCCCCTTACCAGCTACAGAGCCAATCACAATTCCCAATCCCTCCGTCATTTCGTGCTGAGCAAGAGTCGACGGTGTATCATTGGTTGTGTCGGTTTCCCTTTTTGAAGAAACCGGGATCACCTCACGACGAAAGATCAGGAGACCATGATCAGCTCTCGTTCCGAGAATGCATACAGCCAAGCCATTGGTGGTGTACAACGGAGATCTATTTTCGTAGATATACGAGCAACGAACCATACAGAGACAACGGAGTTCCTTGGGTATCATACCTGTCGTCCACAGACCCTCGTCTCCTGAGAAACGTTACTCCTGTCTATTGAAGTTATCTAGTCGCGGCTATTGCCACTATGACGCCTCTGTGGCCTACCAATCACCAGTGATTTCCATAAGGCTGACTCGTATTCAAGTCCGAAAGAGGCAGGTTATCTAGGCACACGGTAAGGTTAAGGTTACCTGCTTCCTCGTAACGGCGGAGAAGGCGCCATTGATGGGCGAACAGGGCGCACAACCATAACAAGCAACAACCCTGTAGTTGCCATGTCTAGCTTGACATTCACTCCTTCACACTATAAGATGTCTTCATAACCCCACCTCGTCTCTGTACACTTTCTCATCGACACCTACTTGTACCTCAAGCCACAAAACACCAACCTACAAGCGCCAACAAGATGCCTACCATCAACTCTCTCGCCAGAGCGCTCACCACCGCCCTCTGCGGCACGCAATACTACAACCCCACCGCCTACACCTGCTACAACACCACCAACCCACCCACCCTCTGCCCCAACCTCAACGGCATCCCCTACCCCCCCTGCGGCACCGCCTGCTACGACCCGTCCCGCTACACCTGCACCAACACCCCCGTCGCCCCCTCCCTCGCGCTCCTCCCCCCCGCCCCAGCACCCTTCACCCTAACCTCGCAAAGCACCAACCCCTCCCTGCACAACCTCCCCCTCAGCGCGTGCCAGAACAACTTCGTCCTCGGCCGGCCGGACCCGGCGTGCAACTACTGCCTCAACTCGCCGCCGCTGTACGTGTGCAGCGAGTACAAGAACCAGACTGTTTTCGTGCCGGATGGACGCATGGGGACGAAGGTTCCCGGCGGGCAGTATTGGTTCGTGGATGTAGTGTATGGGACTGGACGGTTGAAGTATGCGGCGCCGGGGAAGGCGGCGAATCCGGTGGAGATCAATGAGGCGGGGAAGGGGGTTTCTGGTGAGTAGGCTTGAGGTGTTTTGGGTGGAGAGAGTGAGCTGATGAGATGGCAGTGTATCAGAATGGACTGTTTCTGTATGAAGGTGGCATCGATAGTTGGCTTGCTTGCCCGACTGCGCAGACGGAGGGACAGTATTACCTTTACAGACCTACGGCGAGTCCATGGAATGTCGCGGATTGCCAGCCTGTTCGCCTTGTTGCGAAGGAGAATACTGATCCGAATGCGGGAGCATACTCGTACCAGTGAGAGGAGATTCAGGAAGCACAACTGTTGATGAGCGAGCAACACAAGCTATGAGAAGGGAATGAAGCCACGAGAAAGACTCAATGAGGGTGTCATTACGATATTGTTAATAGTATTACAGTGCTTGTAAGCGAGCTACCAGAGCTGATCGTGACCCAAGAAAAGTGGCAGTAAAAGCCGGATATCATGCAGAAGCGGAAATCAAAGAGTAGCTGTTGAGAAGTAGTACTCATCCCAGAGATATTGGTAGTCTTCAACAATACCTCCGACCAAGTCGAGCACAGGCTTGCCCCTTAGAGCGCCCGTAAAGCCATGTATCCAGCCCCTGCTTTGGTTAGTAAAGAGTGTCAGAGTGCTTTGAGATGGACTTACTTGGTCACGTTCTCATAGAACGCCCCACGCATCAACCACCAACCCATTGACCAACCTCTCTTCTTCATTTCTTCCTTCTCGAGCGTTGTAAGACCTCGTAAACCACCAGCAATCCTCTGCTGTATGTCTTGCTTCGCGATCTGTCTTGCGCCATACTCCATGCTCACACCGAGCAACCACGGCCTCCAATCCCTCTTGTTCTGACTCCAGCGCTGCATCGCCCAAGCGTACAGCACTGGCCGGAGGATGTACATGATCTCAGCGATCTCGCCCTTTCCGGATACTCTCCGCATCAATGCTTTGGGCGGCTTGATATCATCCGCCTTTAGCACCTTAGAGAGCAGGTAGTTGGAGATATCAGTGGCGTCTGGTAACGTGGGCAGCGAAAGCCCCGTCCGTGGCATGATCCAAGAGTAGCCGGTGCTTGATGTTGCATCAGAGGACGGCTCGCTTGGGGGACTGTTCGTCTGTCCATCTCTCGTTTCGTCTCCTGATACGCTTGTGTTTGCGCTAGCGCTCGTACTCTCCAACTTTGCTGGATCAATCTCCCGCTCCGGCAATGGTGGTGTAAGCAAAGGTCGTCGGTTGGTTAGTCGTAGCAATATCAACCGACAAATGGCTTTCACAGTCTCCAGTAGCATGATCACCCTCCACTTTGCCTTTTCGCCCCTCCGCTTCGCGCTCATCTCCCATAGGAGCTCCGTATACTGGATCATCTGCAACAGCAGCGCAACCCTCCTGTATCCTCCACTTCTTTGCGTCCAGAACCTGGTATATCGATTGTGTGGACTCGGATGCGGTTTCTGCGGTACCGGTAACCGGGCGATAGCCTTTGCCAGCAGGGAGTCATGGTAGAGGCTGAGGAGCTGGACGCCAGAGTGCAGCGACTCGGAAGCGATTTCAGATTCGCGGAAGCGGCCAGGAATGATGTATGTTAGAGACCGGAGACCGGATTCGATTTGGGAGACGGCGCTGGCATTGGTGATAACGAAATCGCTATAGAGGTTTAGGTAATGGGAGGGGAGGGAGAGGGCTGTGGTGATGCGGGACGGTGCTGGCTTGATGCCCGGGATGCTCTCGGTGGCAGTCATGATGCCGTCGATCCTGAAAAGCTGCGCAACCGGACGTTCAAGGACGCCGTGATGCTGAAGTCCGATGCGCTTGAGTGATGATAACCCCAAGGGAGAGTTGATGCGTTATCTTGACTTGCGGAGGGCTGGTACCTCGGCACATGCCGTGAAAAAGCGGGCCCTACCTGCAATGACAACCGCTGCGTCGGTGCTGGCTCGGATCTAACTTCGTACACACTTCAATTGTCCTGTGTGTGCTTTTCATATCGCGCGTATCCTCACACCTGTCGAAGCTTTGTACCGACCTGTGTATACCGTCCGCTGATGTGAGTTCTTTCTCTCCGTCATGTCACAGTTGGCTTCTGTCAACGTTCAGGGCCCCGCTACCGTCATTTCTGCCACCATGGTGCAGCCCTCTTCACACCCTCTTCTTACAATGGACAGTCCATATCTGACATGCTGTCAGTGGGCAGGTTGGCAGAACAAGCACCAATGTTTGGCTTGCTCCATCCCCAGGGCGCAAACGTCCCTCGATATCTTCAACCGGCGGGGCCGCTGCCACCACTGCAACAGCAGCAGCCTCCGATCCAGAGCTCACCGGAGCCGCGACAGTCGCCAGAGCCTCCCCGCGTTGTCATGAACAATCCCGCCGCGGTACATCGAGGAGAATGGGCAACGAAATACGCACACCTACCACTTCCTCCACCCCCACCGACCTTCTACACAGACAGAGATGAAATGGTGAAAGACGCCAAGAATTGGGCACAACAACATGGCTACAACCTCGTCATTGGACATTCCTCTCAAGGACCTAAGAAGTCTAACCGCTTATGGCTCGTTTGCGCAAACTCTGGCACATACAAGAACAAACACGGTCTCACACCAGAAACCCGAAAGAGAAACAGGACGTCGCGCAAGATAGATTGTCCCATGCGGCTGTCTGCCTCGAAGCGTCGCTACGACGAAGGATGGCTGTTGGTGATTAAGCATGCGGAGCACAATCATGGACCGGTGTTTACTACTGAGGACCCTCCCGGCGACTCACCTTTTCCTGAGCTTGAGGAGAACTTGTTCCAATGGCACCAGCAATGTTTGGCTCAGGGTCTCAACATCCACGGCAATGCCATCAAAGCCAAGGCGGCGGAGTTTTATACTCGTATGCCAATGTACAATGGCACGCCTACACCGGACTTTGACGCAGCCTGGCTGAACAACTACCGTCGTCGACACGGTCTGCCTGCTAGGCCTAAGCCGGGACATCACATGCAGATGCTGAATGATGGCAGCAACTCTGCTTCTGCCGATGGACCAAGCATGGACAACGATCAGTCAGCCGTACTCACAGCACCAGCTGCACCGCCTCCGCAGCCACTCCACCCTGCACTGGACGAACTGGCTTACATTGCGAACACCTTCACAGACGTCAATCTATTCACGAATGTCAAAGGCTATGTGAAGAACTACATGTCAAAGTACGACTCATCGCATGATTGGAATCACATACTCCGTGTGCTCTCGCTAGCCAATCGTATCTTGTCCTTTGAGTGTAGCAGCAATCCAGCGTCGAACTATAGTGCTGAGGCTGTATATCTTGCTGCGTAAGTGTCTTAGAGTTCAATCTGCCAATCGACCTACTGATCTAATAGGCTGTGCCACGACGTGGGCGACAAAAAGTATATCCAGCCGAACCAGGACCCATCCTGCATGATAGCAGACCTCCTACTGCAGCATGGCGCGCCGGACAGTCTCGCGCTCAAGGTGCAACAGATCGCCACCTACGTCTCCTATACCACCGAGTCCGCCAACCCGCGTCTCACCCGTGCGGTCCTCTCGCAGCACCCCGAGCTTGGCATCGTCCAAGATGCGGATCGGCTGGATGCCCTCGGAGCCGTCGGCATCGGCAGAGCCTTCACATTTGGTGGCGTCAAGAGACCGCAGGAGGGCATGCAAGGAGTGATAGATCACTTTGGTGAGAAGCTGGAGAAGCTGGAGGCGATGATGAAGACCGAGGGTGGGAGGAGAATGGCAAGGGAGAGAACGCAGAGGATTAAGCTGTTCAAGCAGTGGTGGGAAGAAGAGACTGGCATGTCTTACTAGATAGGTATGCTTACTGGCGGTGACGGGAAGCTTCAAGAGTATGTATGGATGAAAGCGCTTAGAAAACAGGCTGAGGGCGAGCGAATTCATCGGGTAATCAAAAAGAGAAGTAGAAACAGTGGTCTGGAAGATCAAGATGCATTTGCAGGAGTATCATCAATTTGGGGGCATCATTAGGGTTCTGTATGTTTGCATGGATTAGCCTAGATAGTCTTCTCACGAAGCCAAGACATCACGATGAATGAAGACGAATTTATTAGAAGACTGAATGAAGAGCAAGGTCTCGAAGTCAAGTCGACGTTCCCTCACGTGATTGAATACGGGGCATGGAACCGCCAGCTGTCCTTCTGGCCAACCCCTTTCCGGCAACTTTAGCGTGCTCTCAGCCCGCCCGCTCTTGCCTGTGAGCTGCTGTGTCCAAAAATATCAAAGTTCAGAGCTCCCCTTTCAATCACTTCACATCCGCATTGCGGCCCTTCAGGAGTACCAGGCTCCTTCTTTTCTTCGCATTGCATGCAGTTCTACTCATTGTAATTCCTTGCATTTCACCTTCCTTCGCATCTTCTGCGTTGCGCCTTAACCCAACCGCATCCCTCACCTTGAGCTACCACCTTTCGAGGGTCCACCGCACATCATCACTAGCCTCGCAACAGTACAAACACGAATTGAGTGCACGCAGAGTCTATTCCAGCAACTGCTACTGCCACGATGGCCGCAAGACCTCCGCAGCCAGTCACTGCGACTGGTGCGAATCCAGAGACTGCTGAGCTGAGGAGGAGAAACGTCCCTAGCACACAACAAGATGGACAGCCACAGATACCCACAATCCAGATTGATGAGAAGACGAAGGAGAAGGTAGGTTTCAGGGCACCTACATCATCCAACTTGCGCTGACACTGTGTGATCTACAGTCAAAGTCAGCCCTCAACGTCCTTGACGAGCTAGAACCCTTCATTGCGCCTTTGGTCTTCACAGCTCTGGCCTTCTTTACACGCATGTGGAAGATTGGTCTGTCACCCATTGTCACCTGGGATGAAGCTCAGTAGGCGACCCTCGCCCCTGCTATCTCATCTGCCCCCGGACAGACACTGACTCCTCCGCAGCTTTGGTAAGTTCGGCTCCCACTACATTAAGCGCGAGTTCTACTTCGACGTCCACCCGCCCCTCGGGAAGATGCTCGTCGGTCTCTCCGGCTATCTAGCAGGCTACAACGGCTCCTTCGAATTCAAGTCCGGCGACACCTACCCTGAAGAAGTCAACTATACCTTCATGCGTGTCTTCAACGCCGCTTTTGGCGCCCTCTGTGTCCCCCTCGCCTACTACACCGCTCGCGCATTGCACTTTAAGCGTCCTACTGTCTGGCTCGTCACGATGATGGTTCTGTTCGAAAACTCTTATACCACGATTAGCAGGTTCATTCTCCTGGATTCGATGCTGCTGTTCTTCACCTTCACGACTGTGCTCTGCTGGGCCAATTTCCACAACCAGAGACATGATCCTTTCTCACCAGAGTGGGGTTTGTGGCTAATGTTGACGGGTGTCTCGATTGGTTGCGTGTGCAGTGTCAAGTGGGTTGGCTTCTTTGTGACCGCTTTGGTGGGCCTGTATACCATTGAGGATTTGTGGAACAAGTTTGGGGACTACAAGATGCCTAAGGTGCGTGAATATGCAACATTGGAGTGGGAGGGTCGGCTAACATGTAGAAGGTTGAACTGTCAGCGCATCTCGGTTTTCGCGTCTTCGGTCTCATCGTCATTCCTCTTTTGGTCTACCTCTTCTCCTTCTGGATGCACTTCTTGATTCTAGAAAACAGCGGTCCAGGTGATGCGCAGATGAGCTCCTTGTTCCAAGCTAACCTCAAGGGAACCGAAGTCGGCAAGGACAGTCCATTGGAGATTGCAATTGGCTCAAGGGCAACCATCAAGAACATGGGATACGGAGGTGGTCTCCTTCACTCGCACGTCCAGACGTACCCAGAAGGATCAACTCAGCAGCAGATTACCTGCTACCATCACAAGGATGCCAACAATGACTGGTTCTTCTACCCCAACCGCAGCGCGCCAGCCTATCACCCGGATGATACTTCCATTACTTACATCGGCAACGGGGATGTTATCCGGTTGATTCACGCTCAAACTGGCAGGAATCTCCACTCCCACCAAGTCGCCGCTCCCGTAACCAAGGCCGACTGGGAGGTCTCATGTTACGGTAACACCACTGTTGGTGACACCAAGGACCACTGGACTGTCGAAGTTGTAACGGATGCGGCTTCCAGAGACTGGTCGAAACTTCGAACCTTGACCACTTCCTTCAGACTGAAGCACACTGACCTAGGATGCTACCTCCGTGCCGGCAACGTAAACCTGCCTCAGTGGGGTTTCAAGCAGATCGAAGTCACTTGCGTCAAGGAAAACAAGCCCCGCGATGTCTACACCCACTGGAACGTCGAGAGTCACTGGAACGAGAAGCTCCCAGCCGGCGATCCAGGTCAATACAAGTCTCCCTTCTTCCGTGACTTTATGCACCTCAACGTCGCCATGATGACCTCCAACAACGCCCTCGTACCCGACCCAGACAAGCAAGACGACCTCGCCTCCAAGTTCTGGCAATGGCCCATCCTCCACGTCGGCCTCCGCATGTGCGGCTGGGACGACAACAGTAAGCCCCTTCCCCTCCTCCTCTTGCTAAGACCAGCACTAACCCTCCCCCAGTCGTCAAGTACTTCCTCCTTGGCAACCCCCTCGTCTACTGGGGCTCCACCTTCTCCCTCGGCCTCCTCTCCCTCCTCGTCGCCTTCTACACCATCCGCTGGCAGCGCGGTTACACCGACCTAAAGCCCGCCGACATCGACCAGATCCACTACGCAGCCCTCTACCCCGCAATCGGCTGGTTCCTGCACTACCTCCCCTTCATCGCCATGGGCAGGGTCACGTACGTCCATCACTACTACCCGGCGCTGTGGTTTGCGATCATTGTTGCGGGATTCTGTGTGGATTGGTTTACGAGGAGTGCGAGGGCGGGGGTTAGGTGGGGGGTTAATGGGGTGTTGATGGTGGGGGTGGTTGTGCTTTTCTGGCTGTTTAGGGCGATTTGCTTCGGGATGGAGGGGAGTAGTGCGCAGTGGAAGCATCTTAAGTGGTTTGAGAGTTGGAGGATCACGGATTAGGTGCACTTTGAGCACAAGTATCCATACCAGTCACAAAAGCAGGGAAGGACTCGTGAGGACGAGGGGAGATGAAGATGTGAGGAGAGAAAAAAAGGGGGGAGGATGGTTTCCTATGTACTTCTAGGGGCTTGGACAGGTCAGCGACTCTCAGTTTGAGTGAGCTAGGCCGTCATAGGGAAGTTCAAGGGACATGTGATGATATAAAAGGAGCGGCGTATCTTGCATGTTTCTCATCGGCATGTTGTTTTCGGAAAATATGAATTGGGATCTCCCACTCTACCACATGTGTGTCAAGCGATGTGATTGCAAGAAGGAGAGTGACTTTGTTGTAGGGTAGGTCAGGTCGAGTCCCCTGGTGGTTGGGGTGCCTTGTCCAAGGAGGTGTTGAATGGGTTTGCTAGTACCACGAATTGTTCTTAAACGTCGAAAACCACTACACTTGATGAAGCGAGTCATCTCTTACAATACACACTTCGAAACCTGCCATTGTTCTGACGATGACGACAACCACACAAGAAGTCGACGGGAGTCTGAAAATGTAAAGGAGATAACCCCTATCCCCGTCTCTATCGCCGAAACCTCACGACTGCAAACGCTTCCATCACCAGGTTCAAACGTCTTGGCTGTTGAACGGTCTCTGCTGTATTTCGACACCGCTGCTTCAGTTCAGGTAGTGATGTTTGTTGTTTGCTAACGCCGTGGGGATATGTCCGAAGGTGAGGGTTCCCCGGATGGGCTTGGCGTGCGGGTGGGTGGTCGCTTCATACCTCCTAACTAGAACAAGCATTCCTCGAGTCAATGGTTGGCTGTGGATGCAGAAGCAGATTATCCTTTGGTTCATGAAGACAGTAAAGTGCACACGAAGTTACTGAAGCGAGTCGAGTTTGGTGTTGACGATACTTCCAATCTTGATTACGAAGCAGCAGCAGTCCTATATGGATGTCCCTGACGTGAGTCACACAGTGCAATGAGAGGAAGAGGCTTTCCAAGGTCTCCAGTTCTGGCATTTATGCTGAAGAGGTTCAGCTCGGTTGTTAGAGATGGAAAACGATGATGAAATCCGAGCTTCGTCCGGTGGACCGAAGATACTGGGAGGACGGTTTTGGGTGCCATAGATAAAGCCGGCTAGAACCCTTAGTGGACACGATGCTTGCTTCAACATTTCCTTCGACTCGTTGCAGTTACTATAGAATATCTTGCTCTTATTCTCACCTTCTCCATGGGCCAGCCACTTGTCTGGCTAATCACGGGCTGTTCCTCCGGCTTTGGTGAAGCTTTCGTCACTCACATCATCTCTAGAGGCGACCGCGTCATTGCGACAGCTCGAGATGTCTCCAAGATACAGCATCTGGAGAGGCTTGGAGCCGCGACTCTACAGCTCGACGTGACCGAACCACAACCCGTTTTGGACAATAAGGTCAAGCAAGCCATTGCTATCAACGGGAGGCTTGACGTGCTAGTGAACAACGCTGGTTACATACTGACTGGAACGATGGAAGACGTTGGGTGAGTTACAGGAAAGCTTCACTGATAAGGCACTTCTGCTAACTTTGCGAAAGGCACGATGACTGGGTAGCGCAATTCGAGACGAACGTCTTCGGAGTGATCAAGCTTACCAAAGCTGTATTGCCGCATTTCCGCAAGCGCAAATCTGGAACCAACGTATTGATCGGTTCTCGTTCAGGATGGTACGGCGACGCATTCTGCGGCCCATACTCCGGGTCGAAGTTTGCCCTTGAAGGTATGTATGAGACTCTCTACGCGCTACATAGCTGACCACGTGCTCTTTAGGTGTTGCCGAAAGCTTGCGATGGGAGACGGAGCCATTAGGGATCAGAACGTTACTGGTCGAACCTGGACGGTTCCGAACGAACTTCTTGACGGCAGGCCGTAACTTGAAGACGGTGGAGTCAGAGATTCCCGAGTACAAGGAAAACACCAGAGCTTTCATCGGGTATCTGGCTGTTGAAGATCACAACCAACCGGGCGATGTTGAGAAGCTCGTGCAGGTAGTGGTGGACATGGTACGCAGAGAGGGGTGTGCGAAGGACAAGGAGATACCGTTTCGGCTTCCGCTTGGCACGGATTGCTACGAGACTATCAAGGAGAAGTGTGAAGAGACATTGAGATTGCTGGATGAATGGAAGGATGTCATTACGGGTACGGATGCGGCTGAGACTTGATGAATTGAGTTGATGTTTCTCGTATGTGAACATTCATTGAGGGACAAGATTCTCAATCTAATGTGCTTGAGCGAAAGCACTAGGTGTTGTGCGTATTCATGTAAAGGAGTGATTGAGAAAGTCTCTGATCATCGTGCGATATGAGCAACTCTGGAAAGAAATGACTACTTCCTCAATCAAGTACGATGATGCAACACACACTCGCATGCATTGTCAAGCATTGACGCTGAAGAACCGCGTACGTGGTCATGAAGATCACCCAAACAACACAGGCTTCAAGCCAGCGCTGAGCATCCACGTCGGCGGGAGCGGGTAACGTCGATCGGCCGTTGGGGATTTTCGTTTGCTGCCTTGGTTTTGCCTTGCATGCCCGCCCGTCGCACGGCGGCTGCAGGGCACGCAGGGCTGTCCAGGGATGGGGCCCTTGCTGCTTGCATTGACCGGCGGGGTTCCTGAACGTCCTTTATGAGCAGGGCGTTGTTTCAGGACAGGGCGACAAACAGGAATTGGGTTACAATGCCTTGCTGAGGGCGGGACGTCAGATGGACAAGTCGTGAGGAGGTCTCTGGAGGGAGGCGGATATGTCCGGTTACCCCCAGTTGACTCCCCATTGATACCGATTGACTTGTTCGTGGAGAGGCTGCCTCATATGCAAGTGTTCAGACGACCAGCGAGTGGGATGGATCAGCTGGCTGCCTCAGACATCAGCGGATGAGGCTGTCTTACCCGCATTGAGCCATTGCCCAGCGTCTGACCCCACCACATCCAGACACTCTAGTCAGACGAAGGTTCAGCTGAGACCTCCTTTGAATAGACCTCGTGCACCACCAATGTCCCTTATCTCGAGCGAGGCCAAACTCAATCGCTGAATGAGCGGTGGGATGACTAGCAGTGGAGTTGTTGGAGTTGTTCGGCTGACTCGTCTTCACATGTCGCAGGCAGCCACACCGAAGCACGATGACGCCATCCGGTTCAGCAAGAAGGCTGCCTACACTCCGTCCATCTGCTGCGAAACAACGAGCCATTGCCCTGTTTCGTGCCTTCGCATTGACAATTTGGAATTGCTCGCAACAATTCCCTTGTCCAATCCGGGGAGAAAGCAACAATGACGATGCAGGTTCTGCCAGTTTCAGCAGGGTTACTGTGTGCAGTCCATCCAGTCCGGGGTCCAGCCATGCCGCGTGGCTTGTGACATGGTCCTAGGTCATGTGCTACCAGCTGTGAGATTGAGGCCGGTGATTGGATGATTCACGACGATCCGGATCGGGTGCTGAACCCTGGCGTGAGTCGGCGTTTATGGCCCTGTGCTCCGATACAGACGTGATATCGACGGATATTGCCATCACCCGCAATTCAGACATCGTATATGGCTGTCATAGATGAAGGAGAAGGGTGGTTGCTCCAACAATGACACCATTGGGGTCAAGCGGACAATTCACTGTCACCGAGAGTAGGAAGCGGCCGTCTGTCCGACATGTACAGTGTACCTCGTTGATTGCTGCGCTTGTAGCACCCAAAACAGGCAGCCTTGAGAGGCACGCAATCCGTCCACTCTTACGCGCTCAATGCCTTCATGCACGCAGGTTATAGCGGCTGACCGTTCCACATGAGGATGAAGGGCCCCCAAGAGGCGTTGCGGAGAATGGAAGCTCGATAAGCTCAAAGCATATCGTACAAGTAGCGAAGGGGATGTCAACGGCAGGTCGAGATGGCCGTCGGACGGTGGGTGATACGATATAGAGCGGGGAAGCTTACAGAAAGCGAGCAATCTCACAGGATGCCTTCTGATCACTCTCGCTTCAGTTGGGCACAGCAGTCTCCAGATTGGGTAGCGCTCTGTCTCCAGTGTCACGATTGGACTGCTTTGCGAGTTAGCGGATGAGGCGATGCTGCGGTCGTCTGAATCCAAATTGATCCTAAGCGGGTAAAGGTACATGGGTACGTACCTCTGCCCGTCTGACACGTGGATGTCGCCGGGAGGGCATCAGACAGAAGCAAACAGATCACGCTGGAGTAACTGAGGAAAAGAACATCTCAACGACAAGAGAGCAGAACTGAGGAAATCAATTGGGGACATTGCACTCTCCAATGCTCCTCCTGAAACGCATTGCCACAGTAATCAGGGTCATGGAAAGGGATGCAGTGGTAATAGAGATGGAAGCGTGATGATGAAATGGGAGGACCCTGCAGCAGTGGGGCGAAATCACAAGGAACAGACCCGGAGGAACGCTTAGCCGCGGCCGCTAAGGCAGGGTTGACTCAGACTCGCTGTGTCCGTCAGCCCTCAGCTTCTGCCTCGCTCTTCTTCCAATCCTGCAGCATCGCCTTCCAGCAGCTGTCAGAGGCTCTCCAATTGACCAACAATTGCCCACTAGATTGGTGTTACCATTCAGAATCAAACACACACCCTCCGCCAGCCTTGGCCACGCTCATTGACCAATAATGGCAGCCGGGACGCGCTGCCCACCGCTTCGTCCGCTTTCTTTGCCCCCCATCTCCGTTCCATGGCCTTCTATGACCGCGTCCTGAAGTCAATTCGTCAGCAATTCCACCCTTCATGTCGTCCTAACACCGAGCTGCGCGGGAAGCGCGTACCCTCCGTTGTCCGTTCGTTTGTCACAAGCAGACAAGCAGACAAGCAGACAGACGCGGACAGGGCGCTGTGCTGCGCTGGGTAGGTGCCTGATGCCTCCTTCGATGACTATTCCTCACCGGCGTGATCCAGTCATCTGCCACCCTCAACGCAATCCTGTTGGTTGCCTGCCAAGTTTGTATCCAACCTGCTGTTGCCTTCCCTATCGTCATATATATTCCCTTGCTCCCCCATTCCCTTTGTTCTCAAGCCCTTCGGACGGAGCCACTTTCGGTTCAGTACCATCCCTTTTGAGTTGACTCTACCAAGACACCATTCAATCGAAGACTCACACTAGTCAGCTAGTCCATTGTGGAGTAGAGCTGACCAAAGTCCGGTGCGCACCCAAACACCACACGCCAAGCCTACTCGTATAGTCATTGAGGCTGTATCGATCAGGTGGCCCTATATAAGCTCGCCACATCACAGAACACCACCTTACCAATCCTGCCTGCTGTCCATTTCCATCTGCTTCTGCCGGCTGGAGACGAATCTACATCTACAGTTCCCATCAATTCAAACTCCTAGCCAATTCACGCATAACTGCCAGCACACAATGGCATCAACCATCATCAATCGACTGCCCGTTTCAGCACTTCTTTCACCCCCAGAGACAAAGAAGCACGATACGTTTGCAACTCCGATGTCGTCCATTGCGACCTTCTCAAAGACTCCGTCCTCCTCGTTCGAAAGCAACACTGAACAACACCTCACCGTCAACGCTCTACGAACCATCAGCGCCAATTCGCGATCAATGGAGTCACTACCGCTGTCGCCACCAATCTCACCCTTCGTGAGCAACCAGAAGGACACTACACCTTGCTCGCCGGGAGGCAATGGCATTCGCGACCCACCTCTGTTTCCGAGCAGCGAGCTTGCGCCCGAAGTACCTCTGTTCCCGACTCCTTCCAAGGACCCAGTAGCCCCCGAGCTGGCCGCCGTCGTCGAGAGTCACATTGCAAAGCGAAAGGCATACCTCCCAAGCGCAGCGTCTCCGACCCGCGATGAGTACCTCCTCGCTGTATCGTGCGTTCCAGTGGTGGCAAAGGCATACAATAGGAACCCAATGGCTTGGTTGAAGAGGGAGAGGCAATTGCTGGCCGAGAGATACGGTGCCATACATCGGGTCCAGAAGCCCAAGTCTCTCGCCACATATAAGAAGCTCGCTCCTGCGCCGGCACAGAGGAAGCCCAAGCCAGCAACGGAGAGTCTACGTCTGCCTCGCGCACCCCGTCAGCCCAAGCAGTCACCAGCAGCCAAGTCGCTCGACTCGTTCGATGGCAGTCCTCTATCCCGGCCAATGAAAGCAATCACCACTCGCGACGATGTCGACTACAATGCGCTACCCGATTATTCACCACCTCTGAGCACTTTGCCACTAGGCAACAAGGTGCTGAAGGCCGATTGGAAAGGACAAGTTCTTGACCTGTCACACGACCCCGACCGACATCTTCTCCACGAGGCTGAAGTCAACTTGGCTGCTACGCTCCGACTCTCTTGCGCAACCTACCTTTGCAGCAAGCGCCGCATCTTCCAAGCTCGCATTGATGCGCTTCGCATCGGCAAGGAGTTCCGCAAGACCGACGCCCAACAGGCGTGCAAGATCGACGTCAACAAGGCCAGCAAGCTCTGGTCGGCCTATGAGAAGGTGGGCTGGTTCAGGAAGGAGTTCTTTGAGCAGTACTTGTAGGTGCTACCGACGGCTGATCGCATGCACCGTGGCGCAATTTGGATTTCACGACATATCATTTCTGCACAGAGCAGAGCTTGCATAATCCTCACGACTATCACGTTTTCTTGTTTCCTATTCGGACTACAGTCTTTGTCAGATGTTGCAAGGGGTTATGGCTTGTTTATGCTTTCGTTACTTCACGACATGGAATGGTATTCCTTCTGCTACAGGATGGGCTCAGACTGAGAACGGTGGGGTTGGTTTAGGTCATGTCTTGCTTTCTTTCTTGCATCGGATTCCGGCGTCTATTGCTACTCCACTCAGATACCCCAGGCACATGAGAGGCATGTGTCTACGACTCGTCTATGCCGAAGACGGGTTTCTCACGCGGCTACTGCGGCGCAGTTCCGACTATTGTCATATAGTTTCCATACAGAATGGACTAGAGCATCGCTCTTAATTGATTCTTTCTTTAACATGGCTCCACCTGTCTTGTCGTTCGTCCCTCATCCGATGTGATCCGATGTGCTTCCCAACTCTATTCCCAGAGCGTCGCTCAGTCATCGTACCATTCCCCTTGACTACCCTGATGTTTGCTCCCTTGCTCCTGGATAGTCTGAAAACATCTAGGCCGTCACAGAGCCGGCCATGGTATCAGGCCATACGTGCAGGAGTACATATTGCTGTGCCCCAGTATATAAAGGCCCATCAGCCCATATTCTCTTTGTTCTATATCTCCTTTGTTGCTCCCTTAAGCCACCTGAAGCCCAGGCCTAAATGATTCTGCGGACCTACAGCGCTTGTTGGCGCTTCTCCGTCCAGACAAAGAACCGGAAATACCACAGCTCGGAGCAAACTCCAAGGTCTGGACCCTCTACACGTGTGGTGGTCTAGATCCTGTGGCAGAACCAGCGACTCCGTGGAAATGTTCTGGAATCCATAGCATCTAGATCCATAAGAAATGTTGAATCGAGACTCAGCCAGAACCACATCCGATTGTGCTGTTGGGATTCCTGCAATGTTGCCCAGGTGATAATGGAGTCCGTCGCTTCGGAAGACCCAAATTATCGCTGGAATGCCCGACTCCCCTGATGCAGACAACATCACCTGCGATTCCTACCCGGATAGCTGTGCTCTTGGCGACATCGTCTCGGATCGTGGTTACCAGATAGTATGGTAGAAACATGAAATGGGAATTTGTGGCTTGACCAGACTGCTCTCCCTTGTTGACGAGAGAAGTATATCATGGACATTGAGCCCTTGCTTTGTGACTACGCAAAGAACAGATCGACACCTTGTATACCTCTCCCAGACTCAGTTACCATGAACTTCATCAAGCTCCTATGTCTTCTCGGTGTGGACGTGAATGCAAAGGGATCACAGTCAGCCACACCGGTCCTCATACCATCACGACCATGTTCTACTATAATTAGTACAAGCGTAGACGATCCATCTGCGGCTGAAAGACATCGTCAACCTTAATCGTCAGGCCGTCAGAGATCGCAGCCGCGGCGGTAAGGCTCGGCAGGACTAACGCGGACCCTGGCGGCTTACCAACATCCTTACCCGCAACTTTACGGAGACTTCAAATCATCGACGCCGACTCAGCCCCCAGTCGTCGTCTCCTTCTCTCTGCAACTGAGAATTGGACCGTCATCTCTACTTCCACCGTCGATACTCTTCGTACACACCGAGATACAAGCATCCGTCTGGACATCGCAATACCATAGCAGCTCCAGCGCGCAACGAGCCGCCGCTCACCCCTCGCAACCATGGCACGGACAAACACGGAGACCCTCCAACCGTCCGACAGCATCGACTCGCAAGACCCCCAGAACGAAGGCAAAGACAAGAAGGCCAAATCCCGAAGACCCGCCAATACCGCCTTTCGTCAGCAGCGACTGAAGGCATGGCAACCTATCCTGACACCAAAGACCGTTCTCCCGCTGTTCTTCCTCGTCGGAGTCATCTTCGCACCCATTGGAGGACTGTTACTGTGGGCGAGCAGCAAGGTGGAGGAGATACAGATTGATTACAGCGATTGCACGCGGTTGGCGCCGTATGGGAATTTCGAGACCATTCCGTCGAACCGAGTATCGAGCCATTTCAACAGGAACGCCAACACTTCGGATGGCACGGCAGCGACATGGCGAGCCGAGAACATCACCGTCTCCTACGGAACGACCGGCGCAGTCAAAGTACCTACAACACGGTGTACCGTACAGTTCCAGATCGAGAATGACATCGGCCCGCCCGTGCTGTTCTATTACCGCCTCACGAACTTCTACCAGAATCACAGACGCTACGTCAAGAGTTTGGATATGAGCCAGCTTGAGGGACACTTTAGGAGCAATGACAGCATCAAGAGCAGCGATTGCGACCCACTGGACGTGGATTCGAGGACCGGGAAGGCATACTATCCTTGCGGTCTTATCGCCAACAGCTTGTTCAACGACACCTTTGCAAACATCACGCTATTGAACCCATCCGGTGGCGCACAGAACGTTACGTATAATTTCACGAACCAGGACATCAGCTGGAACAGCGACAGGGATCTGTACGGGAAGACGGAGTACACCAACGATCAGGTTGTGCCGCCGAGGAACTGGGTTAGGAGGTACGCGAACGCGAGTTACAATGACGAGACGCCGATCCCGGATTTGCATGAGGATGGGAACTTCCACAACTGGATGAGGACGGCGGGATTGCCGACCTTTGCGAAGCTGGCATTGAGGAACGATAGGGAGGTCATGAGAGCCGGGAGGTATCAGATTGACATCTATGACGGTATGCAGAGCGATTGGATTACAGGCGCAATGGCTAACAGTCGCAGACTTCCCGGTCACAGCATATGGAGGCACCAAGTCGATCCTCATCTCTACCCGCACCGTCATGGGTGGCAAGAATCCATTCATGGGCATCACTTACATCATCGTCGGTGGCATCTGCATTGTCCTAGGTGCCATCTTCACAGCAACCCACATCATCAAGCCAAGGTGCGTATTCAACCGGATGCACGCGGAACATGCAACTAATTTGAAATTATAGAAAACTTGGTGACCATACTTATCTTACCTGGAATAATGAGCCAAGTACCGCAACGGCCACTGGTAGGCAGGCTAGACCGACAGATGCTGCATAGTAGACATTTCCCTAAGTCACTTACATCTTTCCCTCTCGTATTCGGATAAACTTCGGACAGAACGCTTTCTGTTTGGTCTTGAAATTGGCTTTCGCGGTTGCTGCGTTTGGTCGTTCGTTGGCGTCTAACGGTCCTCATGAATGAAAGTCCTAGCGGAAATGCTATCCATCAAACTTCTACCTCGCTTCTCAGTTTCCAAACCTTTTTCGTTATTCCCGTGGAAGAGTTGTTCGCGAGGAATCTAGGCCAGTCATGTTCGTCGACCCAGACTGCTCACATGGAGGCGCTTCCTTTGTTCCCTCAGCCCATATCCAGTATGCAGCAGAGCCGCTTTTGGCAACGGCCACCATAACTTCCCCACAGTCAAGCCACGGAGGTGCTCTTCTCATGCTAACCCCATTGCAGCTATGTCTTGAAGCCTTCTGGATCTTCTGGATCTTCTGGAAGCCTTCTATTAGGATCTGCTACTTTTGCCGCCAAGTGACATAGAGGGCTTCCGACGATCCAGATGTCGAAGGTAGGAAATATATAAATCTTCACCATGTCCCGATGGATTGGAAGTTTTCTAGAAGCCAGATCTGCGGAAGATTACTTCATTCCCCTACTACAGTCCATACTACTTCACTTGAAGGATACATACTTGAGCCTCAAGCACCATTGCCTCTGCTCACCGCTATACATACTCATAGCTCCGATACACATACCTACATCCCATCTCTTCACTTCTACATACATACACGTCAACATGCGTACCTCACCCTTCTTCGTCGCCTCCTTTGCCGGATTGGCATTGGCAGCACCTCAAATCTCCATTGCCGACTCACGGCGCTCGTCAGTCATTGACGTCCCCAGCCCAACTTTCGTCGACCGCCGCGCTTCAGTCGTGTCCGTCTCATCGGTATCGACCAGCGCAACATCAGCAGACCGAAGGGCATCCGCGGCTCCCATTTCCTCGACAGCAGCAGATAGGCAGGCTTCAGTATCTCCTTCCAGCCGCCGCGCATCCGTAGCCGTCACCACCTCCTCCTCTCGCGCCACCGCCTCTGCTTCTTCCTCTTCATCATCACCATCCCACCCCCAACCTACCTCCTCCACCCTTCCCCCGCTAGAGGACGAAACCACCAAAGTCGCCCACTTCGACTGCGGCTCCGACTCCCCCGAAAAAACCGCCTCTTTCAAATCCCTCCTCGCCCAGCTAAACTCCCCCTCCACCACCCCCGGCGGCTCCCCCGGCGCCAAAAAGCGCTTCTTCGCCACAAACCCCACCACCGCCATCGTCATCGACACCTACTTCCACGTCATCACCACCTCCGCCCAATCCGGCACCATCACCTCCAAGCACATGGCCGACCAGCTCTCCGCCCTCAACAAAGCCTACGCCCCCTGGGGCATCAGCTTCAACCTCCGCACAACCACCTTCACCACCAACGACGCATGGGCGACCCAAAACGACCCAGCCACGGACCTCGCCATGAAATCCGCCCTCCGCCGCGGGACCTACTCCACCCTGAACCTCTACTTCCAAACCTCCTCCCCCGGCTCCGTGCTGGGGACATGCACCCTACCAACCGACCTAGGCGATCCTTCCTCCCCCCCTCCCGCTGCAGTGTACGTAACAGACGGCTGCGTCATCAGCACCTCCACCCTCCCCCTCAGCCCCACCCCTTCCTACGGCTACTCCCTCGGCATGACCGCCGTGCACGAAACAGGCCACTGGCTCGGGCTGCTGCACACCTTCGAAGGCTACTCGTGCGAAGGGCCGGGGGACTTTGTGGATGATACGCCGGTCCAGAGTACGGCGACGGATGGGTGTCCGAGGAAGCCGGTTAAGGATAGCTGTCCGGGGCAGGGGGGGGTGGATATGGTGGGGAATTTTATGGATTATAGTACGGATGGGTGTTATACGGGGTTTACGAAGGGACAGGGGGAGAGGATGAAGGTTGTTTGGGGGGCGTTTAGGAAGGGGCGGTGAATTGAAATGGGGGTTGAGGGTTGAGGGTTGGGGATGGGGATGTTTGCATTGCGTTTGGGTTTGCGTGCATATAGATTTGGTTTTTGAGCTTGCATATAGACATAGACATGGGTTATGAAATATTTACTCTACACTGCACTGTTCAAATTGCAAGTGATTGCGACCCTGTCTTCTGCCTCCAACAGAACACCCACCCCAGCTCCTTTGCAAGTTAAACCTCCCTACTTCCGCCGCAGCCCTCAAGACCCTGATCCGAAAAGTCCCACTGCAAGTCTCATTCCCCGGCTCTCACCTCCCATTCCACGGAAAAGGGACCCTTCATTTCCCATAATCAGCTGCGGGTCGCCACCATACCCAATCCAGCAACGCCACATACCGCTTCTGGCTACTCGGTACCCCTCCCTTGCTTCTTTGTTCACATCCCATAAAGTTTAATCCCCGGATCTGCACTCGGCTGGCTACGCGAGGGGACTTCCGGGACTGCGATCAACAGGTACATGGTGATTTTGGGGGAATGCCATGAAGATCGGACGTGCTCCGAGGTACCAAGACAAAGGGATTGTATGGTGCTGTCGGGGAGGCGGACACAGGCTGCGACGTTTTGGTCCCGTGACTTCCCAAAGAGGACATGCTTCCGTCAGAGGATGTCAATCTGTTCCTCTTCTATCAAGTACGCACTATTGGTCTTGCGTCACCTTGTATAAGTCCTCTTAGACAATGTACTAAAAGGGGAGTCAACTCCTTGCTATAAAGGAATAGAGCGTCATAATCCACCTTGGAAATACTGCTTCAGGAAACGTTATACAGGTTGATCGGCTGTTGAAGGGAAACCGTAGTTGACTAGAGGCCAGACGCAAGCTCAAAACTGCCTGAGAAGGTTAAGCTCGATGCTGTTTTGGCGATGCTGGAAGCGCGTGTCATTCCCCTTCCCACGTAGGCGGGGTTGATGATATCGTAGTATTGCACCTGAATGGCATGAGGTCATAGAAACAGATAAGAAATCAAGACACTCATGTTAGCTTGCGCAGAGGTGAAGGGAAGAGCGTAGCTTTGAGAGGTGCGGACATGGAAATGGCTGCTGACTGGAAACGTTCCGTCTTGCACTGATGATGCAGATCCTAACATATTACGTGAGAGCTGTCACTCAATATATCCGATGCAAAAAGAGGCAAGTAAAGGAAAACGTATTGCAAGCCGGACTGCCCCTGAGCAGACTGGATAATCGCCACAGGAGCCAGAGTATCTGGCCGGGCCTAGTTTTGACGTCAGATTTGTTCTAGACTGGACGAATACAGTAGGTTGCAGTCCACGTGTCGCAGCCAACTCAAACGATACGACTCATTTCTGTCAGTCAAAGTATGCCTGCAGAACAAAGAAACCACGCCTACCTACGTTGATCGTCGAGAGGACTACTCCCACCATCACCCTTATATGGTAGTACTCCCGCTTGCATGTATAAGACTTCGGTTAAAGGTAGTAAGATTAGGCACGATCAGCAGTCGTTCTTGCTCACTCGGTGCCTTATAGACGGAGAATAGCCCAACTGTGTACATGACGTTTGGGTGCTCATCTTCTCTTGACGATCCTAAACGCGCTCCTCTTGTCACGATCATCCTAAACATGAAAGAATTCCTCGTTCTGGATCAACAGGCGGAAGAACGTTGTCATACCGACCGGATGTAGAACAAATCCGGAGCTCTGAATTGTCTCTAAAGTGAATGGGACCTTACTTCGTCACAATTTCCAAAAGCAGATCTTTGGTCTGATGTAACCCAAGAGAGACCTCCATTGCATGCACAGCCACATTTGATGACGCAAGGCTCGGGAGGAGATGATGCTCGATAATGGTATAACTGATGGATGAATGCGGGTGTGAAAGTACCCGATATCATCTTCTCGAGCACCTAGCATGACCGTACAGATGAAGAAGTGCAAGACGATCAGCAAGTAGGTGGAAGACAATATTCTATGCTTGTGCGAACGGAGAGGAATGGAAGCGAATAAAGCCAACACGAAATATGCTACAAGGACTAGAAACCCTACTTCATGTGTATACGTCCTGTACTACGCCTACTACACCATCCATACCTTGACCACCACTGTGCATGATGAGGACTTGGGCATCTTTCCTCACATATTCTCTTGTCGCAACAAAATGAAGGGTTATTGTGACACTATCCTCCCCAGGTTCGCTTTGATCGGAGAGGCTATCACTGTCAGTAGTTGAATCGTCCTCGAGTGAGAAACCAAAGCCATCATCATCCGCACGGTCTTTGGCTTTCGTTGACTTCGTATTCCCTTTGCCTCTAGAAGCGGAGATTGACAGTATGCGGGCAGGAGCACGCACGCTATTCGAGTAGAGAATGACTGATGACCCAACGGTAAGCGATTCGACATCCGTGTCCCTGAAGGCTGCAGCCAGGCTCGAGCAAGCTTTCAGTGGTTCATTGGCCATTACCATCCCCTTGCGTATCCGCCGGATGGTGTCACTCGCTTCCGATACTGGGGCTACACCGATAGTACCAACTTGCCCACACAGCAGCGTACGGATTGGAAGTCTGAGATTCCGCATGCTGACTACTTTGACCCGACGCCACTCTTCACGACTTCCTTGATATCGCGACTGTAGCATGCTCTTGTGAAGTGCACCGGGAAACGATTTCGATGTGACAGTCGCCGACGGACGTGCAAAAGGCTTTGAAGAGGACGATGAGTCCGAGTCATCATCATAACCGGCGGTGGGAAAAGGCCCAAGCAGCATCTCGTCGCCCACAGCAATCTGCCCCGCTTTCAGGATACCGCTCAATATCGTGCTGTGTGGACCATCCTGGGTAGCGGAATCGAAACGCCGCTCGTTTGTAGCTGGGGTGATGTTGTAGATATCCTCAACGTGAAACACCGTACCGGCCTCCCGTAGCCGTCTTAGTGAGGGAGTCAATGTGAGAGAATGTTCGTCGGGTAGAGGCAAGGCTGACAGCAGCGCATGCAGCCTTGCAATGCCGCTTCCTTTCACAGCGCTTGTAAGTATGATGGGAATAGTTCCGTGTGGATCATCTGCTAACATGGCGGCCAGGTTGTCACCAGTATTGAGTAGCAGTTCGTCTGGTGATATCGTCATCATATTCTTGCCTGCGCTGCTATCAGGTAGAAGTAGTGGCTTGCGACCGGTTGTCTTGATCGAGGTTAGCACCTGATTGAGAGTTTGACGCAATCCAGATTTCGTAGCCATATCGAACTTGGTAATCAACACAATGAGGGGTACTTCCAGCTTCAAGCACAACTCCAAGTGAGTCCGTGCCAAGTCCGCCTCGTCCACAGAAGGAATGCCGTTGCCACTAGTCATATCGCCATGAGCATTCTTGTCAATGGAGCCATCTGCCGCGATACAGAGCAGTGTCCAATGGGGTGACCAACCGACAAGGCCTCTTACAGCGGTACGACGATAGCGTGGATGACCGGCCGAGTCAGACAGGAGCACAAGCCGCCTCAAGTCAGCAGAGGAATGTATATCGTTCCAGGACGACACGTCCGGAGAGGCAAAGTTGACGACCTGGATTTGATTTGATCGTCCTCGGTAGCCCAGCAATTCTTGAGTGACTGAACTGGTTATCCCAGACACGATCTCATGCCTGTGTTTCAGCAGGCTCAACCGGCTTTTGCCGCGACCATTATCCAACGTACCGGTGGACAGGGTACCGAGGAGACTGGACTTCCCAGAGTTTGTGGGCCCACTAAGAGTTACCCGGAGCTGCTCGGCAGTCTCATAACTCAATACAGTAGGCGACCCAACGGAACTTGCGCGATTTGTTGCAAACCCCGAATGAGCGGCCACGACCCCTGGGGTGCTGTCCATAGCACTCGCGTTCACCGATCCCAAGTTCGGCCTGACGTACGCTTCAGCAACCCACAACTTACTAGAACGTCGGCGTCGTGCCCTCGGAGCTACAGATAGTCCATCTTCCACCCATTCACATTCACCAACCGGCACCATTCGTAGCACTTCAACAGAGCACCCTAGACTAGCGGCCATGGCTCGAAGATTGTTCAAGCTTTCTTCCATCTCATCTTCCGCAAGTCCAACGAAGGTTCCATCATCAGTAACACCTATCTCATAAAGCGCCCCTTTGCTCTCCTCGAGACCCGGAAGTACCCTCGCGAGATGCGTGGGCAGCGGCAGGTCAGAGGTGGCGTCGGGCAGCTCCGGTAATATGACATTGCTTGAGGAGGAAGCATGATAAGGTGACGATTGCTGTAGGCGCCACAGAAGCTGGGTTGTCAGCTGTTCCAGACGATGCTGTTTGGTCTGATTTGACGCGGCAGGATGAAGGACTGTCTTGACTAGCAGTGACTCGGATGCGCTACGACTACTCGTGGATCCGGGTCTGGAGTGCGTTGACCCTGACACACGGCTCCCGGTGGTCATGGATGAGAATGAGCGTCTCGGCCGAAGCAGAAGATGCAACTTGTACTCAGTAGGTCCATCTTGCGGTTCAGCCTCTAGCCTATCCGGCATCGGCTCGTTCAGTAATTCAGAGGGTGCTGATGCAGCCTGCCCTTCCACTAGCTTCACGGTACCAGCACCCGCTCCAGGAGTGGCGGCTCGTGGAGTAGACCAGGGCGACGCGACTCTTGGTGGGTCAGGGTCATATGTGAATATTGAAGCCATCGCGATTGAGCTGACGATCCAACAGGGTGTTCGATTCAGGGAACTGTTTCCACTTCTGAAGCCTAAATTTGGTTGATGGGATTAAGGTTCTTTGAATAGCACCCGCACTTCTGCTTTTGACCGTGAATTCGTATGCGTATAGTGTATCCTGAACAGTACAACAAGTGATTGATGCATCTTGATGATAGGGCGTGCAAACGGAACGCGTGAGGAGATGAATGGAATGGCCGTTGCCTACTCAAACAAACGGCTAGTTGATCATGGTCACTGACGCAGTTTGCTTCGACTTGCACAGACTTCAGTACTTATTGAGATGCTGGCACACATGAATAGGCAGAGCTAGCACAGAGGTGGTGAAGATAACAGGTTGAAGTTGAGATGATGACTCAGTGTCATCATGTGATGCCAAGCTTTTCGCACTTGTACCTTACTTCAACGTCCTCCGTGACTCCCATCATGATGTACCTAGTTGTCCTTCAACAACGAGACAGCTTCGATGAGTCGTTCACTGACTCTCCATGGTCTTGTTGCAAGGCCTCGAACCGTACAGTTGCTGCACTCATTGTGATGCTTAATATCTTCCGCTACCAAGTATGACTTTTCCCTTATGGTGGAGCAAGCAGAAATCGAAGAGAGATCCACACTGTTACGTTCTGCAGCTTGCTCTTTTTGATTTCTCTCATTCATGGGTTTTTCGAGGTATCGGAGTTGATACTGGCCCTTCCGTATGTTAGTAAAGTCACGGTACATCCAAACAACAACCAATAGGATAGGAGCGCCTCCATCCCGGCAGCAGTACTGGATGATACCGCTCCGCTCAATGCAGAGGATGTCTACATTTTTCTTGTCAAGAAGTTAAGTTTATGTGGTAAACGGACACCGTATCGTCGCAGCTAAGTTGAAGCGCCTTCGTGTAGGGTACGCTTGGCTTCAACCATGAGGGTGTAGGTTTTCCTATGCATACCATGACTCGGCTGTCCAGCGTCAACGCATGCACCACTACGGAAGTACTACTTTAGCAAAAGACTCCACCGTATAGCCAGGAGTGTGTCCTTCTGTTCAAGTAACGTCACGAGTCATCTGGGACTGGAGCGATCAAGGACGGAAAGGTTTCCGAACGAGCAGATGCTTCCACGACCGCTAGTCGATAGATCAGCGCAGCTTCGGACAATCACTACCCTTCATTCGTTTAATATGGAGCGCCTGCATTGAGAGGGGTATGTGCCTCCACCATCAAGCACAACAACTGCTTCGGCGGTGGGCCCTTATCCATCTAAGGACAGTTCTAGATGGTCTGTGATGCTGAAAGCCTGGACGTTGTCCATGACAAATATGGACGCAAGGAGACGGCAATTGATATATGCAGCGTGACTGATCAAGGAACATACGATCTTTGAAACCGTCCTGCACGAGGGACGGCAGGATTGCACAGCCAACGGAAGAAACCGTCTGTACTCCACAAGGCAGACCCCTGACTGCGTCCCCATCTCGTTTCTTAAGCTCTTTGCAGATCGTGCAGATATGAAAAGTTCTTGGCACGCAGCCTCCGGAGGACCACGACGGTTTGGGCGACAGAGCAGCTTTGAGTCTTCAGATTCGAGAAAGCCGAACCGCATTGTGCATACAGTACGATTCTGACGTGTGCTCGGCGCTCTGCCAAGGTTGCAGCCATATAGACGAGTATCGTGTTCGGGCTTGGACGAACGCGTAGTGTATTGCGTTGTCAGTACTGCATGTTCACGGCCTGCAAGGCAGATTCGGGCTGTGCAGTTCATTCTCAGCCAAGGCATGTCGTCCGGCCAGGGAATGCCTGAAGGATCCGGGAGCGGCCGCCAGACGCTTCAACCACCGTCACTGACAGGATCAGGTATCGTGAACGAAGGATGAACAAGGCTCACACATTTGACGGTTCCCAGATCCGCGGACCGCATTACTAGCTGCCAGCACGGTGCTTGAGATTCCGTTAGCTGCATATAGATTCCACCTACAGTACTGGACACGGGACTTTTCGTCACAACCAAGACGCAAGCCTAGCGAAATGTTCTCGCAATCAAGGGACCGTGAGCGTTCAAACTCTAGGATAAAGCGGTTCGACCAATCACATATTTCCATGCACAAATGGGAGGCGTTAATTCTACCAGCCGCAAGCTACACCTGAATTGGCCTAACGCATGTCTAGATTCCGCCAATGGAAGACTCACAACCATCTGAAGATGTTGGTTTTTGGCCCGAACCAAGCTGGGAGCACGGGGAGTCGCCTATCCTTGACTATCATTTCCAATGCAATAATTGCCGTTATATGGCGTGCTTCTAGAAGTTATAGCGAGCCGCGAGCGCAACCTCACCATGCTACGTACCCCGACTTTGCAAAGTTAACAACATGCGGTCTTGCAAACGGCCTGGTCGTTGTTCTTGTTCCGACTGGGGGCCAAGGTCGAGTCCACCCTGGTTCCATGTACCGAACTAGCGGTAACTGCGATTACCAACTACTCAACCCGCACCCAGATTGGAACAGCGCTCGTTATCGATTCGGATCCGAAGACGTAGCACTGCGCGGTAACTCCAGGAATACCTAAGTCATTCCATGCAGGTACGGTACCAACCAGGCAGCCAAACACGCAGCAACTTGCAGACGTGGATTCCGGATGTCGTCTTGCCTCCAGTTGCTAGTGTGCCTAACCGACATGAAGCCCTACGGGGTTTTCTCCAAGCCGTATCCACCAGAGCACATAAGATACTTGGCGAGTGACTTCTGCATTTCACCACTGCGCAGTCCGGTAGCGTGGATCATCTGCCATGGCTGCCTCAAAGCTTGCCGACTTTGGGACGAGATGGACCAAAATCTAAAGCCCGTTATATCAGACTATCACATTTAGGCAATGCATGGTTTGGGGACGGGCTCAAGTATGCGACAACGCCAATAAAACGATAGGCTGTCAATCAACGGCCATCCGGTAGCGTGGACGAACATCTATCAAAACCCACTCCATCCGACAAGAAAGCTAAGGACTCTCCCTGATCTTCAGTAATTCTAACCGCATTGTTCCACAAACCGGTCAACAGCCAAGCGCGCCCTTTATCATTTTGTGCCTTGCCTATACACAAAAAAAATGATCGGTACGGAGTTTTGCAGACGACCACTTTTGCTCACAGCTTGCTTGGCAGGTCTCGTCTCAACCACCAACACGTCGCCTCTCAGCACTTTAATTAGACTACTGGGATGCTCATCAAACCAGAACCCCGCCAGCTAGCTTTTTCGAAGAAGCGGACATGGGCGAAAAGCCCCCAGCTAGCAATTGGCCGGCTCGCTAGCCGCGTTCTCTGAAACGCAGTTTGCTTTCGAGGCTGAGTCACCGCGGAGCCTACAAGGCAGACACTGATTCATGCATGAGAAGGTGTTGTTGGTATGTGGGGACAAATGCTTGCAGCCCTCTATATCATCATAATCTGATCACTTTTTTGCGCCCGCACCAAGATATACCTAGGGGAAGGGGGGGACACTACGGTACGGTACCACCTGCTCTCTTTGCGTCTTCGCGCGGGATAAACGGGACTCCCACCCTCCCTAGTTCACTTCTACCTAGACTTGGGGTACTCTGCGTCTATCCCATCACGCGCACCCCTTGCCCTGTGGTGGTACCCACAGCCCGCACAGCCCGTTCTTTTCGTCGCAGTGCGCTCTCGCGCATCTGGTGTTCCCGCCCCATCTCACCCCATCTTTTTGGGGTCCCTACGCCGCCCCCCTTGGCCTTGGCCCTAGAACCCCCCTCTCTTGTCCCGAACGGGTATACGATAACTCAAATAATCGACGCAAAAGTTGCTAAATGCAAAGCAAAGAAGCGAATGGGGGTTGAGACCGGACGCATCCGGTGTGGGTACCAAATGTGGATACACTTCCTGATAGAACAGTAGTAGTCCACGTCTTTTCCGACAGACAACACCAACGACTAAGTCCGTTTGGATCCGATGTCATGATGCGATATCAAACCAAAGAAAGCGACCCAAAAACGATTGACGCCTGGAACGAGCCACCCACCGGATGAGCTCGGTATGGAGATATGCCTTGCGAGTTGCGAAAGCAAAACCGATGCGGCCCCAAAAACCAAACCCCGCTAGTCATGCAATCGTGAATGGAGGGCCCAGCGACCCGGAAATAAGGACGTTGGCACGTTTCGATGCTGCCTCGAAAGTGCCAAGACACGGTCTCCAAATTACCAAATTCCGTTGCGCCTGTAATGTGGTGGTGAGTGAGTGGTGCTAGAGAAGGGTGTCGAAGCTTTCCAAATTGGACAATGTCGGTTTGAAAAGCGTGATAATGTTGCGTGCGGCACAGTATACGATGCGGTGCTTTGTTATACTGGCTTTTCCCACCTGTCGGGTTGCACAACGGAGATTGATGAACGGCAAGCGCAAACACCCCCTCTTGCTTAGCCGCTCGAACTGTGCTGGCTCGACGTGTCCCGTTTGGGCTTGCACTTGTCGTGCGCCATGTGACCGTTCCTCGCCGTTGTCCTGGTGAACTCCGCGCCGCACCGGGGGCAGTACGACTTGGTCGCCGTGCCCGACTTCTCCCGCTGGTGCCGGAGGAGGTTGCTGAAAGTTGAGAACTGTCGTCCGTTGCAGCCGTGCTCCCAGCACTGGGGCTTCGGCCGTGAGTCCACCACTCGCACTTGGTTCTGTGCGCCGGGCAGCGGTGCTGTGCCCCTGGGTGGCTCGGGGAAGTTGCTGCTGTAGGCTGGTTGCACGGGGTAGCCCATGCTTTGGCTTTGAGCGTACATGTGCTGCGTCGACGATGCGTTGTCGTACATGTTGAAGCTGGGCAAGTACTGGCCGGGTGGACTGCGAATTGTGTCAGCTTCGTTCTATGAATAGCATGAACGGGTCAACGTACGAAGGGAGGTGTTGTGAGAAGTCTATACTTGGTAGACTGTGACTGGGAGGGAGCGAGTATTGCGGCGTAGCATACTGTGCCGCCTGGGAGACCGACACCATTGGCGGCGGGGCAGAAGCTGCTGGCAACGTGTAACTGAGGCCCAGCATGTTGTTTGGTAATGAAGCTTGCCTCGCCGCGTACATGATGTTGCTTTCGTAGTCGCCACGTGGATAGTTGGGGTCTTGGTAGTTTGTCTTCTCAGAGTGTCGTCTTTCCAAACCTTGGTTCGAAGGAACAGGACTGGAAGTACCCAGTGCTGGGCTGAGGGAGTAGGACTGAGTGTAGGATGGTGAAGGAGATGCTGCTTGGGTCCCTGGTATGGAACGGTCCGGGGAATAAGAGTTCATAACGAAGTCGTCTGCCACAAAGGTTTAGCGGGCTACAAGCCATCTTACGCCGAGAAAGTCTTACTTGAATCCTCAAACACAGCTCCGTAAGGCTCAGGCACGCCAAACTGCGAGGGAAGGATATAGCTGATTGCACTTTTGGGTTGGTCAGTAAATACCATTTTCACGTTTCAGAAGGTCGGAAGTCGTCCGGGGCGGACGTACCTCATGTCTGTGGGGCCGACTTGTTGCTCCTCTTGTCGAAATAGTAATTGGGGCTCCAATTGCTGAGCAGAGGGCAGTTGGGCGGGATGGGTGTCAAGCACTACGGTTGGCAAGCTTTGTGGGGGCGGAGACCGGAACGATGGGTCGTAAGACGGCCAGGCAATCGAGTCTGCTGATTGCACTCTCCGGTCAACAGGCTCGTCTAGAGTCGACAACAACTGTCCAGGTGCTGGATTTGGGTTGCTGAAGTCGAATTCGAGACTAGTGTTCCTGTCCGGAGATGCAGTGGGTAATGCTCGGTTTGGTGCTGCACCTGCTGAAGCTGATACTGATCGCGGCCTCGACCTCGAACGGGATATGCTTCCAACGCGGAGTCTGCCTTGGTCCTGCCTGTGAGCTGAGAGGTTGCTGTTAGTCCTAGACCGTATGATTCGCGATCTAGCATCCGGTGGGAAAGAAGGTGAGGTCATGCTTGGCGGTAGGGTGAAGGCGAACAGACGGAAAGGAAATAAGGCAACGAGCAAATGGAGCATAGGGGATTGCTTCTTACAGTAAGGCAGGTGCTGCGATTGACGGAAGACAAAGTCTATATACGGCTTCGCAGATGATGAAATATGTTGTTGAAGAACTGATGAAGACGTAGGCTTAAAACCAGTCTACTCGATCTCGGAATATCTGCCCTGCGCCATGTTGATATAGGCCTAGATACCTTGATACATGCCGCCATGCTCGACAATCGTACCTCTTGGCTTGGTCGTGGTGGTTGGTGCTTTGGGAAGCGCATGGAGGGCCGTGAAGGATGCATGATCCCTGCAAGCTGCTCCATCCCCATAGGAGACGGGGCACACCGACCGTTGCTCTAGTCGATTTCCCTAGAACCTGACCTTATGGTTAGTGTTAATGAGGCCCTTGTACTGGGTTCAGTTATCACGCCGTTCCGCAACCCTCATGACCCTGGCCCCAGGGAACCGTCATTATCTCTCCCGCTCCATAAAAATTCGAAGCGCGACCACACCTGCAGTCTGGCACCCAAGTCCGTCAAGACGGCTAGTTTTAGCAGTTACCGGATTGTTGCTACTTCGGCAGCAGAGAACAACATGGCCGATTGAGGCTCCACCGTAGGGAGATGCTCCTATAGCGCCCACGGCTTTGGCAGCAAGCCATCCGCAATCCTTCCATCAGCAACCTTCAGGGGCACAAATCTAGCTCCGTTTCAGCGTTGCGTACTCAAAGCCCTACGTCAAAAGTAGAGTTGTGTCGACAATGCTGATCTATTATGGGCAGAAGGCGGGGATCTCTGGGCTTAGCATTGTTGGCTCGTTGGAAGAGAGAAAGCTCGGGTGCGCCGTTTGTTGGCCATGTCCCGCACGCTCACCTGATCTGGATGATCTCCAGGGCAGCTCGCGCTTCAGGCGCAAGTTGAACACCGAATCCCCGACGACCCCGGGCCCGGACTTACTGACTCTGCCCCTCTGAGTCGAATGGGAGTCTCGCAGAGCTTACCGGAAGATGCTCACCGGCTTCATCGCGATCTGCATCATCGCAAGGTTCATGACAACCGTCATACTGGTCTCACGCTTCTGGTGTTTGTAGCACCGGAACCGCGGGCCAAGCAACAAGCACACGGACATGGTCCTATTGGCGGCTAACCCCCCAAGCTTCACTCACCAAGCCTCAGGCCCAACGTCACGAAGGATGAAAAAGGGAGTGTAGGTTTAGATGCCTCAGCCACAATCCATTCTTAGACCTTCAATGCAGTCATCTCGTGCAGACGCAACTCCAGGACACGCAAGCACAGTCGAACCGTGGACCCTTGTGCGGCATGTTGACAACGTTAGCAGCTGCGCGTTTTGAGCAATGAGGGCCAAGAAGAGATCTGGGAGACGTCAACACTTGCGATCGCTCTCGCGCGCTGATTTGTCCACAGTCATCTCGAGGTCATGCTTGGCGCAGCTTGCATGCGCAGGCTGGCGTTAGGCTTCATGGAGCTTTGCAACACGCGTGTAGATACCAACAGCAAGCTCACGTTGTCTTTGGGAGACGGAAATCTTACGCAGCTCTTCCCAATTCATGGGGAGACTCAGTGGGGTTCCGTGCCAACAGAACGGATACGGAGTTGGGGGCTACCTCAACCGCCCGCAAGTGTCCTGGCTTCAAAGCCACTTCTGCTTAGCAATCGTGCGGGAAATCTTTCTGAGTCAGAGACGTCCTCCTGAAGCTCAGTTTGATTCGCTAAATCTTGCAAAGTTCCAGGGCCAGTTCCCGTCTTGGGCGAGTCCAAATCATTGGGATATCGTCGTACGGCCACAACTTACCGTTACCCACACAAGGATCACTACAGGGCTGCATATCAGAGCCGTGACCGGAATGCCGCTTCAACTCTCCTACACGGGTCCACAGTCTCAAGAAACCCATCAAGACTGCTTTTAGCTAAAAGACATGATACGTTTTCACATCAATGCTCTTCAGCCGAAATAGACCTCACCGCCCATGCAAGAGGGCTGGTACAAGGTCTATGATTCCAAATAGCAACTATGCTGCAGTGAATCCCCTGCAGAGCCACTGAACAACCGCAGCGAATGGAGCAGCGATTCCTCCCATCCGTTAGCCGCGAACGTAGACGTCCCACAGATGCATTTGTGGGGCTGTCATGCAGCAGAAGTTCACCTCCTTCTGCACTACTGACGTTAGTTTTCCGTCTGAGCATGATGGTCTGCCCCTTTCAGTTACTGCCTGTGATACTACACGGACCATGCCTTGGCCATTCTATCCTGCTCATTATGAAGGATCAACTCCACTGGGCCGGTGTACGTATTCTGGTAGGGGCGCAAGGCCGACAGGAGCCATGGCATCCAGAATGCCCTGAACCATTGATGGAGAAATTAGAGTACGGGGTGCGCCTTCATTTGGAGCAACGGGAAACAGCAACGTGAGCTCAAGCAAGACATCAGAGCGGAAGGTCCCGCTGGTAGGTCTTATCCAGGTTCCAGGAACTTGCAGGGCTACCTGCGTGACAGTTGACTTTTCCTTCCAAAGAGCCAGCCGTCCCGAACGAGGCTCTCTTAGGTAGCAACTACACCCGGGTCGAACGCCTAAGTCAGTACCAGAGAGCTGCCTGCTACACCCAGAATAAGACACAAGTGCCCCGGGGATCCTGAGAGAAAGAGGCACTACAAGCTCTTGATAGCTTTGGAATGCCTCCTACGTGCGAGTTGAAGCTAGAATGCTCAATTCATAGTCCTTAGATGTAGCCTTGAATGAAACATGACTCGTTGCATACTGTGTGTCCAGCCAGTGCTGCTCCAAACAGAACAAGGCGAACCAAATCTTGTTTCAACAACCAGACTCACAGAATGTTATCTGTATAGAAAGCGTTCCGGTCGTAAAGGAGACTCACCCATCGGACACGCCAAGACCGAACTGCTGTTCCCCGGTTGAGAGCCATCTCGCTTAGTGTCGATCATTGTTGGTAGCATGAGCAGACGGTCGAACAACAGTCGCAAACACATCATTGATGCACAACAAAAGAAGCAATATCGACTGAGCTATTCTTTCTCAACGTACAATCGCGCAAAGCAAGAGACATGACCCGGTAAACGTTGCCACGCACGGGCAATCACCGCAATCGGAAGGCCTTTGCGCTTCACAAACGTCGTCAACTTCCACAGTTGCAATCAGCCTCATCCAGGCGCATACGACTCCCCGATGTTCGGCTCTCACGACTTATAGCAATCCAGAGCATTTTGTCACTGTCGCTCCTACAACCATTCACAACACTCTCAGAATGGATGATTGCCTCACACTCTCGGATCTCGAGGATACCAGCGCGTCGTCATCAACATCCTCCGAAGCTGACGAGGAACGTCGGGGGGAAGACAGCACACCTGGCAATGCCCAGACAAGTACAGCGAGTCAGGATATTCCAGATACCGACGACGAGGAGGAATCCGAGTTCCACTCTGCGGACGAAGCGGAGCAGGAAACGCCTAGGAAGGCTGCAAATGGAGGACTACCCAAACCGACGGTAATACTCAAGCCTTCAACCTTGAAGGGCAAGGAGAAGGCAACTGCGCTGCCTCAGCAGCTAGCTGATGGGCATGCCTCTGGTGGTTCTGGATCAGCGCCGCAACCCGGGGAGCCTAAGCCATCCGGTGGGCCAACACGGAGTACAAAGAAGCATCTGCTGGATCTGCCGGTTGACATTCTGAATGAGATCTTGAAAGAGGTACTTAAGGCAGGCCACTCCAGAAGACATAACCTAACGTCAGGTTCGCAGATTACGCATACGAGCGACCTTACAGCACTCGCCCGCTGCAGTTCCGCCTTTCACAAACTAGCCATTCCTCTCATATATTCACGCTTCGACATCGTGTGGCCAGACGACAATCCTTCCGCAGATCCCAGATCCGGTGTGGATGCCCTGACTTACGGACTTTCCACACTGGTCATGGCTCACGAGATCTTTGGTGATCGTGAGCCGGCAGGAAAGGCCAAGTCAACGCGGAAGACGGTACAAATGCCATATCAAGGGGAACTGCGGAATGTGGATGTCGAGATTCTAGGGCAGCGAAGGCGACGGCTTGGCAACTGCTACGCGGAATATACCCGCAAGTTTTCCATCGGCAACGGGCCTCCTGACTTTGTTGCCAAATACATGATCACCGAAGAAGGCGGTAAAATGCTTGGCACGCTTGTTGCACTGGCAATTGGACGCATGCGCAGGTTGGAAAGCTTTGTATGGGATATGCCGACAGGGTTGCTGCGCGAGGTCTGGCTGGCGTTGGCATCTCTGCAGGGTCGTGACGACGGACACGATTGCCGACTGGAGAAGGTCTGGATACGGTGGCACGATAGTCACAAGCAACCATCACATTCAGGACACTCAGTCGCACTCCCACCTGCACCACCGCCGATTAGCCATTTACCACCTCCACCAACTGGCGCACCGCCTCCTCTAGGTGTACCACAAATACCGCTCCCACCAATCACTCACCACAATACACACCACTCCTATCCTCCCCCGCCGGCGTTGGTGGTGCGGCCAACATTCTCCATACTTCCTCCCCTGAAGAGCTTGAGCGTCTTGGACATCGATCAGCTTGCTTACCTGGATGAGATGAGCACCCTGATTGGTAGGTCCAGAAACCAACTGCGTGAGCTACGTGTGGGCATTGCTCGTCATGCATTAAACCGAGAGTGGACCACTGCTTGGGACGGCAAGCACATACACCAGGTGGCTCCTTCAGGTAACCCGCCCGGATTCCCAGTGCCCACTAAACGCTTAGGGGGAGTACTTGGAATACTAGTGGGGCATGTCTACGATTTGCGGAGAGATCGTTCAAAAAGCCCGGTCAAACGAGCAAAAACTGCATCTTCCGCAGGTCCCTCTAGTGCTGCGGCCGCCTCGGGAGCAAGCAACGGCTCGAGTGGTTCGGGGGCGCCAATCATAACACATTTGAAAAACCCGGCAGGGCTAAATGTGTCCGGTGAGGATGTCGTACAAGGGCAGGAGAATATCAAAGTACCTGCTCAAACGCAGGCATCATTGGATAAGCGCAAGAAAGAACATGGGTCTGAATCCTTCGAGGGGCTTAGTAGTGCAGGAGACTCAGCCACCAAGGGCAATATTGCGTGTCCCGCGATAGTGACAACTGCAGACGCATTCCAAGCCAGTTTCGGCAATCAGAAATTGCATCTCGACATACTAGAGCTGGAGCGCATTCAACTCTACGTTCCCGTGCTGCAAAAGGCCATAGACTGGACACGTCTCACTTCGCTCACCATCCTGGGCTGCCTCAACCACGATGCATTGTGGAAAGCCCTCAGAAGGCAATTCGCCCCGAAACCAACAGCAAACTCTCCAACATCACCTACTGCGCCCAAATCACCCTTGGTGCCAACGCACGAAGATGATGCACCCGCCCCCGAAGATTATGTCTTGAAGCTCAAGAAGATACACACCAATGGAGTGTCACCTGCACTACTCCCCTTTCTCAAGGAGGCGTTGCCACCAAACAGCCTGGAGGTTCTCTTCCTGCAGGAGGGCAAGGCATACACCTCACATACTACGATCGATCAGATATTCAAGAATGCTGTGAAGCATCATCGTGGCAGTCTAAAGAAGCTCTTGATCGACAGCAGCGAGAAGACTTCGCACCACCCTGATCACATCACAAGTCACCGATGGAGACGATGGATGTTCAACAGGCAGATGTTGCGGTTCATCACAAGCGGACAGGTGCCAAACTTAAGAGAGCTCGGGTTCTCCCTTGCGTACAGGGACTGGGTAAGCATCCGCTTGAGTTCATTACTGTCTAAGCTAACATTGGCGTGTGTAGCATTTCTTCCTGCAAAGACTTCCGCAAATACCACATCTCCGATCCCTCTACATACCACATGTGGGAGATCATCCACACGTTGACCAGGTGACTCTGTCAAAGGAGCTGGCAGATCAGATCTTGGATATTGTGATGCTCAAGCCAGAGATTGAGCTTTGCTACATGGGCATCCTGAAGAAGTGCTTCGAGATCCTCGAGAACAAGCGAGAAAGTCTCGACGAGATCATGTTCGAACCTCCACCGCCTCCACCACCCGGGCCGATGCCGCCACCACCCGCTCCTCCACCGATGGATCCGGGAATGGTCAACATTATTGATCCAGAAGACCCTGATAACGACGATGATGACGATGACGACGACGATGATGAAATCGATGATCTGGGTCTTCAACCTCCTCTGGACCTCTTGGACACGGAGTCAGATACCTCGGCTGATAGTGCCACCGAGCCTGACGATGACGAGAGTGACTACGGTGAGGACACAGACCATTTGCCTGATCTGAAGCTAAGAGAGATCCTCTTTTACGACGACAAGGTGGCCATCTTCAAAGCAAGACACGGGCGTCTGTAGTACACACGCGAGTCACCTGGTTCAGAAGATACTGGGTGCGGAGAAGGTAGGTCGAGGGAGGGAGATCCTGCAGCTGTCCCTGTGTTGAGCCATACTCCTCCAGGGAGTCCCGGTCCTGTTGGCATAGGTCCGGGAGGTCTTGGGATTGCTACAGGTGTTCCTGTAGGTGCTTCAACCGGAGGTGGCCCTGGCGGTATGACCTCTCTGCAGAGTTTGATACATCAGACACACTCTCTTCTGGCGTCGGTGCAGAATATGCAACCACCGCATGCAGCACCAGCAGCTTGAGTGTCGTAGTATTACTTCTTGTAGTATTGATAAGCAGGAGAAGGCCGTAATTACGGTGAAGCTATGGTTGGAGGGCATTGGAATGATGGAGTTTAACAAAGGCGCGATCAGAGTGTTCTGCATGTGCACTCATCAAAGTACCCATGCGGACTGGATTGAAGATCATTCACTCGAACGACATTGTGATATTAGATGTTAAGGATGACGGACTCCGCTTGGGGAGAAGATCATAGCTTATAGAGCTTCTTCCTGTAGTTTACATTGATTCGAAGCATTGCATACCATGGAGTGGCTTTGTACTCGAGAAATGCGATTGCGCACGTGACATCGCGTTCAGCGCGTGCAACTGCATCTCAACTTCTTCCAATACTCACCCCTCGGACAACAACAAAAACAAATCTCTTCATTGATAATCGCAAACTCCCAAACACACACTAACATGATCGAACACTAACAAATCTATCACCTAAACCATACATAATGGAATCCCCAACCCTCTCACCCACGCTCCCCCCCTCACCCACCTCCCCATCCTTCCCCCTCCCCCGCTCCCCCCCAAAACCAACACCCCACCAATCCCGCCTCTTCACCTCCATCTTCGCTCCCCCCTCAAAAACCCACTCAACCCCCACCCCGCTCGCAACTCCCCTGCCGCCTTCACTAACTCCCGGAACGCCTTTTGGCTTCGGCGGCCATGTCCCCAGTCCTACACCAGGAGCAGCGCCGGGAGCAGGAACGGGATGGGGGGAGGTAGGCGGAAGGGAGGAAAGAAGGGAGGAAGGGTTGAGAGAGGGGGATCCGGCGGCGGAGACGGTTAGGTGGGGGTTTGCTTGGAGTGAGGGGACGAGGTGGTTGAGTTTGCCGGGGAGGGCGCCGCCGCCGTTGGATGGAGGAGAATCACGCAGAGAGGAGGTGGTTGAGGGGATGGAAGCGCGAAGTGGGACTGGGGGAAAAGGAATGAGACGAGGGGAGGGATGGCCGGGTGGGGAGGGGAAGAGGAAGACTAAGGAGGTGGAGAGGGCGTTGGGGGTTTTGTTGGGGGAGGGGGGGGGGAGGGGGATGGAGTTGGTAGGTTGAGATTTTATGCGGCTGTGATGAAGCGCAGGGTACGGTGCTGACTGGTGCAGATATCATGGTATGCGAGTGAGGTCCGAGAGCACTTCCTGGCTCATGTGCGACCGCCTATGCAGAAGGCATGGCAGGAGGTAAGCATTCCGTGGCCGGCTGTTGAACAGAAACTGATTGCTGTGGCAGCCCATCGAGACGAAGAACGCCAGCAGAGCCCTGATGAGCACAGTGTGGAAGCTTTATCAGTGCCAACTATTCTACGAAAGCATACTCGAAGAGCATCTATTGCCAGTACTTGCCGAAGGTACTCGGAACCAGCATGGCTTTCAATCCCAGGTCTCATCTCAGATCAAGGCGACAAACGACAGGAACGTCAAGCGTGCCAGGCGAAAGTTTCAGCTGGAGTTGCAGTCCGCGATACTGTACTCGATCCCTGCTGAGCGCTTCTTCAAAACGCTGGGCTATGTGCTCTATGAGCAAGCGGCTAGCTTGTTCAAGATACAGGTTGAAGATCTTGAGCATGACGCAAAGACCCATCAGCAGAACACAAAGGAGCTTTTTGAGCTAGTGATCGTTCTGCGTGAAATAGGCTTAGGCGGAGACCAGGCACAGATTGCGTTTGCCCACGCGATGGACAAACTTCTTAGTGATTTTGTACTCAGTCGATTCATGGCTGTGGATTGGATCGGGAAGACGTCTGTTGTCAGGCGGCTGAAGCAGTGGATCACTACGGGCTTGATACCCTACGTCAAGCAGATCATGGGGCGGTTGGACCCAGAGGGAACCAAAGAAGAGCAACAGGGAACTCTAGCACAGGTGAATGAGATTAAGAAGTGGGAGCAGATGGCGATTACGAGGCTTGGAAAAGCAAGGCTTGCCAATCTGTTCGAGTATGTTGTCAATTGGGATAGCTCAATGGGCGCCATACTGGACCTGAAGGAGTACCTAACGACAACTGCTACGAGAAGTCACGTAGTCATGACATTTGTGCAGCAGCTAAAGTCGCGCCTTCTGCATGCCGGGGCATCAACGACGCACATCCTCGATGTGTACATTCAAGTCATTAGAGCTTTCAACGAGCTGGATCCCAAAGGGGTCCTCTTGGAGAAGATAGCAAGACACATTCGGGTATGCTTGAGAGATCGAGATGACACAGTTAGGATTATTGTAGCCAGTCTCCTCTCTGGAGCGTCCAACGACGAGCAAGCAGGTCCCGAACAAAGGGTGGAGATCTGTGCTGGCGTTGCGGCAGAACTTCAGAATCCCATATCGGCCGTACCGGAAGACGACGACTCTTTCAATGACCTCGAGTGGACACCTGATCCTATGGATGCGGGTGCCGACTATAAGAAGTCCAAGACAGAGGATATACTGGCACACGTGCTCAGTCTCTTCGACCGAGAAGACTTCATCAAAGAGCTACAGCAACTACTTGGTGAACATCTGCTAAGATCCACAGACACGGAGTTCGAGAAAGAGACAAGACTGCTGGCACTATTCAAGTCACGCTTCGGTGATGACAAGATGCAAGCCTGTGAAGTCATGCTTCGCGATGTGCTTGAATCTCAAAGGCTGGACACTCGCATCCGCAACTCCGCACCCAACATCTTCACTTCGACAACAGCTTCCCAAGCACAGCCACGGAATGCCTTCGTCACGCCAACTCATCAACCGGCAGTTCCACCCAAACAGCAGGTCCCAGAGCTACACGCTCAGATTCTCTCCTCCTACTTCTGGCCCACCTTCCGCTCAGATACCTTCATTCTTCCCCGGCCAATTGCGGAGCTCCAAGAGCACTACGGCGCAAGCTTTGCAAAAGACAAGACGTTGCGAAAGCTCCACTGGCTCCAAGCTCTTGGACGTGTCACTGTAGAGCTGGAATTCGCCGACAGGAGGTTCGAAGCAGAGGTCCTGACATGGCAGGCCAGCGTGATCTACGCTTTCAATCAGGAAGATGGAAAAACCCTTGCTACTCCAAGCACGCTGGGCACATCTCCAATCACAAAGTCAGTACAGCAATTACAGGAGCAGCTCGAGATGGCTGAACCTCTCGTAAGAGCAGCGCTGGCGTTCTGGGTTGCGCGCAAGGTGCTGCATGAGCAAGTACCGGACACTTACACAGTGATCGAAGATCTATCATCTTTCGAAGCTCAGCAGGCCAATCAGGCCACATCCTCGACCATGGTGCCAGCGGCATCAGAGGAAGTCCCTGCAGTCCAGACGGTGGATCCAATGGCGGAAAACAGAGAGCTCTACCGCAACTTCATCCTGGGTATGCTGCGGAATCAAGGAGCTATGCCGTCACCTCGCATCTTGATGATGCTGAAGATGGTGCTTCCTGGTGGGTTCCCGGGGAATGCCGAGGATGTTGGTAACCTGCTGCAGGGCATGGCGGAGGATGGCCTGGTTGGTCGGGCTGGGGCTGGGTGGAAGGCGCTTGCTGCTGGCTGAGCACTTCGATGGAGCATGAGTCACGAATGTATAGACGAACATGAAAGGAGCGAAGGTGTTCATGGATCCCTCTTCACACTTCGTTGGTAGGGTTAGAGCAGGTCACAGCCTGATAGACAGGGAGACACTGTATTCAACAACTTTTGCCCTTGATCCATTAGTCCAAGTTCAATGCGTGTTCCGGAAATATAAGATCGAAAGATTGTATAACAGCGCTGAACTCAAAGATGGCATGTTCAACATTATGCTGCTGTCGTGCGTAGCGGGACTTTCCGGTCCGCCGTACAAGACCCACATTTCCTTGACCACCTTCAAAGCTCCAGAAGCTGTCAAAACCAGCACCATATCCAACAACTTTCCGACCATCTTATCCCTTCTACCTTGTGCGCCGCCCGTCAATGCTCAGCCTGGACCATCCGCATGTCTCGTCGCGTGAGTACCTGCCGTCGGGTCATCACCACTGTCCAACCGCAGGCCTCCAACACCCACTGGATCACCGACGACCATCTCCAATTCGCCTTTCAGCGATGGTTAGGCACTTCCACGATTGCTTCCAGACGATGTGCCAGCAATGTTCCGGGACCTCTTGAAGCTAGGAGGCGGCTTGCCCGCCGCCAGATGGGTCTTACCGCACCCGCTGGCGGTATCGACTTTGGGCTGTCCGACATCTTTGGGTGGTGGAGGTCGGGGCAGGATGCGCAGGACAACTGGCGTTGGGAGGCTCCTATGACACGACCTGTAGAGGCAGAGACGGAAGCAGTAGAAGATGGCAAGACGAACACAGTGCAGGTTACTGATGCCGTCCCTCTTCCTCAAGCGTCAGATGAAGCGTCATTGACCACGAACCCAGTGCTCAGTTCAACAGTTTTGCCAGCATCAGACGAACAGGGCACAACGTCAGAAGCTCTGACCGGACCAGAGGGGGACAGATTTAGGACGCAGTTTGCTGTGGATTTGCAGGCGTGCCAGACCTACGAACAACTGCGCGCACTTTGCGAAAAGCAGAAATACCTGTGCGGTCGGACCAGTTGGTTCGCTTTCCAACGGCTACTGGAGATTGATCCGCTCTCTCCACACGTCATCGAGTTTCTCGACGACACATCCACACATGAAGGCAAGCCAATTGCTCTGAACGCTTACCAGGCCTTCAACATCACCCATCTTATTCGGCACTGGGCCACGAGTCTGTCGCAATCGCAACTTGGATATTCATTAGCACATAGGCTGGAGATGCTGAATTCACTCGTCAACCTAGTGGAAAAGCAGTATCTTGCACAAGCGCTGGGATTCAAGGCGTTCAGGACATTCCTCATATGGCTACCACAAGCCATCGAGGCGTTGGGCATACCGCGGCAGGACCGTCCGCAGTTGTGTGTCAAGTACTACCGGCAATTCATGCTGGCTTTTAAGGACCACTACAGCTTGGGCAAGTACGACATCATGTACCAAAAGCAGATATTGCTCGCTATGTACGCCTTTCAGAATAAGTACTGTGCCAATCAGAGAATGGGGGACACGGTTGTTGACGATCTCTTGCGATCCGCTGCCGGCGAGACGGAGTTGACCAGCCTCTTCCACAAGGACAATGCACGCTACATCTTCCTCCATCTGCCGAGATACATATCTCAGCAACTCATTTCGCAAACACTCGATCGCTTTATCGAGTTGCGAGAGCAGGGTAGAGGAGTGTCTGAAACGCTCTTTCTAGCCATGAAGGACTTTCGATATTCCCTTAAGTGGACATTCCAGAAGGATGCGGAAATTGACCGTTCCCTTCTAATAGCGCTCGACATGCTCATCCTGTCTGTAGTTCCCCACACGCTCACAGTACGTACGGCTAGGAAACTCGAATCTTGGTTGGATCTAGTGCGTTCCATTCTATCTCGAGCGAGGAGCGAAGTGCAGACCACCTCGTCTTCTGTCACCGACTTGTCTCCCAATTCTGAGAGGTTTCTTGAGGTGTTGCCTCCTGCGTATGTGTCGTTCTCACGAGTCGGTAACCTGGAAGTCAGTCTTACTACTGTTCTGGACAGTTTGGTGATCTCTCTAAACCATGCACCTCACTCAAGAGACGAGTTGGGCCGGCAAATCTTGGATTGGCTTGTCAGAGAATACCCGGAATACACCCCACGGTTCCTGGCAAGTCTTTCGAGGCATGGTGTCCAGCTTGATCAGGAGGTCATTGTGGAGGCCGTCTACGATCTTGTCGACGATAACCTCGAGGCGGCGATCCGGGTATGGTTTTCTGTCAAAGACGTTCCATTAAGTGCATGCCCGATCCTTCCCGTCAAGCTCATTGAGAAATTGGCAGCCAACTTCAACTCGATAATGACGCTGCTGTTGCGGGCCCATCCACGGAAGAAGAATGTGAACACCTTTACATCGTCATGGATCGATATGATTGAAGCACTTGCAGTAACTTTTGCAAGGTCCAAACACATCTCTAGCAGACAGTCCTACAGAAATGTACACAGGCTGCACCAGTACCTCATGAAAAGGGGAGACAAACCTACTGAGGAAATGACGAAGGCTCTGGTGCACGCCGGCTTGATCCGTTGGCTCGCTCAGGGCAGATGGGCGGATGACGAAAGAGTAGAGTGGATCGACTCCGTGGTGCGGAAGACGATGGGGGCCGAGGCGGCCAATGCGATCGCCAAGTTCATAGATAGGTGGCGCAGAGTCAACGCAGCGAAGTACGCCGCCGCCAAAGGTCAGGACCCTGGAATGGACATTGACGAAAAGTTCTCTCACCCTTTCGGGTGGGAGATTTATGAGAACGTCAACGAAGTGGATGGTGGTGAGCAAGAGGCAACTCTGATCGACTCCCCTTGGAACGTAGAGCCTCCTCCTTTAGTGCCACCAAGAGCATGGGGGACGACTTTCAAGCAAATCGACCGCGACAGGGAAGGCCAGGACGCTTTTGGGACATTTTGTTCTCCGCCGCGCCGAAATGCTCAGGTACCAATGAGCAGGGCGGATGATGCATTTGCGGATTTGGAATCACTTGGTGGTCAGCTGACCGCTCCGGTGAAACCCAGAGCAGGAAAAGCAGAGCCTACACGACCTGTCGCAAGGCTGGATGACCGAGAAGCAGTAGATTCAGCCTCTCCCAGAAAGACGCACCGGTTCAAGGCACCGGAGATTAGCGAGGAGGATGCCTTTGCGGAAATCGAAGCGCTCGGTGGTCAGCTAGTCGCTCCGGTGAAGACTAGAACCGAGGGAGCAACATCTACACAACCTGGCACGGGCCTGGAGCAACGGGAGGCCGTTGTGTCATCGTCAACCAAGAAGAGCCAGCAGTCGGAGAAGAGTGACGAAAATGCCTTTGCGGAAATCAAAGCGCTCGGTGGTCAGCTGGTCGCTCCGGTGAGCACTAGAACAGGGAGAGCAACATCGATACAACCTGGTGTCGGCCTGGATGACCAGGAAGCCGTTGCGTTACTTCTTTCTAAAAAGCGTGGCCGACCTAGATTAACGCAGATGAATGAGGGGGATGCATTTGCGGAGATTGAAGCGCTTGGTGGGCAGATGGTTGTACCTGCGGGTAAGAAGGCCGCGGTTGCTGCGTAAGGTAACCTGGGGACTTATTGAAATTCAAGAATTTGTTTGGGGCACCTCTGAGTTGAGAGGTTGTGGTCAGCAGCCCATGTTGAAGCTAAAGAGGTTATATGGAACCGAAATACCAGAAATTTGTCACAAGTAATGTGCAGACGTCGATGAGATTCTCTCATTACCTTATTCATAATGCTATGGGAGTCTCGATTTGCGATGAAATTGAACAAAGACACTAATTCATTCTACTGATAATACCGTATATACTGACCTGTCATAAGTGTAACTGGAGCATCGGAGAAATCCCCGGATGCTTCCGCGCGCCAAGACCCTTGGACCCCACGGTGTGAGATGCGTACACGCGAAAATCTGCTTTTTGGGGCGGTCTGCAACATGCAATTCTGTCCTTAGCAACCTCACTCCTCAAGATTACACTTGCATTGTCCTCCGTCAAGATCGACCAGAAGTAAAACTTCTCCTCCTATACCAAGCCTAGCCATACGAATCCCCCACCTTACTTGAGAAAGTTCGCACGTGTGACGATCCCGCCCACTAGTATCCCTGTCTGTCCATGGCTTCTACAGAAGTAGTCGGCTCTGTGCGAAAGGCACCTGAAGAGCCGGAGGTTCCGCGGCGGCAGCTGCGCGAGCGCAAGAGAATAAGTTTGTGGCTTCTCCTTTCGTATATTAAGAGGAATAGTTTGCACAATTTTACTTAGGCGGGGACTGCAGAGCTGCTTCATTCGTGCCACGATGGCAGAGGTCGAGCTTCAACTGCCCCTCCGACGTCTCTGTCCTCTTGCACTGTTTCACTGTCCGCAATCAACATGGCACCCGTTCACTCGCCTGTCCGGGTCGGATCTCCGGAGCAAAGTGATACTGACTCTGGCGTCTTGCTTTCAGGAACACAGTCACTCCCTCCTCCAGAGCTGCCTCAGCTCGTTGCTGAACAGCATGTCCCCATACCTTCGAATGACAAAGACACCAAGCGACTCATCGTCGTACTCTCGAACGCGAGTCTGGAAACATACAAGGCCGCTCATGGACCGGCACGAGCGGGCGGAGGCCGGGAGGAGAAATACTCGTTGCTGAACAGCGACGAACATATCGGAGTGATGAGGAAGATGAACCGAGACATTAGTGATGCTCGGCCGGATATCACACACCAAGTATGGGCATTCAACATGCAGACTTGAAGCTCCCTTGTGACTCACTGCTATAGTGTCTTCTCACGCTCCTCGACTCGCCGATCAACAAGGCCGGCAAGCTTCAGATCTACATACACACGGCAAAGGGCGTCTTGATCGAAGTCAGTCCGACCGTCCGTATACCTAGAACATTCAAGCGCTTTGCCGGTCTCATGGTCCAACTCCTCCACCGCATGTCGATCCGATCCACGACATCGCAGGAGAAGCTACTCAAGGTTATCAAGAACCCAATCACGGACCACCTACCGCCTAACTGCCGCAAAGTGACACTCAGCTTTGACGCACCAGTAGTACGAGTGAGGGATTACATTGCGGATCTGGGTCCAAAAGAGAGCATCTGTGTCTTTGTTGGCGCCATGGCTAAGGGCAAGGATGACTTTGCTGACGACTTCAAGGATGATTCGATCAGTATCAGCAACTACAGCCTGAGTGCCAGCGTGGCTTGCAGCAAGTTCTGCCACGCGGCGGAGGATGTTTGGGACATCATTTGAGGCGTGGTACATGAGGTAATGACATAACGGCGACTCACACGACTCATTGGCGATTAGATCCGGCAGCAATAGGGCAGAGGATCATAAAAAGCAGGCTCTTAATAGGCTACACATAAACAAACAATAAAAGGTGGGACTTTCTCTCCATCAGCATGGCGCACGCGGGCCGCGATCATAACATCAACGCCTGGCTACGTCAAAGCTGCCGCATTGAAAGTTCTGTGGATGGTCTCTGTTTTTGCAACCAAAATCTAGACTTTTCAACAGACTCAAGCGTTCTCCGTGTGAGATGCAGGCAAAGCACTTCAACTTGCTTTGCGCTTTCTTTCGTCCCCGTCTCTTGTTTCGTTTACCTTGCTGCAGGACTGCCGACTTGGTGTTTCTGGACGCTTGAATGCGAGAAGTTGGTGTTGATGACCACTGTTCGAAGTCTACCATTGAAGAATGATCTTTCCGTGTCCCGTAATGTCAGACAGCGCTCTGGTATGTTTGAGGATATCAGCTGCGGATAACGATATATACCTCAATACTAGGTTCTGTCAATGAACCGTCACCATCAGTAGTTATCGAAATGACTTCTCCAAGTGTGGGCGTCCACGCTATTGTATCGTACTTCGATTACTCTGCCTGGAACACTTGCGTCCCCTACGACGAAGTTGTAGTTATGCATGTAAATGTGGATCCTAAAGAGCAATGACGGTTGCCCCGGCGGCGGTACAAGTACCTCCGACTCGATCTGCCGTTTTGAGGTCTGAAGCTTCTTCACCTCGCCAGAAACGCTCAGCGCAGTCATCAGCTCTAAGTCGGAGGTATGTTGTGGCAACCAGCGAGGGACATGGTCGTACGGCAAAGCAACACCGCAAAAAAAGCCTACATCTCCGGAGGCCCTGCCGCAGATTATTACAGCCAACTCTGGCTGTTTAACGTCGTTTCGCTGTCTGCCTGTGTGTGGTAGGTCGCTTTTCAGTGCAAGAGTGCATTTGCCCCAGAACTCATCCTCACCGTTGCTCAGCAACAAACGGTTGTAGTTGTCCCAGCGAGGCCAGGGATACAGATCCTCCTGACCACGTACCAAGAGCGTCAGCTCCTCTGGCAACCGTAAGAAGATTGCGTTTCGTCGACTTTTTGCTACCATTTCACTGTTTCCAAGACTATCCCTTAGCAGAATATACTGAGGCACGTGTACGTTGGCACGATAGCTTTTCTCGGCTTCGACCTCAACTGGACAGAGCAAATGCGCTTTACTGCGCACGAACAGACTGGAGCCACATTGTCGCAACAAGATCAAACATTCTGCAGATGTTGTTGACAGCCTACAGCGGAGCGGGAGGATGAATTCCCGCTCTGGTGCCTCCGCGGCGTCGCTAATCCGTAGCATGCGCTGCACTCGCAGCCGGCCGTTGGCTATGACGAGCTCGTTAGCGTAGGGCATGAAGTATGAATTGCTCGGGACCAAGTCATTGCAATCCGCAAACAACGCAGGTGCACTGGCGAGAAGCCCGTGGTAAGCCTGCGAGGCGCCTGACGTCCTCCATGCAAATATAGACAAGTCTATAGTGGACCTGATGATCTCTTCCTGCAGCCGGACGAATGCTTTAGCCCCCTCGCCATAGAGCAGCGGCATGTTCACATCGAAGATACCCAGCAGGCAGTACGCCATGTCCTCTTCCCGCGTCGTCGTCCGGCCGGCCGCCCAGGACATGCGCTTCCCGATCAGCACATCTTCGCAGCGTGTCGTCCCCAGGAGCACGCCCTCCTCCACCATTGTGATCTCCGCGAGAATCCCACTCAGATCGGCCTTGGACGCAATATACCGCCAGTTTCGATCGTAGAACTTCACTTCCGTGGGGGCGATGAGCTCTTGCAACGTCCACCCGCGCGTGAACCACCGACTCTGCCTCAACTGCATCTCCACCCACGACCCCCAGTATTCCTCGTCACCGGAAGAGGAATCGGAACCACCAACAACAACGTCAGCAAGGTACGCCATACATACGCCCGCCCGCTGATACCACGTGTACATCGCATTGATCGCCTCGGATAGCTCGGCGCTGCTGCGCTTGTCGATACAACAGGTGTCTACCCAGGCGTAGTCGTACCCTGCTTCACGAGCGGCGGCGCAGAACAAGCGGATTTTGGCGTGGGAGGCGATAGTGGAGGGGGATATAGACGGAGGGGAGGAGACCATGTCATCGTAGGTCAGCTCGGTGGAGGCCCAGGTGTGGGAGAGGATAGCGTAAGGGGGGACGGGAGGGTTGTGGGTGGTTAGGTGGAGGGTTTGCGTGTTTAGGAGACGCATTTTGGGATTGATTGGCGTGAACGATGAGATATCGTGGTGAGTTGAGGTCGATTTACGAGCCTAGCGTGCGGATCAGGAGGGTGCTGTGAGTACAACCGTTCGCGGATGGGATGGTTCTCGGTTGTGGATCAAGCGGCTCTGTCCGTTTGGGCCTCATTCAGCTTTGTCTCATCCTAGCTCTTACAGCTGAACAGCGGTTCATGAGAATGCAAGTGTTCAGCCTTGCTGGTTGCAATAGGCAGCTCTCACGTGCCTGGACGGCGCGGTCACGTGCGTACGTGGTGACGCCTTCGAGGCACTGATGACAGAGCAATGGACTTGTTCCGGTTTCAACGACCATGCATTAGCCTCTCGCGAAGTGTCGTACTTCATATCTTGAGGGCATACAGCTGCTGCTTCAGCGATACATTCCCAAGAGCTGTCCAACTTCACCCGATGCATGCCCACTAAACCCGTGATCAGCATCAAACCACGGCCTCATTCTCGGACCTCACCTCTCACTAACGAGCCTCCATTCTCTGATCCTATCAATCCTCTTCCAATAGGACAAATCCCCGCCACAAAGCAGCCAATGCCCTCCCATCATCACTGAATCCCATCCGCACTATGAGAAGCAATCAGTGAGGCGACCCTCGGCAGCCAAGCACCACCCAATCCCGCCCGCGCCGGCCCGCCCAAAGCAAAAGCCCAATCGACCCAACCGCCGGCGCCTCGTTTAGCTGCAGTAGCCGCTGTTTGCCCCCCCTTTTAGACGTGGCACCTCTGGGCTTGCGGGCTGTAATCGCACCATTCAGTGGTTTGTGAGATTGCGAGACCGGAATTGGGTTGATTGAGCTATGGCTGAGCGATCGACAAGGCGAGCGAGGAGATGCACGAGTTTGGTTGGGAGAGCCGCAGGGCGAGATCGTGGTGGATGCGGACGGGGAGGGGTCTGGAATCGTGGGAGGTACTTTGGCAACGCGGTGGGGTGGGTGGAGAGGGAGGTACCGAGGGGGTGGAGGGTTGGGTGTATGCAGGTGGGTGGTGTCGTGGTGCGGTAGGACGAGGTGGGTGTAGATGGCTTGCAGACGCTGGATGACGGGTGAGGTGTTTGCGTATAAGATGGCTTACTTTAAGTTTCTTCAACAGTTTTTCAGGTTTGTCATTGCTGAGTTGTTCATTGCTTGTGTGAGGGATTTGGGTTTTGCGAGAGAAAGAGTGCCTTCTCCTACATTTTTGCTGTTGCGAGGTCTCATCTGTTCTTTCAAGTCGGATAACGTATTCTAGATTTCGTCTGATATCGTAATATCTCAGTATCCCTTCCACCATGCCAGTCTCCCATATTGGTCTCACTGTCTCGCACCTCCCAACCTCAACGTCCTTCTTCCTCTCCGCCCTACAGCCCCTCGGCTACCGCTTCATTGGCCAACAAGGCAATCAAATCGGTCTCGGCATAACAGACGCAGACTTCTTCCTCTGTCAAGAGACCCCTGGGTATGATCTCTCCCCTTTCGCTTCTTCAGCCTGCTCCAGCTCCCCCTTCACCCATCCATCCGCCGTCCATCCTTCGCTCTCGCCGACACCAGCCTCGACCAACACAGAACTAACACATCCGCAACAGCATCAAAGCTGGCGCCGCACACATAGCCTTCTCCGCGCCCGACCGCTCCGCCGTCCGAGACTTCTACACAGCTGCTCTCACCGCCGGTGGACGCCCGCACGGCGCTCCCGCTTGCCGCAACGAGGACAACGGCTACTTCAACGCCGCGGTGCTAGACATGGACGGCAACTCTATCGAAGTCGTGTACCGAGAAGACGAAGCCCAACAGGCGCTCGAGAGTGGTAGCGTGATAGAGAGTAAGAGCAGGGTACTTACGTGGAGGAGTAGTGTCAGTGAGAGTGTTGGTGGTGGAGATGATGCGAGGAGTGTTGCTAGCGGGAGTACTGTGAGGACTGCGAAGAAGACGGCGAGCATTGCGCCCAGTGGATTGCAGAGTGTCGTTGCAAGGAGTATGGCTCCCAGTGCGGTGAGGAGTGTGTCTGCTCCTGTCATGCCGGTTACCCAGCCTGCACAGACGGTGGTTGTCAACAACAGTGGGGACTCTTCGACGGCGAAGACGATCGTTGGTACGCTGATTGGAGCTGCTGCCGGAGCTGCTCTCGTATATGCCGCCGTCAAGAGCGAGCAGGACAGCGCAAAGAAGGAAGCAGAGTTCCTCGCCTTCCAAGCACAGAAGGCAGCCAACGCGCAGGCACAAGCCCAGCAACAACAACTGGAAGCTCATGTCCAAGCTCAAGTACAGGCGCAGGTACAAGCACAATTACAAGCCCAACAGCAACACCTCCTCCAAGCCCAAGCCCAGTCCTACCCACCTCAATACCAACAGCAATTCCTCCCCGCCCCAGCAGACTGGGAAAACGCCCCCATCTACCGCACCATCTCCGAAGCCGGTTCAGGCTGGAGCAAAGCCGAGCGCATGGTCCAACGCGCCATCGAAGCCGCCCCCTCAGTAATGTCCTACCACCCACCCACCGCGCAATCCGTCCCGCCCACCGAATTCGTGCCCGCACAGATCGAATACGTCCCCGCCTCCGTCGTAGGCAGCCGAGCACCAAGCACCTACAGCGCCCACCGCAGCGTCTCCAGCCCCAGCACCATCCGCCGCGACTCCGTCTACGAAAGCCCCAAAAGCAGCAAGGGCTCCGTCTACGACACGCCCAAGTCCCGCGCCGCCTCGGTCTTCGAAGCACCCCGGAGTGTGGCGGGCAGGAGTACCACGGACAGAAGCACCCTGATTGAGAGCTTCATCGCTCCCTCGGAAGTGCCTAGAGCATCGACCTTCCCCCTCCCAGCGCCCATGGACCGCCGCAGCAGCGCAGGGAGCGTCCACTCCACCCGCTCAAAACACACCTCCGCCTCCCGCGCCTCACGGAGTCACGCACCCAGCGCGCATTCCTCCCGCAGTCGCCACCAGAGCACCAGCCCCACCCGCTCCCACCACTCTCGCACAGATAAATCTTTCGTCTCAGCCGCTGAACAACCCCTGCCAGCGTCTAAGCCGGGGAGTATACTAGGGAGCATCCTCGGCAGGTCTGCTTCTGACTACCATGTTGAGAGAGACGACGACCTCGAGACCGTCGCGCCGAGTGATAGTATCAGCCAGGTTGGCTCTTCACGGGCGCATTCCAGGTATGAAGAGCCTCACAGCCACTCTGATAGGGAGTCTACGCATAGCAGTCGGTCGAAGAAGAGCCATCGCTCCTCTCATAGCCACAGGGATGGGAAGAGATCGGAGAGCGGGAGGAGTGAGAGGAGTAGCAGGAGTAGTAAGCATAGTAGGCATGAGGAGGTGGTAAGGCCGGATGATGTTAGTGAGGCGAGCACGGTGAAGCCGGTCAAGAGGGGGAGTGTGGTTAGTTTGCCGGTGAGGAGTGGGAGGAGTGAGGGGGGGAGTAAGGTGGAGAGGGGGGTGAGGAGTGTGGTTAGTTTTGCTATGGGGCAGAGCTGAGTAGAGATGAAGAAGTGTTAGAACGACAGTACATAGAGCTTTACAGGGCCAACATAGGGTTTGATTTTTGTGAATACTGGTGGTGTTTGGTGTTTATCATCATTGCCATAGAGGTTACAGATCACGATGTCTGAGACAAGCTTAGAGAACAGCTTTTCATTACAACTACAGCTTCATAATCTATACTCTGACAGAGCCTCGCTCTGTCCTACAAGAACTTCCTGCACCGCAGGTCCCCCCTGACCTCAAAGTGATTAGGGTCAACAGGCTCCCCAACCTCCACCTCCTCCCTCACCTCCTGCTCAACCGACTCCACGACGAGCGAGTCCCTCCGCTGGTCGTCCTCCCAGTCGGAGCGCAGGTACGACCAGACCTGCACCGGCCTGTCGTAGATCCTGCCCCTATCGGAGAGGATGCCCGGCGACTGCGCGGGGAGGGTGGTCTGCCACTTGAAGTTGGCTTTGCGGAGCAGACCCTGGGCGGCGTCGTTGGTGCCGAAGATGAGGGCGTAGACGGTGGTGACCTTGCGCCAGCCCGAGATGTAGTTCTTGTGCCAGCGGAGGCGGTTGCTCAGGTCTTGGCGGTCGGCTGGCAGGGAGACCTGGTTGAGCTCTTCGCTCTTTTGTTGGCACTGGTCTCGGAGGCTGAAGATCCAGTTCACCAGCAACTGGAGAGCCGATAGGCAGATCCCTTGGCGGCGGTGCTCTGCGCCGATCCAGAAGGTGATCTCGGCGACGTGTCCCACGAGTATGTTGTTCTGTAGGCACTTGTAGCGGTCCAGGTTGCCTCTCTCACAATGGATGGTCACGGGGTAGGCGGTGCTGTGTCTGATGTCCTCGTCGCCGGCCACGGGACTGCCATGAAGATTATTTGAGATGCAAGTGAAGCGGCTGACAGACATTTGGCCAACTAGACTTCCTTCTCCTTGATCAACGGCCATGGTGAACGCAGTGGCGCATTGGTCGGCGTATTGTTCCAAGGCTTTTAAGATCACGTTGTGGGCGTCCGTGTGAGTGAAGAACATTGGGAAATCCCGGCCCATGTCTTGCGCTACTGATCTATTGGCGTGACGGGTCAAAGCTGTCATATCGGGTGGAAGGATGTAACGAATTGTGACGCCATTAGGATGTTCGAGTCTTTCGGGAAGCAGGCAATTAGGTCGGTTTGGTCGGTCTGGTTGGTCATTTGAGACAGTTGGTGGAGGGTCCTCAGCATTTGACGCGTTGATTGTCAACAACCGTGGGTCGATGGTATTGCTGGACTCCCGCGTGCGCGACTGTGGAGTAACGTACTGTTCGTCCATGGAGACTATGGGGAGAGTCTTTAGGATAAGAGTAGTATGTTCTGTTCAACAACGCATGTATTAGATACGGTGCTGGTGCGGGCTCAAGACTGTCGGACCCAAGGAATGGAAATCCAAGGATCCTCCAGCTGAGATCTGAAAATCAATGAGAGACATAGCACCTACCTTAACTGTCTGCCGTGTTCGATGGCTTCTTTGTGTCCTTTGCGGTGGTCTACAGACAACTGGAAGGAACGTGAGGTGAGGTGCAGGAACTTTAAAGGTTTTTCACGTAGAGCGTTGGGAGAAAGGAAAGGAAGGCATGGTAAAAAGTCAAAAAAGTGAATCGAGGAGGAAGTCTTGACTGTACGCTCGCACCCGTCCATCGCCTTCCTCTTTGGAGTAGAAAATGAGATGCTGTCTGTCTCGCGTCATGCTGTTGGACTGTAAAGCCCATCCCATCATCCTCTTAGGGGAGGACCCGGACTGCGAGATGTCACATATCATTACTTTGCCTATTCACTCAAGCCCATTTCTATCCATTCTTGGGGTTACGGTCATCATAAATGTCCACTCTGAAAATGGTCATCATGCGAATCGAGAAGGTGATGCTGAAGAGATGAAGGACGTCTTGATTGGCTTCTTTGTCTAGGCCAAATTTGGTTAGCCGCTCCTGGAAGCGTCCCAGAGCATGCTCGACGTTGCGCTCTGCAAGCCTTCGCTTCCCGAAGTGATCTATTTCACACTCGCAAATAATAACAGTAAACCTCCTTTAAGGCTTTGTGTGCATTGTGAACGCAGGATATGGCGCGTGGTGACCTCAAGTTCGAGCGCGTCTTCAACTTCAATCCCAACTTTGTCTATAGTGACACCCTTATTCGCGAAATAACAAGCAGACGACGGACTCTGGATGGGCTGTTTTTCGATAAACTGTTGAAGACACTCAATATTGCAGGTACGAACATTCAATTGTCCCTCGGCGTGCAGGTTTAATGGGATTACCAGGTGCAAAGTATCCGCCAAGAAACAACAAGGAGCTCAGGGATCTGTATCAGAAGACCATTTCAGCATCAATGGCGGATCACCACAAGCAGTCAGTTATCTACTACATTCTCAAAGACTGTGCGGGACATGGAGAGCAAGATCACTCAACCACTTTCGCCGATAACCACTACTTACCAGAAAGATATTGGATCTACATCAACGGCCTCTGGGAGATGGACAGACTACACTTCCAAGTCAGCCTACCTACCTGTACCTGATGGTATGATGACTGATAGTTTACTATAGGAAGCACTGACATATCTCACCCAACCGTCACTGATCCCAACATTCCCAGAGGAGATCTTACTCGCGCTCCTGAATCACACCAAGAAAGCCGACCGCATCCTGCCCTTGGCTTACTACAATACCGTCCAGCCGGCCATCACATCGGAAGAGGTAGTCGACGCATACTGCACGTATCTCGCAGACATCAACGTAGCAGACGCAGTCCGCTACGCACGCAGCCGAGGACGACCGAACCATCAGCGCCTGTTTGAAAAGATCATCGGTCACGTGCTCTCATCCAAAGGTAGCAAAGATGGCTCAGAGAGATCAAGTCACGCACTGCAGTTGATCAACCTTCCCTTTCAAGGAGATGAGGAAGCTTGGTTTGAGGAGTACCTTACTAACGGTGATGGGAAGAAGTTGTCGGGTGCTAAGGACACGGTTATGATGCGCAATCTTGCGACTGGTAAGCTGCAGCAGGCTTTGACCGTGAGGCAGCTTAGTGGTAGGAAGGTGGATGGTGTTGATTGGGAGGTGTTGAAGGATGCTGTGAAGAGGGGTTCCGCGACTGATCTGCTAGGTTGAAGAAAGCAAATCGGGGCTTGAGAGACTGGCCAAGCCTCCTCCAAAGAATGGGATCTGCTGGAGCAGAGAAGCACGGTGGCAGCACCAACAGAGTCCATGTAGATGCGACAACCTAGCTTAGACCCAGACAGGCCAGGTCGTACTCATTTGCAAGGAAGTCGCTTGGGGCCATGTTCGGGAACAGTTTGATCGAACGATGACACGTTCGAGTTGACACGATCAAAAGGCCGATAGGCGGCAGGATTATACCCTCGCTACTTCTACGCTTTAGATACTTTATGAAGATGAGTATTGTACACCGTTATGTTACAAGATGGATGCTATTGTCCCGTCGAAACCTTACGCCTCCCAATGCAAAAATGCGATAAAATATCCTGTATGAGGTCAGCCGCTGTCTGGACGTGCTCAAATATGACCGGACTCACATGACCGCTTCATATTCTCGACATCGTTATCCCGGTTACTCTCCCGAGCCTCCTCAAGCATCGTGTCAATACCTTTCTCTTTCAGAGCAGCCTAAGACAATTCGTCAATATACGACTGACCCGTTTCATGATGAACAACTTACTCCAAGGCACTGCTTGTATTGCTTGAATAGGGGCTCGCACTCATCGTTGGTGGCGCTTCCTCGCAGAAACTCTAGACCAACCGTCAGGCTCAACACGGAGACATATTTGATCGATTCTCTTCTGAGATATTGCAAGGTTGACATACTTTCACTGTACCATTTCAGGAAGCACGAATCGTACCGCCTGCTGAAGGTTAGGTATCCATCATCTCCATGAGCGCTGTCGGCGGATAGCGTACTCTTTCACCTCATTGCACTCTGGCGCTAATGAAGCCGACATGATGCCACAGTTCTCCAATACCTGTGTTGAAGTGATACTCCTAGCTCTTCAGTGTTGTTCCGCAGTTATTAGAGCTGATCATGTGCTCAAGGTTGCCTTCAGACAAAAGCGAATGAATGCCAAGATTATGGTGAGCTTGCACCAAAATGGTATGGCGCACTTTTGACCGCGTGAACCCACGTCCAGCTCAAACTCCAGTTCCAACTCTAGTTCTAACTACTACCTCCTGCTGTTGCTTACAACTCGAGACTTACTCGCTACATGCCCGCTCTGCGCGCATCAGCCGACCATCCTTGCGGCAGTGACAACAAGTGGACGTAGAACCAACCTTCGTTCTCCGCGGCCTGCGTCTCGAATGGAACGCACGAAAGCAAGACTTCGAAACTGCATCTGTCGGCACTACGATCGTGCCGCGGACACTAAGAATGGGACATGCCTAGCTTAATGAGGGAAGAAGTAAGGAATGCATCTCGACAAAGATTTCCGGTATCGTACCTTGGGCCTAGCCGGACTGGATGATCGTGGACTAGGAGTTACTGGATGACCCGAGCTATGTCAGCTTGGATGATTCACAGGGCTTCAGAGCTCTGTCTCGGCCATGCGCGGTGACACCGGGTTGCACATGAGCAAGCAAGTAGGGATACATCGGGCTCGGGATCGACTAAGCGGCAGGGCAATATGTGGGCTCCAGGACTACAAGGTGGGGAGAAAGAGTCATTTCAGGATCACGGTACCTGTCAGCCAGGCAGTTCTAGACAGGGAACTCGGGGCGTTCAAGACGGATTCAATAGATCCTGGCGCGGCTCGTTCTATCTGTGTTAGGAAGGCGTAAGCAATCAATGCCTACTCCGGCGCTGCACCTTATCAATCGCCTGAAGTTGGAAGGGATGCACTTGACGGTCGAGTGTATGTTCGCGGGAAGAGAAAGGTAGGCAGACCGTGTTTCAATCAGCAGGGAATTGGTTTTCCTTCCCATTCAGTAAGACTATATCTGCGTCAAGATACGTGTCTCAGTGGCTGTCTTGCTTCTTTCCATTCAAATTCATACGCTCTCGGTTGCAGCGAAGCACTCTCTTCCTCTTTCGCACATGGAGGTAACGTATTCTTGGCTCAATAACCACAGCCAACCCCTCCGGTTTCCAGCTTAATCCCAGTCAATGCAGCAAGCACTATTGGGCCCGGTCATTGATAGAAGCGAGGGTCAACCAGGAGTCAATTTAAGCAGTATACGTCGCCTTCACAGCCATCATTCCTAGGGTCAATGTCCTCGTGAATCAATGGCTTCGCAGTAACCGTCGGGTCATCTTCCGCTACGCGTTCGGGGCAGTTGCAGGTATAAGCAATCTCCAAACCGCAACCTGGCATCGATCTGGAGTTTCGAACTCACACGTGGTGTGCATGAACCCTTCGAATGCTTCTAGCAAGAGTGAGTTGGTGTACAGATGGAGGCTGCAGTTGGAACGGCCACCAATCACAATGAGATCTGGAGAAGACGCTATACTAAATTAGGCAATAGGTAGGCCAACCGTCCGGAATCTTGCAGCAAGATCTGCCACCCTTAAGCTGGACAATCAAGGGTGCTTACCCCCGCTTCCCCTCCCGCTTCCCGCAGAGGCTTAGTACTCTTAGCATTTAAGCGTTTTCTTGATACTTCCACCTGCATTACCGACCGGTGACAGGCTGCTACTGTTTGTTGCAGAACGTTTCTTTTTCCCGCCTAATCAATATGCCGCTGCCCGCAGCGCCGCAAGCGTAGCACAATGAAGCGAGTTTGGTCAAATGTTGCGGGCTGTGGGTCTTCAACTGGCCTTCCAGCGTCTAGACCCATGCTTTTCTATGTCGCCATCAATGGTTGCGCGAAGAGGATCAGGCCAATGGGAGCATCTTTTTCACGTTTGGGGTGACTGTTGCCCCGTTCTGGACTAGCACTTCAAACACAACCCACTCTCAGGAGCCGCTTCCTCACGACATGTTTCCCTTAGGATGCAATGTAGTATCATGCATAGGATTCTTGCTTATGTTCGGAATGACTAACACTTTGTTCGCGACTAACACTATAGTCGTGTAACACTCTTGGAGGCCGTTTCCTTCCTTCCACACATGTTAGGGGAATTGAGAGCTCTGATCAACCAACCTGAGCACTTCAGCCGCATCTGGGGGCTTTGAGCCATGGATTTTCGTGCCTGTAACCATGCTCCGCTGATCAGGATACAACCTTTGAGACTCTTTTCTTACCATCAATACCCGTGTTGGGTGTAGACTGATCCTGTCAGCAAAGGTAGACGGAAACTCCTCCGTGTTGATTGCAAGCTGTGCTTCGGTCGCATGGTCCCGGATATCTGAAGAATGGACGCCGTGGAAGGTGAAGAAGCGTCATGGATGGTGAATATAAAAAGGGGCCGATGACCCAGTCTCAACCCTTCTGAGAAAGCAAGAGATCCAACAGTTCCAACTACTCTCCTACCTTCAAACTACTCACTCACTTTGCCCCTTTGCACCAACGCAAAACCACCCCTTAGCCAGCCAACATGCATTTCAAAGCCCTCATCATCACCTTCGCCGCCAACGCCATGCTCGCCCAGGGTGCCGTCCTGACCCTCTACAGCGGTCCCAACTGCTCCGGCAACACCCAGTCCCGCAACGTCTGGGACAACACCTGCGCCACGGGTGTTATGGGCTTCCAGTCCTTCCGCATCACTTCCGGGGGCGGCGGTGGACAGTCCATCACCACGTTCAGCCGCGATGCTTGCGCTGGGACTTGGTACACTTGCTCTGGAGCGGGCAATGTGGGGCCTTGCCAGAATTCGTTTGGGACGAATTACAGTGGGAGCAATGCTATTGCCTCAGGGACAGGTTGTGGTTTGGTTTAGATGTTTCGACCACCAGCTCACTGTAAGCATGAAGACAGTCGACTGAGAGACACTGAAAGCTGACGCCATTAGATCATTGATTGAGGAATAACAAGTAGAAGGTTTCGGTCTCTGCTTGGACAACATTCATTTTGACAAGGGGCCTTTTCGTTTTGGAATCAACTTCTCGTCTACTCAAGGAAATAATGACACCGTGGACAAGCGGACAGTACAGCGGACTTCTTTTTCTCTGTACGCACAAGCGTTTATTTGTTCGATATAGTAGACAGAAGTAGTCGCTCGTTTAGCTGAATGTATCTTGATTGGGGACGACGAAATTGACTTTTGGGTGCACTTTTGGAACCCTCTCTTGCTGTGAAAAGAAGCAGAGGTGGAGAGTCTCATGCCCGGATTGAGACCCCTCGAAGTTAGAAGAGGGGACTCATCGTCAAAGCACTTAGACCCTACGCAGGGACGATAAATGCACGATAATGATAAGCAGAGCCGAGGTTGAGGAGCTATTGACTCTATGAAAGATCATGCTTCCGAAATAAGCACAGAAGCTGCAGAAATGTGAAATCGCGCAAGCTGTGACGAGACGGAACACTTGAGGGCATTTTAAAGATGGAGCACGCAAGACGCATGGAGAGACCGTAGATTGATGTACAAGCTTTCACTGCAAGCTGACGGCTGGAAATAGATCCCGCAACACGTTGTCAGCGAAGGATCTTGGATTGAATGTAATAGCACAGGCCCTTGTTAAAGTTTCGATCGAGTTTACAGCTCGTATCGTGTCGTTGATGTTGAGGCTGTCAGCTTGGCATCAAACCACCGCACGCAGTCATGTTATCGATAACCTTAAATTTCATCTAGACATTCCAGAAAGTTTAAGCTTCACATCCGACGACTTCACCAAGCAGCAAGCTCAACTGTAGCATGCCATGCCCTCACAAGCACAACCCCGATAACACCCACCATGGACTTCTCCACCCTCCAATCCACCACCACCCGCGCCCTCGTCGAAACCACCCGCACCGTCAACGAAATCACCGCCGAAGACCTCGGCTTCCACCGCTCGCTCGACCGCACCGTCGCAAAGTCCCTGGACAAGCAGAATGCGCGTCTCCTTTCCCTCGCGCAGCGCCTTCTCAAGAGCGCGACTGCTGGTACGGAGGTTGTAGGTGCCACCTTCGACGGCGACGGCGCGGACGCTGTCGATGCTAGTTGGAGGGGCGTAGTTGATGTCATTGATAGTTTGTTGGAGAAAGCCGATTCGAGCCTTGATGAGTATACGGGGGTGGTGAAGAGGTTAAGTCCGGGGAGGGAGCAGGTATGTGTCTGGGTGTGTGCGGGGTTGGGATGGCAGCTGATGGATGTAGACACCTGTTACGGAGGCGCAGAAGAGGGCACGGTTGGGGGAGAGGTTCGGTACTAGGGATACTCTTGCGAAACCTCAATTGGACTTTGACGTTGCTCCGGAGAACTATGCGACTGAGATTTTCAAGCCTTTCCTCGAATCGAAACCGCATGCCCAGAGGCCGCTCAAAGATTCATTACAGATATTGAAAAATGAACACGGAGAGGACCAGTAAGAGAAGCTTCGTTGGAGAAGTGAAGGAGTCGCTGATTGGCGTTGCAGATACGAGCATCCCTACTACACGGAAATCTCTCAATACCAGTACCCGTCCTTCGTTTATGAGAAAGCCGAACCTATACCGTACAAGCCATATGAGAGTACAACAGCGACGTGGGTCGACACGCCCGAAGCCGTCGACGAAATGCTGCAAGAACTAAAGAGGGCAAAAGAGATTGCGATTGATCTCGAACACCACGACACACATTCATATATTGGCATTGTGTCTCTGATGCAAATCAGCACGCGGGATAGGGATTGGATAGTGGACACGCTGAAGCCATGGCGAAGGAAGCTGCAGGTGCTGAACGAAGTTCTTACCGATCCGAACATCCTCAAAGTGCTACACGGTGCTTACATGGATATCGTCTGGTTGCAGAGAGATCTCGGGCTGTACATTGTCGGCCTGTTTGACACCCATAACGCAGCAAGAGCACTTGGGTACCCTGGTGGTAGTCTTGCGTATCTTCTGCAGAGGTTTGTAAACTTCCAAGCCCAGAAACAGTACCAGATCGCCGACTGGCGGATACGGCCCCTTCCGAAAGAAATGTTTGAATATGCACGATCAGATACCCATTTCCTATTGTACATCTACGACAACATACGTAATGAGTTAATCGAGAGGTCCGACTTCAGCAACCCGGAGGCGGACAAGATTCTCGTAGTGCTTGAGAAGTCGAAGGAGACTTCCCTACAGCGGTACGAGAATCGCATTTACAATGCAGAGACAGGGCGGGGTGAAGGCGGTTGGTACAAGATGCTGGCAAAGTCTCTCCCCGACTACAGCAAGGAGCAGTTCGCAGTATTCAGAGCTGTTCATCAGTGGCGAGATGATGTAGCTCGCCGGGAGGATGTCAATACGACGTACGTTATCCCGAATCACGCCATCTTCAGCATAGCAAGGAATCTGCCAGCAGACAGGACACAGCTACTACAGATCTCGATGTCTTCGGGAGGTCAGATCGGCACACGGATAGACGAGATACTGCATGTTGTGAACGAAGCGCGCAAGAACGCTGAGAAGGGCCCGGCAATGTCAGACATCTTCCCCAAGGCAGTAGGGAATTCTGCATACCAGCCTACAATCACAGCAGGATCCGTCGCGGCCGCAGCTCAGGCCGTCCACCGACCAAAGACACCTTCCGAGCTGCCCCAAACCAATGGGTTACCAGCCCGCTCCATGTTCTCCAAGTTCTGGGGCACCATCACAGCTCCATTCTCACAACAACGGCGATCCATGACCACAGCTGAAGACATCCGGCTCGCCCTACCACTCCCCCAACTAACAGCCGAAATCTTCCAGGATGCCTCCGCGGCCGCAGCATCACAGCCCAACACACCTCAAAGCGCCGCCTCAAGAGCCGAGCACGCATACACCAAGCAACGTCCCGCAGCCGCCGAAAACGACGGCATCTTCGTCATCAAAGGGAACAGCAATAAGCGGAAACGGGAGACAGACGTCCTTGAAGAAGTGGAGGATGCCACAGACCCCCCTGCAAAACAAACTCCTCCCCCGCCACCACCCCAACCCCCCAATGGCAGCTCGTCCAAAGTAGAAGACCTCAAAGCCGACGAAATGGACCTAGACCCCTCGGAAGCCGAAAGAGCCGAGAAGAAGCGCCTCAAAAGGGAGCGGAAACAAGCGAGAAAGGAAGCCAGAGCCGCTGCTAAAGCGAACGGCCAGGGCGACGGCGAGGAAGAGGGTGAGGAGGAAGAAGCGTTCGATTATAGTAAAGCGGCTAGTGTGTTGAATGCACCGAGGGAGAACGGTGGTGTGGCGGGAGGGAAGGTGCAGAAGGGGTTTAGTCTTGGGGCGAAGGCGTTGAATGCGCCGAAGGGGTTGGGGAGGGCGCAGAAGGAGAGGGCTGGGAAGTCTAAGAGTTTCAAGAACTGAGTCGAGAGGGAGATGGAGAGAGGAAAATCGGAATTCGCTGCTTTCTCTTGCTGAGAAGATATTTGCTTGTCTGTACTGGTATCGTTAGCATTGCTGGCTTCAGAGCAGCGGAGCGGTTTACTCTATCTTGCACTTCAAAGGCGCATTCACAAGGCATTTCAGTAGCGCCCATCAGAGGCCTCAATCTAGTCTGTACAAATACTTTTTCCATTGGAAAATAGTTCGTGATTGAATTGCAGATAACACCAAGCTCACCGAACTCACCAAGCATTAATGTAGGGAAGATGATCTGAGATTATGATGTTTTACTCTTGCGCTAATGTACAGTGTGCCGGTTTGGCGTTGAAGCTTTCCCCATATCTACAGGTTACCAACTCACCAATCGTCAGCAACCCCGTCTAAACATACTTTTGAACGAAACAAGTGCTGAGAATGGATATACCAAGTCCACAAGAAGCAACCCTTCAGAGACGACCCTCTAACCCCACGCAACGCCGCTCTAGATGCAAGACTGGAGCGCAAAACGCCCTCCCAAAGGTAACTGATGCATGCAAAAAACCACTCCTCTACTCCTCCTGATGCCTCCCCACCCTTTTCCTATCATACTCCCCCGCCATCTTCTTCCCAATCTCATAACTACTAATCATAATCGCACAAGCCGGCGCAACCTTCAAACACCTCGCCGCCCAGCCCTTGAACAGTCCCGACGCCCCTTCCTCCTTCAGTATATGCCACAGAAACCTCGGCATGCTCGCTTCCTCCGGCCTAATCATTTTCCCACCGATGCTAACCTTGCCGGAGTTTGAGGACTCAGACGAATGCTGAAGGACTTGCTGTCGTGTTTTTCCCACGTCAAAGGGTGTCGTCACGAGCGCTGCTACGGCGCCGGATGTTGCTCCGGCGGCGAAGGAGTCGATGAGGGTGGACATGTGGTTCTCCTCCTCTCTTGAGCGGCTGCGTCTCCTTGCTCGAGGCTCTGAGGGATCTCGCTCCATGTTCCTCCCGCGAAAGTCGGTGATGGCGTTTCGCCCTGTTTCGTAACCCCACCAGTAGAACGCCGAAAAGGGGACGTCTCGCCAGAGAGTGAGGGTTAGCCCACGCCAGAGGGAGAAATAGCCATCCTTGTGGACGAGTTCGCGGAGGCTGACGATGGTGTCTTTGAATACGCCGGTGGGGGAGGCGGAGTGTGCGGCTTGCATGCGGGTGCGGAACATCTCGATCGGGCTGACTGCTATCGCGGCCATGATGCGGGCTGCTGAGCCGGCTGCGAGAGGGGCGCAAGTGTCGCTTACCCGTCCTGTAAGGGGACTCTTTTTGCTTGTGCGGAGCCAGTCGTAGCCTGCGAAGTAGATTACGTTGGCTGGGACGGCCATTACCAGGGTAGGGCTGAGACCGCGCCATAGGGTGAAGATTCCTTCGTTTCGCGCTATTTTCCGGAGGCCGTCGAAGGTGGAGTTGATGTGCTTCTTTTGGGTTTCTTCTGCTAGGCAATCTTGGACTGTGCCGGCCAGGTCGATGTTGCCTACTCGTGGACCGGCCACGCAGAATTGAGAGTTGTTGTTCACCCAGAAGACTTCCCGGCAGCATGCTGACATTCCTAGGTTCGGAGGGAGATTTTGAAAGCTTTGTGCAGCCGCACCGCCGGGTATCCGCTGTGCCTGCCGTGGCTGAGACTGTAACCGTACTCGGACGACATCGAGAGGGGTGACGAGGAGAGAAGTCAGGACACTGCCGGTCACAGCGGACAGCATCTTCTGTGTAATCGAGATTTCCACATCCAGGGACCCTTCATCTTGACTCTTGTGATCCACACCACCTATTCTATCATGATTCTGTCCTCTGTGTTGCTGCTGAAGGTCGCGTGGTTCGATGCGTGACCGATTGTCGTTTTCGGACAGTGGCGAGTGTAGGCTCGTCATGATACCTACAATATCGTCGCTTCCAGATGGCCGCTCGGGGGTTCCGGTCATCGATTGAGTCGTCTACCGGACAGACACAAACATGGTACGAGGAAGGAGGGTGGTGGAGCGGCGTAGGTGTGGAAAGGAGAAGCGGAAGAGTCAATGATGGTTTCTCGATAGTGTCCGTGACGGAATGGTAATTGGTGATGGCATTTCTTTGCGGCGTCGGAGATAAAGAAGACTTTCGGTCCGATCCGGGCAGGTTTAGCCGAGGAGAGCCGCGGTGACTCTCATGACGTCCAGCCCGAACAGTCAGTTGCCAAGCCCTTGTTGCCGTCCTGTGAGTGCCTTGCAACGACTTATATCTGCACCGCCCGTCGGGGAACGGCGAATCTATTCGATACAAACAGTGGCAAGCATCACAATGTCTCTGATGCACTCCGGCTCGCACCAATATCTTTACCCTAGCCTCTTCGACTTATACCTGTATGGTCCCTACCACGAAGACTGAGCCTAGACCGAATCCTACAGTCAAGCAATCTACACAAAATGGAGAACACAGAAGCGGAGCTGGAGTCCTTCCGCCAGCAGTGGAAAGCCGAAGTGACAGCTCGATCAAGGCCTCAGGCCGTGCGGACAGCATCAGGAAAATGGCCGAGAACACATGAGACAAAGAAGCAAGCAGCGCCACATGTACCAGGCGAGGCAGGACCAAGTACTCTGGGTGGGCACAACGAAGCGGAAGAGAGGGCGTATCATGATATTGAGGACAAGGAAGAGCCGCTGAAGCTCAAGAACGAGCGGCCTAGTGCGAAGAAGGAACCGAAGACGGCCCTGGAACACTACGAGCATGCGGTAGAGCGCGAGGGACAAGGGAGTCTTGGAGACAGTCTTAATCTGTACAGGAAGGCTTTTAAGGTATCGTGAATTCATATCCTATGTTGGGCGGACCATGCTAACTATCCTAGCTTGATGCGGACGTCCACGAACAGTACAAGAAGAAGCACTTCCCAGCGCCAGCGCCAAAGGCTTCGAGTAGCGCTACGCAGGCGACTGGGAAAGCGACCGCAACTACGGCACCTCCTGTAGAGTCTGCAAAGGCTCTGCCAGCTACGCTCGCTGAACTCATCACCGAGTTCTCCCAGCTCGCCATACCCCCTGCACCCCCTGCAACAGACCTGTCACCGCCTCCTCCATGCCCGATTGCATCCGTACCCGAAGAGCTACTGTCAGATATTCTACTTCATGCAGCTACAACCGACGTAGCATCTCTATCTCGGCTGGCGCTCGTATGCAAGAGGTTTGCGTATCTAGTCATGACCGAGGAGCGCATATGGCGGGAGCTCTGTCTGGGCACAAAGTTCGGCTTCACCGGCATGCATTACCGCTATGCTTGCGAGATCTCTGGTGAACCCCTGGAGCCGATTGATACTTATCTAGGAGAATCAGATTCAGACACAGATTCTGAATCGTCCCCGCCCACGCCGGAGGACTTCCTCAATACTACGTCTAGTCTTCTGACGTCCAAGTACCGCTCCTCTTGGCGTACAATGTTCCGCTCCCGCCCACGTCTTCGCTTTGGTGGCTGTTACATATCAACGGTCAATTACACCCGCCCAGGAGGTGCTTCTGCAACCTCCGCAACCTGGTCAACTCCTGTGCACATCGTGACCTATTACCGCTATCTCAGGTTCTTCCGCGACGGTACGTGCATCTCACTCCTCACTACATCCGAGCCCGCCGACGTAGTCCACCACCTTACCAAAGAAAATCTGCATACACACCACACTGGCGCCCTTCCCACCGCAGTCATGAAAGACGCCCTCCAAGGCCGCTGGCGGCTCTCAGGACCTGGCGATGGCGTCACCAGCAAGGAAGCTGAGGGTGACGTACATGTCGAGACGGAAGGAGTGATCCCAAAGTATACTTACAAGATGCAGTTGGAGATTGGTAATGCAGGGAAAGTGACGAGGAATAACAAGTTGACTTGGAAGGGGTTCTGGAGCTACAACAAGTTGACGGATGATTGGGGGGATTTCGGGTTGAGGCATGACAAAGCAAGGGGCTTTTACTGGAGCAGGGTGAAGAGCTATGGAATTGGGCAGTGATAGGAATTGAGCTCTAGTGACTTGTCAGAATCTTGCGGATTGATCAGAGCTCTGAGAGAATTGGAAGTTCACTGACTGGACTGGGAAATAGTGACGATTATATGATACCTATGGGCGTTTACAATTCATTCAAAAGGTTTGGACAGCACTACATCGAACCGCTAGGCGAAGTCTAGGACGCGACTCTTCCATGGAGCAGCTCTCACGCGCTCCCGGGAGCCTCTGGTGTCTTTACACATGACTCTTGTAGCCTCAAGAATACAAATAGACGATAGTGGTAACTGGTTCTAGTCTCGAATCTCCGTTCTTGTACCTATTGTTTGCACGCTACGTATCCGAGTGTATTGGTCGCGTTCATCCCTAGTATGGTCTTGGTCCGTTCTGGACTGATTCTTTGTGTTTCTTTTCGCTGTCTTGAAGGATCCGTCTGGTGGAAGCGGAGTTCTGCCGTGGTCGAGCTCTGTTCAGTTACTGTTTCGGGTAAAGACCGAGGCAGGCAGCTCAACATCAAGTATAAATCATCATCCTCAAAGACTGACCGTTGTCATTCGTACAACAACTCTCCATCTTCCTCGCACTTGCAAATCTCTTCTCAAACGATTCGAGAACTTCGTACTATCTATACACAATCTACCCTCTGACCATCCAAATTATCCAAGTATGTCCAACGCGAATACCCCTATTCGGTGGTCCGGAGAGAGGAGCGTAGAGGACGATGAACCCACCTCCAGCGACGAGACGCCCCGGGTGTCAGCGAAACATAGGCCTCGGGTACCAACACCCCCAACAACCTCATTGGATCCGCACACAACTATCATTTATGAAGTCCAGAACCTAACCATCATCAACTACGGCGCCAGTCCCCCTGCGTCTAACATACAAAGCAGGGTACGCATGAAGGCACAGCAAGAAATTAAGCAGGAGCCGGAGCAAGAGCATGCTCGAAGAGTGAAACGAAAGCGTGAAGTCGAGCCAGCCCATGACGAAGATTCTCAGGACGATACGTCTGCGCCCACAATTGGTGTTGGCGGTCGTTCAGGCAGACACATCTTACGCCCATCTTTTCGCGGTTCCGCACCTTCTAGTTTCCGGAACATGGATACAACACCGAGGCGGCGTCCTCCTGTAACCGAGGCTGTCCAGCAATCATCTATGCATGGTTCTGATACAACCACTTCGGGGTACCGTTACAGCTCACCCTTTTCCTTCGGCAGATCTAGTCCGGAGGGATCCTCCTCTCGAACCACCAACTCACTCTCCGGAGACGGTTTCGCCCCGAAGCAAGTACTCGCTGGGCGCACCTTGCAGTCTTGCAACTCCTCACCTGGGCGATCCACAGCGTCTTCCGAGCGGACTTTCGGTCATCCCGGTGGAGAGGATGAGCGCGGATCGGCGTATGCGGAACCTCATAAATATGAAGTCAAACGGCACGACTCTCCGCTTCTACACCCCAATGCAGGGAGACCGCCAACATCTTCACGCTCGTCTCCGTGCCGTGATTTAACGCAGCAGCATTCGCCTTCCCTGATACCGAGTCCCGAACTACCATCCGCCAACGACAATGCCCCGCCATCGATGAATCTATCACCAATCTTTACACCCTCGGAACCAGCAAGATTGGAAGAGTGTTTCCAATCGACGCACGTAACCCTCTACCACTGCTCGAGATGTGAAGAGACTAATAAGAATCATCTTATCTGCAACTGCCTTCCTTGCCGGACGTGTGGATGTGCACAGCAAGCTATGGGAAGTAAAGAGTAGCACCTTTTGAAGGAAGCTTTCGCACATGACAATGGATGTACTCGAGATAGCGCGGCACATGCCAGTCCGGGTTAGTGGTCAGACACGTACCGATAGTTTGTCTTGCTGCAGAAATATGTAGAAGACTAGGCAATATCTCTAAGCTTCTGTAGCCTGGCTTTGTTTGTCAGGTCAGGAAGCAGTAGAGAAACAGTCTAAGAAGAAACGTCCAGAATCATGGAGATCGAAGAGTTCCGGAAGATCGTGTGTTGTCCTAGTGCCAAGTCACTCCATCTCGATCATTCCAGATGATGTAGGACCTATCCTGCAGCCTGCGCTGCCTTGTCAAACTTATAAGTAAAATCTACTATGATCCTAGTTCGTGACTGCAAGTCCCCACATGAAACAGAGCAAGCTGTACCACCAACCGTTCCTCCTCTCCCCAAGACACATAAACCATGCCTTCACCTCCGAAACCAACGGCAAGGAGCCTACCAATAAGAACGAAACCTACCTCCAAGTCAGCACGAGAGCGCACCAGACAAGCGACTACGATAAGTGCTTCCGAAGCTCCCCCTACTGAGGCAGGAAGCGAAATCACCACACCTCTCAGCAACCCTCCACTCCCCGGACGACAGACGACGCAGACACTCCCACCACCATCAGACCCACAGAACGTCCAAACACTACCGCCTCTCTTAGAAACCCTAACATCCACAACCCACCAACTCCCCTCTCAACCCCCACCCACCGACCGCACACTCACCCTCACCGGTCCCCTAACCTTCCACCTCCCCACCACCGCCAGAGGTGAAATGCAGCTCCTCCCCTCCCAGCACCACGTCCCCCTCCCCTCAGGCACCCAAGTAATCACATTCACCGGCCCCGTCACTTTCATCCTCCAACCTCACCCTTCTTCCGCCACTACCTCAGCATCAGCATCGACCTCAGCACTCTCAGCTCCAGCAATCCTAGGCACCCAGGCCCAAGACATCGCTCACTCAAACGCGCAACGGATCAAAGAGAGAAGAAGGAAGCATAGAGAGAAGCGCAGGGAGTTGAAGGAGAGGAGGCATCAGTTGAGGAAGGAGGGGAAGTTGAGTGAGAAGGAGGAGTATCGGATGGCGGTGGAGGAGTGGGAGGATGCTATGGAGGAGTGGGAGGAGAGGATAAAGGGAAAGGGGAAGAGTGAGGAGGGGGGTGAGGAGGGGGTTAACTAGGGGAGATCTGGATCTGGCTAAGAGAGGAGGTGTTCAGGTACAGAGGAAGGATGAAAGGAGGCAAGGGAGGAAGAGGAGAAGCGAAGCATGGCTGCTGAGATGCTGCGCTGACGACTTCCGACTCCATAGAGACGTCTCGCCAGGTGTGTCACGTGCAAAGCCCTGAGCGCTAGATCAAATCACAAAGATCAAGATTGGGACAAAGAACTTCGTCAATAGTGATAGCCTTTTGGGTGGGAGAACAAGCACGAAAGAAAGAATTTGGTTGAAAGTCCTTTGTCTTGCGGGCATGCTTTATTCGTAGATTCACCAACACAACGAGATGTGGCATTGAATGGCACAACCAAGTCTTTGTCCAACGCCGCCCCGAGCAATTCACGAGTATTCGAACTCTGTTACAAAAGTAATTTGAGCACCCACACAGTAATTTCCTATACGAATCACACACCCGAAAAGACAGCCTCCCGAAGAATCATACTAGACTTTGTTTTTTAGACCTTCCACAGCCGAAGAAGAACAGATTCGAAAAGATGCTTAACCTCAGTAAGTTAATAAACAGGGTCAACAAAGACGGTGAGAAGAAGGCAAAGGAGAGGAAGAAGCGAGAAGAACAAGCTAAAACTCAAGTACAGAGAGCGAGGGCTGACAACCCATCCCCTACCACAGCATCTACAGCGCAGAGTCACGCTCAAAGCAACCAGCGAGGAAGACCGACTCCAATACACTCTCAGACAGACCGCCAAGGGGCCACCCATGGGAACAATTTCCGGAATATCCCGACGCCAACCGTTGTTCCCTCTCCCCCCACGCCTCTTCAAGGTCAGCACACTCACTATACGCGTGACCTCTTAAAACCAAACGAGATTTGCCAAGAGAATCCTTTCGGCCCGTCCATCCTTGATGGGGCAGAACAGTGGTGCGAGGGTAAGTCTCCGCCGCAACCAACGAAGAAGCCACCTGCAGAGAAGCGATCCATAGAGAGGTCACCCGTGGAGAAGTCACCCGTAGCGAAACTACCCGGAGAGAAGCCGTCCGTAGGGAAGCCGCCTGTAGTACGGCAGGCAAAGGACAACCACGGTCCTTGGCAGGCATATAGCCAGAGGAACAATGGGGGTTGGAAGGTGAAGAAGAAGTTCATCAGAAGAGGGAAGATCCAACTACACTTCCACGGGCAGGTGACCTTCCACAACGTAAGTGAGCGCCATTGGGGAAGATGGATGCAGTACGTGAGTGATGCGAGGAAGTGGCGGGCTGACACCTTTGGCGATGTGACGTGTACGTACTACACGCCAGTCGAGTTCGCCAGTGGAGGTAAGCGTGCGCCGTACGAGAGTTCGAAGCTGACCTACAAAGGACAGTTCAGTATGCACGGTAGGCATATGTGGAATTTGGCGACGGGCTACACGCATGTCAACTACAACATGAGTGCGAGAGAGGGCAATTTGATGATACGGTACGAAGACCCTCCAGCGAAGACATTCCGGTCGCAGTTTTTGACTCAGATGGAGGAGGAGCGGAGTGCTGCATTCATACAACAACCGGCTGCCGCTGGTCATGCTGAGAACAAAGAGCAACGGAAGAGAGCTCGAACAACTGACACAGTCGACGACATTAAGCAGGATGAGCCTCCAGCGAAGAGGGCCAAAAGGACAGTTCCTAAGCCGCAGCCTACAGTCTTGCAAGGCATTCCCAAATGGATCGGAACTTTGGGACAGCAAGACATCAAAGACGCGAGCGTTCCTGGTCGAATTGTTATTGGTCCTCCAGCAAGTCCCAAGCCTCATGTTACGAGCGAGTCACCAGCGTCATACGGTGCGTATTCGCCAACCAGTCGAATACCGCCTAGGGAGATGTCGCCAGTGTATGAACCTCAAAGCCCTTCTGCAGTCCCGGAGGCCACCGTAGTTCCGACAAACATTCAGGAAGACCAACCCATGCTCTTCTCCCTTAGAAACGCAGCCAAGTATATCCAAGCCCGAAAGCCAGCCAGTAAACATGCCCTTACATCCGGTCATATCCCCGAGCAGCGGTTGCGGGCTGATGAATTTCGAGTGCTGGAACCACCGCATGGTTCAGCCGATGAGCGTGTGGTGACCTACGACTTCCATGGTGTATCTGTAGACTTCTTCACTGCTATGGAGAATCCGCAGATTGTGTTCGAGAAGTTTGCGAGACAACACGGTAGAGAGGGCGACTCTGTCTTCAACTTCTATGGCCCCGTCCACGTTTGGATTCGGAGGTAAGTGTAGTACAGAACGTGAGTGAAGTGGAATATGGATAATGAAATCTAGGATTAATCATGAAAGAGCCCTCATGGCAGAAGAATTTACCTACTTCATCACGTCTGCAATGAAGTGACAATACTTGAACAGCACTGCGTGAGACCTACGATAGCAGGTTGCATTTAACGTTAGAACGCATTTTCCTGATGCCCATCAAGATATAAGGAATGAGACCCTCAATCGGTTGCACCCTTCAGGACAAGCGGCGGCTGACCGGATTGTAGATGAGAGCAGAGGATTACCAGGGATGTCCAATTAGAATGGAAGAATTGCAACGTATGCAGATATAATAATTTGCTATCCAAGTATCACACAGTAACTACCATCGAATCGGTTTGAATGGGTCTGCGGATTCGTCAATGATCATTGCATCCTCTGACCGTGTCGAAAAGGGTAGGTTCCACCAGAAAGTCAAGGGTTCCGGCTCCCGATAGTGACCCCACGTGCTGGATTTGACTCCAGGTACAACAGACAAGGGAGCCCTTGCAGGCATCCCATAGGATCGCAAAGTGGGAACGGGAACAGCTCTTCAGCTCTTATAGTAGTAAGCGCCGATGCCCTGGTGCTTCCAATTTAGGTAGCTGGAGTAAGAGAAGATGAGCGGAATCGGCCGACATGAGGAGCTGTAAGCCATTGGCTTCTGGGTCTTGCGAACCAACAGGGCGGCGAGGCAACTGCTGACATGACTTTGATGGTATCTTGTTGAGCTTCATGTGCTTGATCGTCCATAAGGGAGAACTGACACCATCGCCACAATGGGAAAGTATGTTTTGACGGCGAGTGAGACGTTTGTAATAAGATAGAGCCACCGTTGAAGAAGCAGAGAAAGAGCTTGTTGTGCTTGGCTTACCCAGAGGATCCCTCAACATGCGGATCCAGAGCCACCGCCGCGAGGTCGTGCTGCTACTGAAAAGTCTGACGTCCACCCCAGATGTTCCAGAAGGAGTGGAGGTTTGGTGAGAGTCGAGGTCTGGCAAGTGTGGTGGAGCAAGAAGCGGCTAAAGGAGCTAAGAAGTGGCTTCGGCGGCTTGGCGCTGCGCTAAGCGAGAGGGTGGGGGCTACGGCTAGCTCCAGGTCCCTTTCGGCAACTTTAATCCAATCTCTTCACCACGTGGGCTATTTGATTGGCTGCGCTCGACGACATGTCTTGAATGTCCGTGCGCTTTACGTGCGTCTCTGTGTTGCACTATGTAGTGGCTTGCGTAGTGAGATTGCATCTGGTCTATGTAAACTATGTACAAGTCGTGTGTATTTAA
>JAKLMZ010000042.1:0-203220 GCA_022813185.1 Floridaphiala radiotolerans | reverse complement strand
CAACTTTTGTGTGGGAGGATGTTTGACTACCAGCGGTTTCCCCGAAGATGTTTGAATACCGGCGCGCCGGGGGTTAGGGGTAGGGTTAAGCTAGGTGATTAGCGCTAAGGTATCTCATTAGTAATTTCAACAAGGGAACGCGTCGCGTCGCGCTCGGGAGCGAATACCACACAATCACATCAACGATGCCTCCAAGACGGCGACTTCAACGTCCCTCCACCAACAACGACAAGATCAAGAAACGCAAAGTGACAGCTTCATCCTCCATGGCCACTTCGCAGGACAATGCGCAACCACAAGTCGAGCCAGCTATACCGCCTTTGCGACAGCATACTGCATCATACCACCGCGCGCTACTGCTGTCAAACCCACCGGTCGTGAACAATTTGTTGCAATGGTACGAACAGAACTCGTTGAGTCGGTCCATGCCGTGGAGGAAAGCCTGGGTGGATCCGGCAGAACATGATGGGTCGGAGCAGCAGCTTGCGAAAGATCTCAATATCAGAGCATACGAGGTCTGGGTCAGCGAAGTCAGTGAGTCAATTCAATCGAGCAACACCGACGAGAGGTGCAATGCTGATCTGTGGTGGCTACGCAGTGCTCCAGCAGACGAGAATATCCACGGTCATCCCATACTTCAACAGCTGGATCGCAAAGTGGCCCACCATCGAGGCACTTGCCGCCGCGAAAGAGGATGAGGTTCTCGGCGCATGGAAAGGACTTGGATACTACAGTCGCGCTACAAGGATACACAAGGGTGCGCAGCAACTAGCACAGAGCAAGCATGGTCCATTACCGATCCCCAGCGACATTGAAGGGCTGGAGAAACTACCAGGCATTGGCCGATACACTGCAGGCGCAATCTCTAGCATCGTGTTTGGCCATGCAGTCCCACTATTGGACGGGAATGTTAGCCGCGTGCTGAGTCGGCAGTTGGGCGTGTATTGTGAGCCAAAGCCAGCTATGACCGAGCTGTTCTGGAAGGCTGCTGAGGACTTGGTACAAAATGCAGCAGGCCACGGCAGAGAAGCAAGGAGCAAAACTCCCGGGATGTGGAACCAGGCTTTGATGGATCTTGGATCAACGATATGTACCCCGATTCCGAAATGCGGTGAGTGTCCGATCAAGGCGACGTGCAGGGCATATGCGGAAGGTGAAGCTCTGGTTGATAAGAAACGCTCCGTAGAGGTAAAGAGTTCACCGTCAACGGATATTGAGGATGCTTGCGTATATTGCCAGCCGTTCGATGAGGAAGTGCTTGAGCCACCGCTTGACGAGCCGCAGCCAGACCCGGATATGGTGGATGCAACTGCACATAAAGCGAAGAGACGGCGAACTGATACCGGGAATCAAAAGATCTCAGCGTTCTTCGCTTCCAAATCGTCAAAAGAATCTCTAGTTCAGATACGTGCGGATCCTCCTTCACAACGGCTGAAGGAAATCACGTCATATTGTTCACGGTTTCCAAAGAAATCATTGAAGAAGAAGGTCGCCGAAGAGGAATGTGTCGTTTGCATCGTCGCAACGAATAACACCGACGCGAAAGGAAGCAGGTTGCTCTTGGAACAACGGCCGAACAAAGGTTAGCACTCCCGATTGAGTGATGACGAGGTGGATACTGACACACAACGAGGACTCCTTGCGTCCTTGTGGCAATTTCCCCTTTTAATGCTACCCGTAACAAACGATTCTACAGCGAAAGCGAGGAAGAAAGCAGCTTCTGAGTTTGTGAGATCTATATCGGGCTGTGCGGACTCAAAGCACGAAGGCGAGATCGGAGATCTGCTGCATGTTTTTACACACCTGAAGCTGAAGATGTACATTCACTACGTAACTGTTGACCATGCAGCGGCTGCCGGGAAACCCACACAGGGCGAAACGAATAGGAAATGGGTGGGGTTCGACGAGGTCGAACAAGAGACACTGTGGACTGGCATGGTAAGGAGTTGGGAGAAGTGGAAATCAAGAAGTTGAGATATTGCGCTTGCAACCTGTGCATTTGTTGGTCCACCGTAAAGCTTCGCCCTTCGTTGCTGCAAGCTGAAATACTTGAGATTGGCCCCCAAACCTTACGCGGGTCTCATCTTCCCCACTCAAATTCAAAGCACTGCCTGATGTACTCGCTACGAGCTTGGAATGCGTCAATAGTTCCCTCAATGGTTCGATATTGTCGCAGACTTCAGATATCATCAAGGAGAGCAGGAAGACGCGCTTTGACAAATCGGCAGCAATTGTTCCAAAGGAAATTCATTGCCCAAACCAACACACCAAAGATGAGTGCCGCTCCTCTCATCTGCTCGTGGGAAACGACGGGTAACAAAACCCACGACGTCAAATCCAACATCCCGGATGGATATGGGGCGAAGCACTCAGTAGACCATTCTCCAGTTGCCCAAGCTTGGGCATTCTTTCGAAACGGTAACTGGGAGGATGCGCGCACTATAGTCTCACAAACTACACACAATCTTGCGTTTAGAAGGGTGAGGGTCTTAACATGGAACATCGATTTTCAGTTCGAATTTGCGAAAGAACGCATGTCCGCGGCGCTTAGACACCTCCAGCAGGTTACAAACAGCGGTTGGAATGGAGCACAGAGTTCAACCAATGATCCTATAGTTATAATGCTCCAGGAAATCACTCGATCAGATCTCAACCAAATCAAGGACACTCCTTGGATCCAGGATCAATTCTATCTTTCAGATATGTCCATTCCCGGATCTCCAGGCTACAGCACCCTCACACTGATCGATCGAAGGCTTCAGATCAAAGACGTCTTCCGAGTGAAGTGGTGTTCAGCGTTCGACAGGGATGGACTCTTCGTAGACATCCGATTGCCATCGGAAAGCGTCGCGGAAGCAGCGTTTGATGGCTCCGTTCTCCGATTGTGCAATCTCCATCTGGAATCATTGGTCGCTGATCCTCCTGTACGTCCCTTGCAGATGGAACAAACAGCCAAATACCTGCAACACCCAGATATCTATGTAGGGATAGCGGCGGGCGATTGCAACGCGATCCAGTCATTCGATCGTACACTGCCCGAGAAGCACGGCCTACGTGATGCGTTCCTGGTCTTGGGAGGCCAGGAAGACTCTGACGAAGGCTTCACGTGGGGTTTCCAGTCACCGCGCGATGACCGGCATTTCCCTCGATCACGAATGGATAAGGTTCTCTTCTGCGGTCAAGTCAATGTGAAGGAGCTGAGGAGGATAGGTGTAGCTGTGAAAGTTTCTGATGGAGAGATAAGGAGAAGAATGGAAGAGAGATACGATAGCGCGTATGTGACTGATCACTATGGGCTCGAAGCAGTCTTTCAAATCTTGGACAAAACCTGAACTAGAAGACTGAGTATTTAGTCGCTCCTACTTTATAGTGCTAAATTCCTTGTTCACCCTCAAGACGCTCAAGGGAAACTGAAGTTCTTTCTCTTTTACGGAATAATGCCAGCCATGGTCGTACCAATTTGAATCCTTCCAGTCTTCCGTGTGTTCGTTCTCCCCTGAAGTATCCAAGGCTGGGACGCTATGCTTGCATATGTCCAACTTTCAATAACAAGAACACTCACTCCTTCCCAAGAAACCTTTGCAGCCTCGAGCTTCGTATCAAAACGCTACTAAGCTGTGCTGGAAAATCCATATACTATAATCATAACCTATACCATTTGCTTTCCAGCCAAGAATTCGATGAAAGCAATACCTGAAGAAAGATCTAATTTGAATCAAACTAAGCACCAATTTACTGAGCAAAGAGAACAGATCTAAGGAAGACCAGGAGAGGCCAAAGGATGTCGAGTGCCGAGCTCTCAGCTTGATATCAGAGAACAGCAGATGTGTAAATAATACCATGCCTACTACTAAGATAATTTCAAGCAATATGTATTACAAAGAGCTGCTACATCTCCAGGACAATGCCATAAACTCAAGTAAAGACTTCAAGAATACCAAGAGCATTTCCGCTCAAAGAAAGAACGAATTCAAGATAGATGGGAGATGAAGTCTTGTCTCGGATTCTGGACCTTTGATATGAACCAGATCACGCTTGTGTTGGAGGGACAGAACGCTACTGAAGGACTACACAGGCCTTAACATCGCACCACTACTTGATAAAGGCCTTCCTTTTCGATGAGACAAAGTGTCAGGTGATGCGTAACGTTTCCCGAGCCTATGGTTTTGTAGGGCCATTGAGTTCACACTATGACGACAGGCCTCTTTTCACGAGTTGTTCTGATCGACCTAGGAGTGTTGATAAAGATGTCAAGAACGCCAGGTCGTGAGTGGCATTCTGCACAATCGCGGACGGCAAAAGTTTATTCAAAAACACAATTCCTGACGTCGCTACGGATGGATGCGTACCGGAAGGTCCATCAGATTGATTTCAAACTTCGGCATACTCACAATGCCGAAACAATACCGAATCCCGAGCACATGGCTCATGTGGTACGGATAGGGCAGCGATCTGGACTGTTAGAAGGAAGCGATTCCGAATAAAACAACAGATAGGTTCTCGTCGAAACGAGAGGGAGCGCACACTCCCATCATTCACAGTCGGCCGTATTTTGTCCCGTCCCAGATGGCTGTCTTTTGGATAGAAGCACATCGGATTTTTTTTGGAACTGTTGGAGCTTGCTCCGCCGGGCCGAACCGAACCGACGTCACTGCTGGAGCTTGGACTTCAGCTCCAACTACCGGGACTGATGGAGGCACTTGAACTGCCCCAAGCCAAACCTTTACGACGTTGTCCGATGCCTGCACCAATCTCTAAACCTACAAGATGCCTCCAACAAGCTGCCCTACGATGATCTCGAAGCGATTGACCACCTCCGTCACCACCGCAAATCGTACGATTCAACGCCGGTGCGTCTCGGCTTACGGCTACGAACAAGCCAAAGCTCTAGTCTTTCCTAACTACGGCGAGCCAGACAAAGTTCTCAAACTACACGGTCATTCCATCTCGCCCGCGCATTCAAACAATGTCACCCTCCGCTTTCTCGCATCCCCGATCAACCCTGCCGACATCAACCAGATCCAGGGTGTCTACCCGTCGAAACCTACCTTCTCCAAAGACCTCGGTACACCGGAGCCGATTGCGGTCGGTGGGAATGAAGGCGTTGCAGAGGTTATAAACGCTGGATCGGGTGTCAAGAACCTGCAAAAGGGCGATTGGGTGATCATGAAAGCGCCCGGTTTCGGGACATGGCGGACACATGCGCAGGCGAGCGAAGATTTCTTCATGAAGATTGAGAATAAGGAGGGGATCAATCCGCTGCAGGCAGGCACTGTGAGCGTGAACCCTTGTACAGCGTTGCGGATGTTGGAGGACTACGTCGAGCTCAAGGAAGGGGATTGGTTCATGCAGAATGCGGCGAACAGCGGCGTTGGAAGAGCAGCCATTCAGCTCGCCAAGCAAAAGGGCGTCAAGAGCATCAACATCGTGAGGAAGAGGGACGAGGGGATGGATGAGCTCAAGCAGGAATTGTACGATTTGGGTGCCGACAAGGTTGTGACGGATGAGGAGGTGATGCAAAGAGAGTTCAGAGATCAGGTCAAGGAGTGGACAAACGGTGGCAGGGAGCAGATCAAACTGGGATTGAACTGCGTGGGAGGAGAGATTGTCACTACCATGGCCAAGGTACTCTCTGAAGAAGCGCATTTGGTCACTTATGGCGCCATGTCGAAGAAGCCCGTCACACTGCCGACTCCCATCCTGATCTTCAAAAACGTTACCTTCCATGGCTTCTGGGTATCCAAGTGGAGCTCACGACGACCGGATCAGAAGAAGGAGTCGGTGGACTATATACTAGATCTCACGAGGAAGGGCCAATTCAAGGACATTCCGGTGACAGAGGTGCCTTGGACATGGAATACCAAGGCGGAAGAACTTATCCCTGCTGTCGCTGGAACTCTCGGGGGCTTCCGGAAAGGAAAGGGCATCTTTGTATTCAAAGATACATGATCAGCTCGGATAGCGCTGTCGAGGTTGGATCAGCTGGATTAGCAACTAAGGAGTAGTCAGGCGGCGTAAGGCGTCGTTCGAATCAGTGTTGTGGGCCGGAGCCACGATGCGTATTGCATTGTTTCTGCCCTAGGTTGTATATAAGTATGAAGGGTATATGTACGATCAGGACCAACATCATCCGCAGAAACGCACTTCTACCTTGTGCCCTCAGTTACCGCCATGCACACTCCGGTGAAGCTCTTCGATCTCGTCAAGAAGCTGCACTGTCTCAGCAGGATTTGCGATCCATGCAGTCGTGCAAGCCAATCGTGCTTTGAAATCATTGGCGCCAGCCGACAGGAACTGGTCACCAACATGCAGCGTTTTGCTTCTATCAATGCCTCCGAAGAACTTCTGGCATGACAAAACGCCCCATGACTTGTCACCAATGTCGACAAAGACGTCATTCCCGCCGTTGAAGGCACAGAATGGCAGCCGCTGGCCGACCTGTGACATGTCTAGGATCTTCTGGGTTGTCAAGACAGTCTCTTCAAGTTGCTCTCGAGCAAACTTCTTGCCTTTGGCTGGTATGATCCCAACAGCACGCTCCTTGCGGACAATCTCGGCATCTAACCGCATGTTCGCAACACATTCGCTGAGGGCAGCCTGCGCGATGTTGAGCAGCTCCGTAACATCGTCGTCCGTCCACAACCGCATGTCGTCCAGCATCCATTCTCCGCGCGAAACGTAGACCAGCCTGTATGGATTGTTGGACGACTTGAACAGATAGTTGCTTTCTCCACCAAGTACAATCAGGTTCCGCTTCTGCTCTTCCGGTATATCGGAGGCCTCCAGTGCATCAAGCAGACCGTATAACCTTTCATAGTATCTCCTGGCGTCTAGATACCCTGCAGCAGTAACGATGCCAATCTTTGTGCCCCTCCTCATCAGGTCTAATATCCGCGGTATCACCGGATTCTCGGGATGCAAGCATTGTCCATCATCGTATAGAGTGACATCACCATCAAATGTCACCAACTCCAGCGGTCCTCCTCTTACCAGACTTATCACTTGCGCTGTGTTGAGTATCAAGCGAATGTCGTTGAACGAAGGGGGTACGAAACGCCGCGAGCTGATGAAGCGCCGAGAGTCTTGGTAAACGAAAGCGTCCTTGAGGTAGAGCGGAGTGAAAAAGATACCCACAGAGGGCACGAGAAGCTTGAGTTTGGACCGGTCCTGTGTGCCTGCCTGCTGATGTGCGACTGTGCCCAGTGTAAGCCTTGATTTGGTATCGCATTGCTTCTCTGCTCCTTACTGTGATCGTTGATGAGCTCCTCGACATCACTCATGATCTCAGTGTATCTCCGTTGCGCTGTATTGGCCATTTCCGTGACGCTACCCCTCCGCTCGAAGACCGCTGTTGGCTGTGAGTGCAGCACGAAGGGCACCGCCAGGAGACCCTGGAATCGTCTTAGCCTTGCGCAGTGACATTGTTGGGAAGATGTACTTTGATCCATTCTATCTAATGCAGTTCAGCGGTATTCAGTGTGTTCAACCCACAGCTCACATACCAGTTGATCCCGCCGGTGAGTCTCCAAGATGTTAGCTATAACATTGCTAAACGGGGCTTCGATCGCACCTTCAGCGCATCTGCCAATCGTCAGCAGCCACAACATAACCTTAGGCATCCAAACTCACACTCAACCCTATATCTCGTTGTCATTGTGCTAGAGGTTATAGCGAAATGCCCTTGAGCTCCGATGAAGACGGGATGTTTCTAGGAATGATAAGTGACGCGCGGGCAGCTCCGTCAGTTTCAGGGAGCAACCGCCGCGCTAAACTGGCGGGATTCATGCAGGGGCCGCCCTAAAAGTAAGCTTAAGCAAAAGCCGAAGCCGGAGTCGGTCCGCTGCCCCTTCGTTCGGCCTTCGATCACGGACCTGACGCGACGCGCAAGAATAATAGTTGCAACAGTTTTCTCACCATCAGTACATGCTCAATGTACTCGGTGTGTGCGATTAGGGATCGATACATCCTGTACCGATCTCAACAACATGGATCCGATTAGTGCTGCAGCGTTAACTCTGTCCCTGCGCCCACCCTTCGATAGGCAGGATGAAGAACCCCTCCATTCTGTCCTACTACGCATCAAAGAAGAACGCACTAAGCAGAAAAAGTCCAGTTTCAAAGACATCACAGAAGCCTCACTCCGAGAGGAAATCGCGAATGGGGAAGATGAGGCTGAAGACTCGGCCGAGGATATGGAGGATGAGAGGGAGAAGGAGTTAGATGCGAAGGCCATCCAGGAAAACTTCAACAGGAAGCGTGAAGAGATGCTGGAGTTCGTTCGGTTAGTTCACGAACGTCGAAGCGTTCAATACTTCTCCGCTGACCTGCCGAAGTCTAGCACATAACGACGCCATGATCCTCCTCGACTTCCTCGCCCTCCTTGAATCTAAGGACGCGCCGCAAGCTGAAGCTTCCATGTCCGTCGACCTCAAAGGCCTGGTGCCCTCCAAAACTTTGGGTCACGACAAGTGGCAGATGCCAGAGCGAACCGAGGAACAAAAGAGAGCGGAACGACAGCTGGCCGAAGGTATAAACATACAAAGTCTTGGAAAGACTGCGGATGACTTGCTGGGTGCTGCGAAGCGGCTGGAAAATACAATTGAGAAGGAGACCAAATACTGGGAGCAGATACTGTCCATCAGCGACAAGGGTTGGGCGCTGTCGGCATTGCCAAGGGAACGGCACACATTGGGAGTGCGCTTTGGCTTCTCGGAGGCTTCGCCCATCTTTCAGGGGAGGGGTCTTGCGGCGTTGCGGAGCGATGAGGATGGGAACATAATAGTGGGACAGCTCACAAGCAAACCACGAGCACTCCGTGTGCGGATCCAGAAGGACGGACAGGTTATCAGCACCTCGCAGCTTCCCAATCTCCAACAGGGTCAAACTGGCGACGTTGAAGACAGGATACGGCAGGGTCGGGACGCGCTCTACGAAGAGGAGCTGTTTGATGAGCTGGTCAGAGAGTACCGCAGTGTCTCCGCCTTGGGTGTGAAGTTCGTAGACCACACAATACACGTCTCACTCAACGCACAGGGAGCGGACATCGGTCGGACCGGTAGCAGCTCCACCGAACTTCTACTCGACCTGGTGGATCCAAACGACACATTGTTTGAAGAGATCAACCAACCATCGGACTATCTCGCCGACACCATCGCCCTCAGTCTCCGTGTCCTCTTGACCTACACCCACCGCAAACGCCTTGAACGACGCTCGCATCCTCCTCCGCCACTCTCCGAACGCAAGCAACCCAACGTACCCGAATCCCTACTTCGACCTGTCATCAACCACTTCGCTCACAACTCCTCCCTTCATAGCCTCAAGCAGCTCTTCGACAAACTCACCGCAGTCTTCCGATCCGCTTCCTTGACCCTCAGTACTGAGATAAAGCTTCCCACTCCCTTCCAACCGAGCGGTGCTGATCCCAAACCAGCGACTCCAGAGACCTTCGAAACCATTTGTTCACATCTAATAGGGCCACTCACGGCATCAGCCAGCTTGACCATCGACGAGACTGGACTCACGATAGACCTGAGAACCTATCACTCGGCAGCACCCTTCGGCTCGGAGTTCAAGCTCACAGCACCAACCGATCTGATTGGAGTGGTCACCAAGCCAGTGTTATACTACAACCGGTTCTCGGAGCTTCAGGAGCAGATTGAGTTCTTGCTTACGTTGCATTTGACCAAGGAGGAAGTGTCGAAGCGGAGGCATTCTGCGATGGGTACGAAGACTGGAGGGTCGATCGTGGACAGCCAGACTGGCAAGCGCGTGGAGTTCTGGGTTAAAGATGGCACGCTGGGTGCAAAAGTGGGTGGGCAAACATATGCTTGGGATGGGACGCCTGGCAAGCGGAGTTTCGCAGATGTGATCAAAGATGCTTTGCCCTTAGATTGAGCATGCCGAAGCGTACTAAATACAAAACACCATACAATGCCATCTCCAGATATCAGAATGCCGCTCTGTCGCTAGCCTAGAAAAATGCACACCACCCAATGTACATCGAGCACAAGTTCGCCGGGTTCGTAGCCATGCTTATGAGCGCATCAACATGCCCCTCCACACTCAACGGCACGCTCTCACCCTTCAGCAATCCTTTCAGCTTCGCACTCACGTTGTCGAGGATATCCTGCGGTGTATCAGGCACTCCAGGTATACTCTTTGTCCTCTTCTTCACTCCTGTAAAGTCCGTCGTGGGATCGTACACGAACGTCTCCAAGATGGTCATCAGCGTGTCCTGGTACTGCCTCAGTATGCCCATCGTCAGCTGACAAGATATCCGGAACACTCCCTCCGTCTGTGATGCTCCCATTGCATCGATCATGTTGTGCGTCAGTCGAAACGGCACCATCTCCGGTTTCTCGAACGTTAGGCCTTTGTCGAAGAGACAGTTGAAGTCCACGTGGAAGACTCCGCCACTGCCTTCTTGTAGGAGGATATTCTCTCCATGCCTGTCACCGAGACCTAGGATGTAGCCGGATATGGACGTGACCGCGCACGAGCGAGCGTACCTCAAGCGGGCGGCATACCAGACGTCCGGCTCCGGGAAGACTTCGACAAACCACTCGTACAGTATCGGTGGGAACATCGTCAACAATGTGTCCGTAAATACTTCGAGCCGACCCGCGCAAGCTTCGTTTAACAGATTGCGGACCTCATTAAAGTCGATGCGGACACCTTTTTGCTTGTAGATCTTCATGATGATATCCCGCATGGGTTTCAAACCGTCCACCCACTCGATCGTACCGCACCGTTCGTTAAGCGGCATAACTCCGTACGTCTTGATGTACAGTTGTCTCTTGCTTGTCTCGGCGTCGGACTTCAGTGCTCGGTTGATCATGCCATTGAACTCCATCAAGCGTTGGTCTAGCCGCAGGTCGTCGTGAGGCTTGCACAAAAGACCGTACAACTTCCCATCCGACCCACGAATTGTGAGCTTTCGCGGCTTCTGTAACGAGTTCAGGACCAGCACCTCATCGAGGAAGTCGGCGATGGTAACGGCATCTCTGGCAAAAGGTTTATGCCTCCAGACTACTGCGACATCTTGAATGGCTGGCAAGCTTGCTGTTAGGGTGGACTCCAATGGAATGACCAGGGCGGAAGGAGCCATCTTCCTGTTGAAATGCAGAGTCTTCACCAGACTGATAGTGGAAGGCTGTCCCTCGACGTCAACCTCGCTTGCGTGTAAGAGTGAGTCTGTGAGCTTCTGACTGTGGTTGATAAGCGTCCGGAAATCCATGTCCAGGTTGACCACCTTTGACTTCTTGCCTTTGTCTTTCAGTCGGTTGAGGATGGTCATGCCACGGCTACATCTCAGCGGGTCGGTGGATTTGGACACAGCAAGAACAGACCAAAGGGCTTGCTGAGGGTAGGTGTTGACGATCTTGAGGATGATGTTGGACAGTGCCTCAGACACCTTCGGCTGAGGATGGCTGATACGGCTGAGGAGTTGTGTGAACGCGGTATAGAATTGGTAGGGAGATAGCTTCTCATGATACTTCAAGACTTGAGAAGTCACTCTTTCCAGCATTGCAGCGCGCTGTTGGATGATCGGTTTCTCCGGTAGTCTGGCTTTACTTTCAGGCTCGTCCACCACCTGCTGACCTAGATCTAGCCAGAGCGTCAAAAGCCTCGGCATTGTCTGGTAGATGTATTTGCAGCCGTAACGAAGGCTTCGTGTGTAGCTCTCCACCACGAGCTTCGCCGTTTCTCCACATAAGAAGGCGCGTGATTGCTTGGACGTTGGCAAGGCTTTCTCTACCTCAAAGAGCTTGTTGTAGTGCTTTCCAAGGTAGTACTGCCCTTTCTCCCACCTAGGGTAGCACTTCACTGCGTCTTGATACTTCTTCGTCACTTGCATAGATGACATTTGACCCGACTGGTCAAGCCACTTTGCCAGCAAAAGGTGAGCTCTGGCTTCCAGCAAGTTGCCTGGTGAGTTGGTAGCTCCGGTAATACTAGTACCTTCCTCTATCCCCACCAAGTTGATCTCATTCGATGCAAATGCTTCCATGTCCAGAGCTGCTGTTAGGGTGCTGATGGCTTCCCTATGTTTGTCATCTTTCCACAAGAGGCGGCTGTGCTCGATCTGAGCTTCCGCATTACCAAGCTCTAGAGCATGCAAAACAGCAGCATAGGCGATGCCTGACTGTCCAAGCTTTCGGGCTACCCTGGCCTCCTTGAGTAAAGTCGCCGCAAGGTCTTTGTTTTCTAAACCCTCAACACTTTCTGTAGGTAGTGGAAGCCTCATGTCAATGATTGTCCGGCGCAGCTGAAGTATCTGCTGTCGTTCTACCAACTGTGCACCGAGCACTTCCAACCTGCTATCCATAAGCTTGCTGAAGTATTCTCTGTCTTTATTGAGGTGCGAGCCCGGGCGGAAGCCACAAAGCTTCTCCAGCTCATACAACTGGTGGAGACCGAACAGCTGCGTATGGCAGTTCTGCAGCGAAGACGTGCTTGTCACCGATAAGCCATTCTTTACATCCCGGTAAAGCTGATCTACAGTAGCCTGCATGGACTCAGCATCTCGGCGGCGGAGTGCCAGTAGTGCTTCGCAGAACGTATAATCGAAGTCAGCCAAGTTGTGTGTCTTGGCCATCGCACTATACTTTTCCACAAGCTCCCACCGTCTGGAAACGATTGCTGCTTTCATTGATAGCTTCAAGATATCCGGGTGCTGCTCGATGGCTGGGGTGACTTGGTTTTCGAAGAAGTTGATGATGTATTCTGTAAGAGGTGGTTAGATGGACCTCAACATACAAGAACGGATACTTACGGTGCTGGCCCGTGGTCGACAAGCATTTAAGAAGCTTCAGCTGCAGTTCACCATCCTCAGGGATGTCATGCAAGCGATTCTCATACCATGTCTGCGCAGCGGTCCATCTGCCAGGTCTTTCAAAGTCGTACTGAAGTTCATATGGGTTGACCATCTGCAAGGTGACAGCGACGCCTTCTATCGAATCAGCATCATCGATCTGTGAGTAGATAAGATGTAATCCGTTCAGGTACTCCTCGTCGTTGACGTTGTCTGGATCCTTTTCCATAAGGGCACGCATGTAGGTTTCCCAGGACAACAAGGCACGGGCGTATGACCGGCACGCCAATGCTCGATTTGATAGAATCTCCGGTGGGATGACTGAGACGACACGCTCGATGCTGGATATCTGTGATACAACCTGTATCTCCTCTAGCTCGGTTAGGGGCCTCCCTTGTCTGCCAGCCGCAGATTTCGCAGCGTTGTGGGCTCTTTTTCTCTCTTGCATCCACCGTGACAGGTAGTCTAGGATCTGGAAGACACTCTATGCGCCGGATTAGAGACGTGGGTGGAGGACTTCGCCAGTATGGACTTACCTCGCTGCATTGCTTCAGTGTTTCCGCCTCTTGGGAACTCATCTGGGTGGGTTCGGCATGAAGGATTGCCAGGAGCTCTGTGCATATGTTCTGCACTTCTTGCTCGACGCCTCCCACAACAACGTTCAGCACGGCAAAGGGAAGCAGAAAGGCTGATATGCTAGTGTCGTTGCCTCGAACTATCCTAGCCAGCAATGGAAAGATCATTTTCGGGTTATCCCCGTTCGCCTTCAGCAACAGGTCAAAAGTAAAGGCACGAATCCAAACACTATGACTCTTTTCCACTGCGTAGATGGGATATGGTTGCCCTTCTGGAGCTTGGTTCATAGTGCTTGTGAGGATATATTTGCTCGTAAGAAAGGGTGTAAGGGTATTCCTGACATTCTCGGGCATCTGCAGCCATCGACCAAAGACGGGGTCGGAAAGAGCAAGCCGGGCAGTTTGGGTGCTACGAGTCCCCTGTGAAGCTCGAGCATGGCGTACATGTATTGCAATCTTATCGTAGCCGCAGAACCTTAGCAGCTCCTGCATCACGTAGGCCAGAAAGCCTTGTGCTCTTGCGTTTGTGACGGAGTGGAAAGTCTTAACCAGAAACTCTTCCAGCAGGTACGTAACGAACTCAACAGACTCTTGAGCAGAGTCAAAGTTGGACAACACGAGCAGATCCTTCTTCTCTCGTGTGACTTCGTGCCGGTTGGGGTCAAGTGCACCCATGACGCCTAAGCATTTCTGACAGAGGCGAACAAGCTCATCAGCCTTATCATCTTCGCCAAATCTGACAATAGCATCCAGCAACGCTCTTTGCAGCAGGTTGACGAAGGAGTTCGGCTGCTCCGTGAGAGCATATTCATGGACAAACGATTGATGTTCTTCCAGAAAGGCGTACAGCTCTCGTGCTGCCTCTTCTACCATTGCGCCGTTCTCATCCTGACACCGACGCGCGAATGTACCAAAAGTCTTTGGCAGATCTTGTGTATTCTTGAGCCTGGATATCTCTGAGTGGTATTTGCTCATCAACGGTATTCCGGCCATAGCTGGTACACTGTCGATGTCGTCCCGAATGGTATTGTTATGTACACGGAGGACATGACCGACAGTCTCATATAAGCGTTGCTGAATCTCGGAGTGCAGTTTGACCCAGTGCAGGTTGATAAGAGCAATGGTGTGGTTGAAGACGGCAGCGATCTCTTCTGCGTCAAGGACCATGACCATGGTGATCCAAGCGGAAAAGGCTTGATCGAGCAATTGATCATCTTCCATGGCTGACTGTAAACATGCTCTGATCTATCGATAGTGAGCAACAACACGAAGTAGACAAGCTGTGGTAGCACTTACTTGAGGTAGGCAGACACTCGAGTTTGAGCCGGCCACTGAGATCATTTCCTCGACAGCTCGGATGCAGCGCAGCCTTTCTAAGAGCACTTGGTCGCCGCGAGCGTCGTCAATAACATCTGAGAAGTGAGCCATCATGCCGAGTGCGTGCGCATCGAAGAATGCTGCCAAAGCATCTGACTCATTACTGCTCGATCGCTTGCCCTTTCGTACAACAATTCTCGCAAGATTGCGGAAGGCATGATGTGTCTGCAGACGTCAGTATCATGAATAGAGAGGCAGTTGTTCGTACAAACCAGCTCCTTCTTCACTTCGTCTTCAGCGTCTCCAGCCTTCTTGAGTACCTCGCATGCGATCAGGATAGGTTCGAGTTTGACGAGTGTTGCGATGTCGCTGGTACCAAAGGCTGGTACTACAGCACACAGCAAGTCCAAGGCGCCCTTTTCCATTTCTGCAGGTGGGACCTGTAGGAGCACCACAGCCATCACGGCAGCAAATGTTGTCCACGGCTGCATGCATACGTCTTGAAGACTGTTCCCTGCCCCTTTTGCGGCTGCGATCTTCTCCAGTATATCGGTCCTTTTCCAGAGAATCAGAGAGGGAACTGTGTGTCGCTGTGTGAGCAGCAAGAATTCGTTGACGCTAACGTCAAGTAAGTCTGCTACATTCTGCGCCTTTTGGGGGTTCGTTAGGAGGTCCTTGACAACCTCCAGACTGATGCTCGGCCAAAAGGGCTTCAAGAGATACTCGGGCGTGATCTTCCTAAGTTCTGCAAGGCGGAGCAACTCACAGAAAGCCGAGTTCGATATTAGACCGCTTGGAGATCCAAGTGCGCTAACCAGGGTGTAAAGGATGACGTTCAGCTCGCTGTCACCGCATACGAGGGCAACTTGACCCCAAGTGTATACTAAAGTCTCTTGTTCAGCGATCTCTGCTTTCTCCCAAAGAGAGCGAAGGCAGTGAAGTGCCAGCAGTCGGTTGCGGCGAGTAAGATCATCTTCAAGCCCGCTGTGGAGGAAATAGGGAAGGACGTTACTGGCGGCAATGCGCAAGGCCCGTTGTGTGCTGTGCAGAGACTTCAAGCACCATTGTCCGAGGGCGCTTGTCGACAGGTCTAGGTACTCCACCTGGCGCGTATGGCACAGCAGCCTTCTGAGCGCGAGCATACCGGCGAACCTTTGCGTCTCAGAATGTTGGAAGGTTTCTAGTCCGGTGATACCGATCAGAGCACTGAAGAAAAGATTGTGGTACTGCGCCCATTGCCTTTCGTTATTGACATCTTCCTGTGGCTTTATCCATTGATGCCCATCCCACAACATTCCTTGGTTCTCCCACAGATGCGTCTTGTGAGATTGACCGTCAAAGGTTACCGCTTCAGAAGTAGGTGCATGCTCAGGATTGTCACAGTGGGAGCATGTTCCCTCGATCCCTTGATTCTTGGAGTCGGTAATCGTATAGCAGTTCGTGCAAGCACAGGCAATCCGGGCGAGGATTTCGAAAAAGCCAAGTTGTGTTTCTTCATCCCAGGTGTCGTAAGCCGCACTTTGTTGGTTAGTATGTACTTTAGCAGTCTCTTAAAGGGGCACACCTGATGAGGTCCGCAGTCAGCGTTTCCTGTCCGCCAACCAGACGAGCAATGCTCTCCAGCAGCTCTTCCCTGACATCGAGGGCTTGATCCTCTAATACCTCAACCTCTAGCTCTGAGACCCTACGCTTCTTTGGAGGTCTTTCAGCGGACTGGTCGCTGATGTCCGTTTCCATGGTCATTTGGCTCAAGGCTCCCTCCACGCCATCCTCATCGTCTGAGCTGTCCTGATAAGGAAAGAGGTCATTGATACCAGTCAAAGCTATCTATTCCCTGTGTCAGTACGGGTAACAGAAAGTCATGCCCGCCATCCGGGGTCTTACCTGGAGATAGTCGGGCAATGAGACAAAGATATCTTCGTCGTCTTGCACAGCCCATAAGTGGTCTAAAAGATCATCCTCCACAGCGGACTTGACGGTATGGTTATGATTGACCCACGGCTTAAGCTTTGTCAACAACTCTGCCAGTACTTCGTCTTCGCCTGATAGCAGATCATTCAAGCAGCACCTGTCGGCAATGTCCGCACAAACACCGTTTAGCACTGGGAGCAGCTTACCGTATCGCTGATAACTTGGCAGCTGTTCGTTGTCGGTAAGGAGGGCAAGGGTTTGAGCAAAGGATCGAATGCAGACTGACTGCGCATTGCGGTTCAGATGTTTGTCCGCAAAGGAACAATATGAACCCCACAGCCGGACAAGTTGGTCAACGATCATGAGCGATCTGCTTCCAAACGACATGCTGGAGTTGCCCGAAGTATAGAACCTCTCACGAGCAGTAAGAAGGACCAGACAAAGGAGGAAGAGTTGATGGAGATGGTGGAAGGTAGCATGAGATGAGGTAGGAAGAACATCAGGCCTCTCCGTTTCTCCCCAGTTGTCCTCTAGGTATCTTGGATACGGCACTTGTGCGTCTACAAAGAAAGGACCCGGCTCACATTCGGAAACATCGAGCTCATCCAGGTATTGCAGCACATCTGAAGGACTGAGGTAAGAGATTGTATGAGAATGTAAATAAGTAGTACCCTTGTAGCTTACCTTCAACACATGCGTCGTACAGGCCGGCGATGACCTCGGTACGGGTCCAGAACTTGATGGATCCCAAAAGAGACGGACCCAAGGTCGATAGTAGTGTTTCTACATGGGGCTGAAGCTGTAGATAACCTTCCAGACCGATGATGGAGATCAGCTTCGCAAAGAGCCATTGCCATGTTGGAGGATACGGCTTTTCCGGGTTCTCAGATGGCCGTATGTGGAACAGTATATCTGGCTTTTGCATGATTGTCTTTTGGATAACCGCTATACTGTCGACCGCCTGATCAAGCAGGAGATAGTTCTCTGCGTTCTTGTCGGCCTTGTGGAGCACATCCAAGCCTGCCTCGACGACTACTGATATTAGTTGGCTGGCAATCTCCAGGTCATCGTCAATGACATCCCCCTCATCCTCGAGTAGAGCCTGAAGGAGCTGGCCGAAGATCAGTCGAGCATCTGGCTTCTCCCTAGCATCGGTGTCGGCATGGTTTTGAATGAGCTGTGTGGCGAAGGTAGAGGCCGGCACACCACCAGGACCATTGGTGGTAAAGCTATCTCCAACGAGAAACTGACTGTCTCTGATAGAATGAGCCATGTCGAAGTTGCTGTTACCGCAGCCTTGCGCTCCACAGCTACCCACATCCGCCTTCGTATTCTCAGGATCCGCGGCCCAAGTACAGGCACATTGGCACAGCGATCAACCGGACGTAGTACTATGATGTCTCGAGAGGTGCATGACGGGTTGCGAGCTATCAAATACACTGTGCAATGTTGAGAAGAGTTAGTGAAGATGCGGAACGCGATACTCGAAAATCGACGCGTCTTTGAGAGGCGTGAGCACGTGCCGATGCCCCACATTTCCCAAGATCATCATCACCTTACATCCAGACGGTACCAAAGCGCAGCTTCTTCAACAACCCCGAACCCACCGTGCTCCTCTACCAACACCTACCCCCCAAAGATGCCAGTCTTCCAAGCCAAAAAATACCCCCCCTCTAACCCTTCCACCCCCACCAACCGCCTCGCAAACCACTACCGCACCCTCCTGGCCCGCCACCCCTTCGCCCTCTTCGGCCTCCCCTTCATCTCCGTCATGGTCCTGGGATCCTTCTTCCTCACGCCCGCGACCGCTATCCGGTACGAGCGGCACGATCGGAAAGTGCGGCAGCTGACGAAGGAGGAGGAGTTGGGGATCGGGAAGGATAAGAGGAGGGTGGACGCGAAGGATGAGTATTATCGGCTGGCGGCGAAGGATTTGGAGGGGTGGGAGCAGAAGAGGGTGAAGAGGTTGCCGGGGGAGCCGGACGGGTTGCTGTGAGAGGGTGGAGATTGGAGATGGAGATGTAAGGAGATACTGAAACCGGTTGAGAGCAGAAGCAGGAGCCTGTGGCTTGTGGCAACGTTGTAGTCTGGGAACAACCGCATTAGGCATCCTATCATTCCTCAGGGCCTGCGCTGCGGCTCTCGGAGTTGTGACCCTCAACACATAGTTGATGCCCGCATCCTACAAAGCAGCGGCGCTCTTCCGGGCAAAGTTGAGGCGGGAACGGATGCAAGCAGTGGCAAAGCTCGAGCTTACAGGAGAGCCATACATTTCTTCCGATTAGCTCCAGCAGCAGCGACATCACCAGATGTGGATCTGGGGTACTTCACAGAGCGATACCATCGTGCCATGGAGGTTCGGGATTCTGGATGCTTGACGAGGAGGTGTGGAGGATGCGGAATAGCGGAGAATCAACGGGCGTCGGACATCTCTAGTGGATCAGACAAGGAATCAAATTCGAGAGATGCAATAATAAATCTGTCTATAAAACTCTAGCTGTAAAAAACATGGTGCATGTTTATGGGCTTAATTCTGCTCAAAACCTGCAACGCCTGTGCCATTGCCAGCCCGGTTTTCTAATGAACTTATGCCTGTCGGTCAACCTGTGCCCCCTTACTCAATGCTGCCCTTGACGTGCTCGCGCTATCCATGCTATCATGAACGTTGTGTCCTCCGAGACCAACCTTTCGCCGGGAATCCGTCTATGGAGCCATATTCTCCTTCTTCACTGGCACGTTTTTCTTCTTGATCGTAGGCATGTTCTCTTTCTTCAACTTCTCCTGGGCCTTCAGAGCTGCTTTCTCCTGAGCCTCCAAGGCCGCCTTCCTCGCCTTCTCCAGCTTAGCCTGCTCCCTTCTAGCGAACTGGTTCAGAATTGGCGCTTTCCCAGCTTCGCCTGTGGGTACAGGAACTTCGGGTTCTGACTTGACGATATCAACCTTGGACTTCTAATCTGAAGTGATAGCATCCGTCTGAGCCTCCGTGAAGGTGTCACTTTTAGCAGGGAGAAGGGAGTTCTCGTTTGTGGAGGGGATGGGCGTTAGAATGTTGTCTACTTTGGCCGGAGCTACGTTCTCCATCATGCTTGTTAGGATTGCGTTCTCCAACTTGGCCGCTGGAGCCACGTTCGCCGCCTTGGTCTGCTCTTTCACAACGGCAGGCACCACCTTCTTAGTATCAGTGACACGTGCACCAACAGCGGGACCTTGGTTCGTGTTGAGGGGCAAGATCTCTGTCTTCAGCTCTCTCGCCTTCTTCTGCTTCGGTTCGGGAGCTTTCTCATTCTCCTGGACGTAGAATCTCCGTAGCAGCATGATGGCTTCTTCGCGGAAGATGCCGCCGAAGACCGGGTAGGGTGGGTCGACTCCGGGACTGCCTGTTGTCAGCAACTTGGTGCCTAGATGCATATTCCAGAACGTAGCCAAGCGCAACCAATGCAGGTGCCGCTGATGATTGCGGGCAGGAAGTGACTCACTCAGCATGCACCCTCAGTACCCCGGTAGTGCCACCGAATCGCTCATTAGAGCACCCAAAGTAGACTGCACGAATCCCAAGTTGCCGCAAAGCAGCGGCGCACATGACGCATGGTTCTACGGTTACGTAGAGGTCTGTTGTGCGCAGGATGGAGGGAGGGTGAGTGAGCAGGATTTGTGACAGGGCAAGGAACTCGGCATGCCTGGTTCCCTGGAGATACTGTCAGTACTTGGTCTTGTTGTTGTTTCTAAATACATGTCGTGAAGGACGTTTCTGGTGCCGGCGATCAATTGCGTGGAAGTCGTAGAAGGATGTGAAGTGGAAGTTGCGCTGTATCCGCAGTCTTGGCAACAAACGAAGTGCAAAAATTGATATTGAACGATAAGGTGTGCTTTGAGTGACTGCGAAACATAGAAGTAACATGAAAAGAACCGTTGAGATGTGTAGTAAAAGCCGGTAGTAGTTGTGAGACACTTACATTCAGACTCCTGTTGGTATCATTCATTCCTCTCCCGATGATTTTTCCTTCCCGAACGAAGACGCAACCGACTGGAGTTTCGTCGCTGCGGAGAGCGAGATTTGCCTGGCAGTGTTTTGGTAAAATTTCCACGGATGACTCTTCTTTGTTCAGGCAGTGCTTACCATTTCGATGGCCTCCCGCATGAAGCCTTCATGACAGGCAAGATTGTCAAGGTTGGGGTTCATCATTTTCGGTGGCTGTGGCTTGGATAGAGGTTGTAGTGAGACCGCTGCTCGCGGAGATGTCGAAAGTGTATGGATTATGAGAAGCGAATGCAAGAGAAATCACAAGGATGATCGCGCATGACAAAGTTCAGCGATCAAGTCTGGTTGAGTTCCATGTTGAGGACAGAAGGTGAAATGTCGATAAGTTGAATTCCTATCTTCACATTACCAAGAAAGGTAACTGCGACCATTCACTCCCACAACTCCGAAGCCAGTCGAAGACCCACGCATTTGCGATGCCAAGCTAACATACAAGCGGAAGATGGTAGATTCAACTACCATAAAATAATCCTTTATCCCATGTCCATATATCATGGGATTGCCCCCAATTGCCCAACTGTCAAATACCAGACGCCGCGCCTTTATGCCTTTTCCCGAGCAGATTTCATGTTCACGCCGTTCCAACGGCTTGTGAGCGGACAGCAACAACAAGATCATTTCATAGCGAACAAAAACATCATGCTAATCACGATTAGTATATCCTCCATTGGCAGTGACAGCTCGTTGGCGGATCCAGCCTCTTCCGCAACACCACTGCCCGTCTCCTACGTCGGCTCAACGACGTAGAGTCGGACGCAATATTTCCGTCTGCATCAGGTTCGGTGATGTAGGTCGGATCCGATTCGGCTAGATCGAATCTGATCTGACTCGAGTCGCCATCGCCCACCGGCACCGGCTCCATGGTCATGTCGTTCATGACTTGCATATACTGACAATAAGAATAGGCTTCGTTCGATATCCGCCGCTCTTCCACCTTCATCATCTTGGGGTACGGCGAGTCGTTGACGCTAGAGCTGACATCGGCACGAGCATGTTGGGCGTGGCCAGTGGGCACCACATTTTGGAAAGACTGGGTTATCGATGGGGTCCAGTCAAGTATTCGGACTCCAGTCTTTGACGCCGCACTGTTCGAAGTAGCGGTAGCATTCGCTGCACTGGCACTGGCACTGGCACCAGCACTGGTACTGCCGCTAGATGCAGTGAGAGCGACTGGATTGGTCGTCATGGCTGGCATGGATGAAGACGAGGTCGGGTTGTCCTGTTGAGCGTACACAAAGCCCTCGATAAAGGTTTGGTTCCAACGACACTGCCATACCTTGTCCCCCGAAGAAAGCGAGCGACCGTGCCAGTTGCCCTGGAAGTCGACGTCCCTCTTGGTCGGTAAGTTCACAGGTGACCAGGTATCGCCAGGAAGGATGACGAGCTTGTCGTAGGTCGAATTGAAATAATAAGCGGCTCCTCTATATGGCTCGTCCAAGTCTTGCACGACCAACAAAGGCTGGGGAGGGAACACTGGCGCCTGGGCTCCATATCTCGTAGGCGCGTCGGCATTGATGCTGTCTACCTGAACCATGGCGGTATTGTTGGTTAACACAATGTTGATCTTGGGACCCACTATACTGCAATCCCAAGCCGGTTCCTGCAGTGTGTTCATTAAACAGCCTTGCTGTTTGACTTCTGGGATGCCCAGTGGGAGTGGGAAAGATCCTGTGGGCATTGCAGGAAAGTTAGATGGCGACGGGATGATGGAAGCATCGTATAACGACGCGGTCACAGTAACAGTAGCAGGAATGCTATGGGAGCGTTAGCGGGACACTGACGCGTTTCAGCGAGGGTGAGCCTTACCTAGCAGAGAATTTCCTCACAACCGCCTTTTCTCTGCTCAGCAGACCTCCTATAACCCCTCCTAAGATGGCCGCAATGATGATAGCAACTCCTACAAGCGCCATCACGACCCAGATCGGCATCTTGCCTTTACAGACCCGTGTAGTCAATTTCTCGGTTCTGGTTCTGTCGTTCCAAGGCTTCTCTGACTTTTCTGCGATTTTAGGCTCTTCAGCCTCAGGCGGATCCCCCGGCGGTGGACCAGGTTCCCTTTCGGTTGCTGCTGGTTGCACACGCGTCACTGGCTCTCCTGGTGGGGGCACTAATGGATCGCGTGAGGTTATTGACTGGCCATCTCCAACCTGGCTTGACGTACTTGTTGTTGACGGAACAGAGGGCACTGATGGTGTTTTCGGTGGTGTTTGTTCAGGGTATCGTGTGTAGGGTGGCAACTGTTCGGTATGGCCATCGGGTCCGACAATGTCTTGCTCCTCTCCTTCCGGTCCAATTCGTCTATTGTACTGGTTGTGATAATGATTGCTGACGGCGTGGAACCCAAGGGGTATATTTTGTTGAATGGGAACGGGAGCGGGATCGGGATCTACAAAGACATCTTGGGGATACATGCCATACGGATGTGAGGGGCCGTTTTGTGGGGGAAGCGGCCTTTCCGGTCCTCGTACGCCAACGGACGTCGCTATGCTTGCCGATCTTTCCAATCCGGTCCCCTGGGTATACAGTCCGTACGCATGGCTGGGACCAGAGGGGCCTTGGTAAGGACTAGAAGCGCGCGGATTCGAGATTGTAGAGGCGTAACTAAGGGTTCGCCGTGGCTGCGAAGGAGGTGACTGATATGAAGAGGTGGTGGGTACGCCTGCGGAAGTGTCATTGTGTGATGTGTCGTTGTCGAGAGGTGCTTTTCGTGTTGAATTTGATCGTTGAGGTAGTGATTCGGGTGCTAGAGAATTGCTCGGAGCGGATTCTTGAGGTGAAGATGGGTTGGGGTCGGGAGATGTGGGTTCTGGGCGTGGAATGGTCGGAGTTTGCGGCAGTAAAGTCGGTCGTGGGTCTGGGTACGAGCGGAACCCATCTGCCACCGCTATCGAATCCAATTCTGTCTCCTCATCATCAATATCGCCTGCGCTGGTTTGTTCTGGATCCGGTCTTGTGTCTCCATCGTGACTTGGGCGCGGTTCCATGTCCCTTTAAGGCGAGTGTGCCCGTGGGGTGCGAATCTGAACGTCGACTCCTGGCAGCTGAGGTCGACAGAACAGTGTTGGGAAGGGTCAAGACGGGTCAAGCGGCCAAAATCACTCAGAAATCGAGTCGACGAATGATCGTAAAAGGCGATAGACGGTGCTGAGAGAGTGAGGGTGATGGTATGTCGTTGAGATAGTGTTATTGACGAGTCAAGCGGGTGTGGTGAGAGAAGGGAGGAAAGTGATGATGGGGTAAAGTTGGCTCTAGCCCACCTGGACTGCCCGGCCAGCCAAGACCTTCCATGGCCTGGGCACCCTTGCGCATTTCCGCTCGTTTGAGCCAGCCGGGCATGAACATCGCATTCCAAATTCACTCTAACAAACGCAAGTCTTCTCCTATGTCTCACAGGTAAAGTGATGTTGAGCGCGCATTTAGTGCAATCGAAAGGCACCACGGTGCAAATAGGTCAGTTTGCAAACCGCGACGTACAGCTTGTACACTTCTTCCGACTGTGCCATTTCACTATCCAGCAGTCGGAAGAGGTACTCTGGGCGATAGCAGCGTCTTGTCACTCAGCGCCCTGCGTCTTTCTAAATCTCAAGCGATCGCTAGTTGGGAACCCGTCGTAACCGCATGCCAAGGGTACTTTCGCGGTCATCTGCGGTCATTATTTCTGCTTTCATACCCTGCCAAGAAGGACTTCTCGTCTTATTGTGGCTTGATTGACCAACAAGAAGACTTCTGCAGTTCAAAAACCCTGTCCCAGCTGACCCCAATCAAGAGAGATCGATAATACCGTATGCTGCCATCTCTCTCTTTGTGCACAGTAGAATTATTCATATGCACTAGTCTACGTTTCAGGCGCCCCATCCTCACATCAACAGATGTAATATGCGGTCTCTACTGGAGGCTACAGGAGAGAGCATAAGAATCACCTCAATGGACACTGCGAAGAGGCGGTTACATCATTTGTTGATGACAAGAGTTGATACCAAGGGTGGTACGCAATGCGCGTACCCGTCTTGGAGGCATGGCTTTGTATTCGTTGTGTGGAGCCAGAAACCATGTCGATAATGGCAACCACGATACCGTGCGTGCTATTCATGTGCTGACGGTGACATGAAATGCTTTCTTCGAGCACACAATAAAGAGCTGTGCGACATAGACTCAACATCGTCAAGAACGGTTAGCATGCAGGACTTATACGACTAGAGCGCCTCAACCTTGGAAAGCCCTCATGCACCCATATCAACTGCGGATCCAATGTGAACTCATGCCTTACCCTGAGAGTGGCCTAGGTCCACGTGCTTCGAGATCTTATCAGATCTATCCATCCTCGATGATCTCATTGATCGCTGCCTTGAACACTGACTCGCGTCAATTCGCGCATTCGTGATTGTCATTATTGTAGCAACCTGGAAGTCTTGGAGAACTTCGCTCACATCTCTGCTACTTCCTTAAGCTATGAAAACCCCTCGACTCCTTGCAGCATGATAGCACTATTCATGTGCACCCTTTCGCGCAGTATCTGAAGCATTTGTCCGCTTAGCGCTCTCCCTCGGCACGCCCATCACACAACAAAACGCAGGATTGACGAGCTTGCCCCCCCTTCCCCCCTACCTCGTGTCGCTCAGAAGCTGTCGCAATGGATGACGGCTCTGAGCAAAACAGCTCAAGTCATGAACAAACGAACCATGTCGACCCGCCGATGCCCTTGGAACAGGGGGAGGATGACCAGGACCTGGCACAGCCTGTCAACGTTGACGGACCTCCTCCGAGCATACAGGAAGAAGAGGCCGACGGGAAGGAGTCAGTCGACGGGACAGACACGCAAGGACAGGATCCACTGGACGCGCTGCCCGAAGATGCAGACCCGGAGACAGTGCTCAAGATGCTCACGGCGGGCGCAATGGACCAGGAAGACCTAGAGAGGACCATAGGGCAACAGGCCGATCAAATGCTTCGCGAAAGGGATGAGGTGCGAGACAAGAAAGCCTTGGACCGGACCGAGACGGCAAAGGCACGATTGGTGGGACAACTGAGAAGGCTTGAACAACGGCATGCGGAGACTAGGTCGACCCCAAGCAAGATTAAGCTGCAAGCCGACATCAATGATCTTAAGGGCAAGATATCCACCTTGGATACCGACATTGCACAGATCAATCAGCGTATGCGCGATCGGCAAACACAGCAAGATGCAGGGGAGGTTGAGGAAGATGGAGGCGGACGGCGGCCTGGCGAAAGCAGGAGAGACTTCCTACTCCGAACTGGAAAGATCACGCCGTTCTCCAAGATTGGCTTGGCTTCGATGAAGCGCGCACCTTCCAATCTGGCCGAGGCGCTTATGGACGCGGAGATGGAGGAAGAAGATGAGCAAGACGAGGAGGAGCTTGAGCAGGAAACAGCTGCAGCCAGAGCGCCCATGTCACATCAGAACCTACGGCGACCAGGCTTTGCCGACTTCGATACCGAATCCGAAAAGCACTCTCTTGAAGACACCGAGTCCGACCGACCGGCGAAGAAGCGCAAACTCAAGAGTGCGCAAGCGTTACGAACGTCTGCCACTCCAGATACTACGACTGCCGCAGAGGATACGGACACATACAAGCCAGATTTGGATGCAGAAGTGGGCGAATCGGAGGACACAGACGTGGTTGCGGAGGATGCGGATGGAGACTTCATCATGGATACCGCGCCTGCGCGCAAGAAGGCTCGACCGACGAAGAAGCGGAAAGCGGTGGAAGGCGCAGATGAGCCAGAAGAGGAAGACTTCGCAGGCGTCGATGACGGTAACGAGAAGGTATACCAGGAGCGGATACGAAGGTGGGCTGAACGACGGAGTGCCGCTCGGAGAAAAGTACGGCGACGGCGGCAAGAACAAGCGTTCAATGGTGACCATCCTGACGGACTGGACCCGGAAGAAGAGGATGACCAAGATGAAGAATGGCACCGACCGCACCCCACAATACCGGACACGGAGTTTGATGGAGGTTACAAGGTCCCCGGTGACATCTACCCGTCATTGTTCGATTATCAAAAGACGGCTATAGAGTGGCTGTGGGAGCTATACAGGCAGCAGGTCGGAGGCATCATTGGAGACGAAATGGGCCTAGGCAAAACCGTTCAAATCATCTCCTTTCTTGCTGGGCTGCACTATTCAAAGAAGCTTACAAAGCCGATCATAGTTGTTTGCCCGGCTACGGTCATGAAGCAATGGGTCAACGAGTTTCATACCTGGTGGCCGCCATTACGCGTCTCAATCTTGCACACGTCAGGAAGCGGCATGATCGATATTGGGAGGGAGAGCCGTATGGAAGACATGCTGGAGACAAGGACGTACAACGGCGAGAAGCCTACCAAGGCAAGCAAAGCGGCGAAGCGCATTGTCAACAAGGTGGTGAAGGATGGTCATGTCTTGGTCACTACCTACTCTGGACTGCAAACGTATGCAGACCAGCTGATTCCCGTCGAATGGGACTACGCCGTCTTGGATGAAGGCCACAAGATCCGCAACCCAAACACGTCCATCACAATTTACTGCAAAGAGCTGCGAACACCGAATCGGGTGATTTTGTCTGGAACACCGATGCAGAACAACCTCACCGAACTTTGGTCCTTGTTTGACTTTATCTTCCCCATGCGTCTCGGCACGCTCGTCAACTTCCGCTCTCAGTTTGAGATTCCCATCAAACAAGGAGGCTATGCAAATGCATCCAACCTTCAGATTGAGACGGCAATGAAGTGTGCAGAGACCCTCAAGGATGCCATCAGCCCGTATTTGCTGCAACGCTTCAAGGTCGATGTGGCAGCGGATTTGCCGAAGAAGACAGAGAGGGTACTGTTCTGTCTGTTGACGAGACAGCAAAGAGAAGCTTACGAATCCTTCCTGAATTCTGAAGAGATGAAATCGATTCTGAATGGGAAACGGCAAGCTCTATTTGGTATCGACATTCTGCGAAAGATCTGCAACCATCCGGATCTTGTCGAGCACAAGACACTGTCGATCAAGCCAAGCTATGATTATGGCAATGGCGTCAAATCTGGAAAGATGCAGGTCATGAAGTCTTTGATCGAACTGTGGAAGAAGCAAGGGCACAAGACGCTCTTGTTCGCTCAACACCGCATCATGTTGGATATCCTTGAGCGATTCATGCGGAAGCTTGACGGCTTCAACTATCGTAGGATGGATGGCAACACACCGATCAAGGAGAGACAAGACCTTGTGGACGAGTTCAATCGCGACCCGAATATACACGTCTTTCTCCTCACCACAAAAGTCGGTGGGCTTGGGGTCAACCTTACCGGAGCCGACCGTGTCATCATCTTCGACCCTGACTGGAACCCGTCCACTGACGTTCAAGCCCGAGAGCGAGCATGGCGTTTGGGGCAGAAGAAAGAGGTCGAAGTGTACCGGCTCATGACCGCGGGCACTATCGAGGAGAAGATATACCACAGGCAGATCTTCAAGCAGTTCCTGACCAACAAGATCCTTCGAGACCCCAAGCAGCGACAGACTTTCCAGCTTCAGGATCTCCATGACCTCTTCTCCCTCGGTAACGCCAGCAGTGGCAGCCAAACCGAGACGGCGTCCATCTTCAAGGGAACAGAGATGCCGCTTTCAAACACCTCCGACAAGTCTAAGGAAGCAGAAGCGCCTCGGCTTCCCAGCATTATAGGCATCTCGCATGCAGAAGATTTCAATGAAGGTGACCGTGACATCTCCACTTCCACTACTACCGCCGCAACCAACGGCACCGCAGCCGAGACCGCCGTACCTGCAACCGATCAATCGGCCGGTTCGAACGACGACCGCATCCTGACCGGCATCTTCTCCCGCGCTGGCGTGCACTCAGCCATCGAACACGACGCCATCATCTCCGGCAACTCCCGCCGCGTGACCGCCGACCCCGAACTCATCACGCGCGAAGCCAAGCGAGTAGCGGCACAAGCTGCAAAGGAACTGCAACGTAGTGTGGAGCTGGCAAGACATGTACCCGTCGGAACACCTACATGGACCGGACAGGTCGGCGTCGCAGGACGACCCGAAGAAAGAAGGTTCGCCAACGGAGCCATGAGAGCTCGAGGTGGCTTCGGTGGCCGCGGAGGACGAGGTGGCATGGGCAGTGGCAGAGGAGGTGGACCAAGTTCCAGCGCCATCCTCTCAAATCTTCAAAGCCGCCAGATGACCAACGTCAACTCCCTCCGCCCAGCATCCCCAGCAACAACCACCAGCCGCTCCCGCAGTTCAACGCCCAACCCTCCATCCCGAGGCGGTGCCGCATCTCGCACCCCCGGCGGTCGCCCACAACAGCCTCCCCTGCACTCCGGCCCCTCAGGCAAAGAACTCATGCTCCTAATCCGCGATTACATCCTCGCGCAAGGTGGCTCGACGTACACGCAGATGCTGACGGATCACTTTGCGCACCTGGTCAAGGGAGGGAGCCAGCAGATGGTGGAGTTCAAGGAGATGCTGAAGACGATTGCTGTGCTTGAAAATAGGGGTGGGGCGGGGAGGGCGAGGGGGAGGTGGGTGTTGAAGGAAGAGTTTAGGCCGAAAGGTGGGGAGGGTGGACTGGGTGGAGGGTCGAGCGAGTGATGTGGTTTTGCTGGATGGTGATGAGGTTGGATTGCATTCGGGATGCATAGCTTTGGCGTATTGAGTGCTTCGCAAGCATGGACGTCACATGTGGTCGGCATAGAAGTTTCCTGAGATACCCAACTATTAGATTTGTCCACTAGATCCTATCAATTTTTCTACATGAAGTTCGTACGTTGACTACGCCACCAGCGGCCCCATCCACAATTACCATCCTTATGCACGTTGACGCCTACACTTTCGACCCTAGATTACCAGATTTAACCCCAGGGCCGATAGCCTGAAGGCTTGTCAGCAAACCGGGAAACGCCCTCGGAGGATGACATGTCTATGCTCCGGCTACTAGTCATCCGTGAGGAAGACAAAATAATAGCATGACGGACTACAGAAGTTGACAGAAGGTGAAGATCGGCTCTGATCGAAAAGAGTGTCCCTGAAGCACAACAATGACTCCGCCTTAATGCATCCCAATACCGTGAATATTTACAAGAACCGCCACAACCCTCAAGACTCAATTGAAGGATTATAGCACACCGAATCCGGCCGCGAAGAAGGTGAACGACAGTACAGTCAGTGTGGCCACGCCAGTAATGACACCGATGGCCTGTCTCTCGACGGTGGTAAGGGCACCGCTAGTCTTGCAGCCCGTGCACTGATACTCTGGTTCCTGTTAGCACCTTGCTATTCGTCCTCTTGGTATTTCAAGACTCACCTGCCAAAGGCACATACGGCCTAGGGGTGTACATTCCGAAAGTAAACTGCTTGAACACACCCAAGTAGCCTGCGGCTGGTGTCGCACTTGGCCCGGCAGCCGCATCATAGATCATCAAAGTATACATGGCCACCGAAAGATCCACGCTTTGGTTCGCCGTATCCCAGATCACCTTGCCCGTCGGCTCGACCGTAAAGTTACTCGCAATCGTATACGTCGCCTGGTTCGGAGTGCTCTGCACAGCGAGGATGTCGATGTTCGAAGGGGTAATCGACAGAGAAGTGTAGTTCCAGCCAAAGGTGACCGGGTAACCGATCTTGTAAAATTGAGCACCCAGGGTGACGGCGGGGGTTTGCATGGAGATGCCGCCGGGAGGGAGACGAGGGTCGAAGATGGTGGTCTTGCCGTTCATACCGGTTTTGGTGGGTGCGGTGCTGCCGCGGATGATGCCGCTGCCTGTGATTGTAAGGGAGAGTGGGTCTCGTGTCCCAGTGCCCTTCGAGGTGCCGGTGGGCGTGGAGGAGTCGTTCTCGTCAGTTGTTGTTGAGGCGGAGTCTTCCTGTGTGTTTGAGGCTTTGGCTGTCTGCCTAATGTTTGTAGTGGTTTCGGTTTGTGATTCGTCTTCCTCGGTCTGTGTGGATTCTGCGGTCTCCGTTGCCCTTGTGGGCGTTGCAGATGTCTTGTCGTCATCTATCATGGTGTCAATTCCGCCACACACTTTCCCCGTGTCGTCCCCGATGCTACTCACTGTTGTTTTGTCTCTCGACGATCAAGTCTCCCAGGTTCCTGACCTCCTTCGCCCCCGAGTTGCCAAAGGTAGGCGGCCATGGCCAGGCCGCTGTGAGTGCGGAAGAAAGGAGCACAGTCGCGAGGATTTGAGTCGGCCTCATCGTATCAAGTAGCCGAGGGTCGAAGTGTAGGGAGCAGTAGCTTTGCTGGTAAGGTCAGGGTCGAAGGACGCGTTGGAAAGGGCCGTTATTCGAAGATGTGACGAAAAGGGTTGGCGTATTATGCAGATGCAGGATTGGTTCCCCTGGAGATGAAACAAGAAAAGGCGGTACTGCAGCAAGCTCAACGTCCCCCTCTTAAACGAGTGACTGGAGAACGAAGGTGATTAGAAGGTATAGATGTCGAAAGCGGTCGGAGATGTCGATGGCACTCTATGACTGTCGCATCGAGATGTTGTAGATGGGAAAAAGGGCGTTGAGGAAGAACGAGTTCAATAGTTTGCGTTAGTTATCGATTATTCCGATCGACGTGAAACTGCGCCCGCACGGGGGTGCGCTAGCCCGCTTTGGGCGCACCCAAAAATAGCGTGGCTTGGTGATGACAACAACATCAACAAGCTCAAACAATTCCGTCTAGCGTTGTGCTTGCTTAAGAGATCAAGCCATGCGATACTCCCGCATCTGGATACTACCAATGTCATGAGCCATAACAATCGTACTGTCTCTTGCGTATCCTCGGTCTTAAGGTATCTAGCTAAGAGCATGTTTATGACAGCTTGTGGTCGACTCAACAGCCACCATGTCGACCCTGTGTTGTAAAACCGCCTAGGAACAGATAGCTTGGATCTGGTACGACGATAGTTGATCGAGTTATATAGAGCCGTGCTCTCCCCAACACTGACGTCGAATTACATCCGGTAAGAAGTAGAAGAAAGCTATGAACAACATCGCAGGCGCAAACAAGCCTTGTCTCTCACGATATAACAAACCTTACCTCTGTAACTCTCTATGCACCCTCTCCAACGGCGAAATGTACACCTTCCTCCCAATCACAAGGTAATACCCCGTAGCAAAGATGACAACAGACCCATACATCAGACTTCCCCAATTCATGTTCTGTGGAGTTGCCGGCGTCATCGCTGGGAAGAAGCTAAACACCCACATGATGAGCAGGAACACGATACTTGCAACATTGACCGCCAACCCGGACTTGCCCAGGCTCCATCGGCGAGGTGGAAGAGGTTCGTTGCCCAGACGCTTGATGGTCAGGCAGATGATGGAAATCATGTAGCTGCTGAGGGTTGCGGCAACACCAAGGGAGAGGATGGCGTTAAGGGCGGTGTAAGAACCGAGATTGATTAGTGAGAGGAGGGAGGTTACACCGAGGGAGATGAGGACGGCGTTGAGGGGGATAGACCAGCTTGGCATGACCTGAGCTCGTTAGCAGTTAAGCTTTAGTGAGGGAACTGCAAGGGGCATTACGTGAGCAATCGTTCTGGAAAACGGCGTCCCATTGTCTCTAGCAAACGACCAGGTTTGTCTCGACGCAGTTGCTGTGATGGCAATAGCACTGGATATGAGAGCGATGACGACAATGGCAACCATAACGTTGGTGGCTGGTAAGCTATGAGTGACATTATAGAACACCTGGATGAAGGGGTAGCCGGTAGGTGTCATGATTATTTCATCCATGTTGCCCCAGTTGAAGATGATTGTGATGACCATGAATAGACCGGAGAGGGCGTTGACGCTTTTGGACCAGACGATAGCACGAGGGAGGGTGCGGCTGGCGTCCTTGACTTCTTCCGCTGTTGACATTGTTAGTTCTGGCTAACGTTGAAGACACGCAATTGCTCTTACACATATGCACGGCGCTGTCGAGTCCGAGCAACGACACAATGATTACGTTCAGACCCATAAAGAAAGATGTTCCGTTACTGGACCAGCCGCCATTGTTCGTGAATTGCGTAAAGGCAGCTTTCGCATTGGTACGACTCGGAGCCAAGACCCACAGCGGTATGGCTATTGCAAACAAACCCGAGATATGCAGAACAAGGAGGATGCCCTCAACAATCGGGAGTCTGCTGGCAAGGACGGTGTTGAAGAAGACACACAAAGCCGTGATGGCAATGGCGAGGAGCGTTCCGTGCCAGGGTTGGAACACATAGGACTCATTGTTCAGCACAATCAAGCCCTGAATGATGGTTCCGGACATGAAGGAGATGGCAGTCACACCACACTGCCATCCTATGAAGCAGAGCCATCCGGTTAGATAGCTGAGATACTTTTGGCAGCTGCGTGGCGAGAACTCAGAGACCCAATGGTACTGCCCGCCGGATGTTGGAGCCCTGTCAGTCTCGGTGAGCTGCTGTCGATTGCTGCTGCGTCTGCCATCTTACATAGATGCCAGCTCGGCTAAGCTGAGGTAGACCAGGAAGAGGCCGATCGCGACGAACAAGTAGCCCCAGAACAAACCAGCTGTTCCTCCATTTGTGAGCGAGCTGGAAAGAGTCCTGTTGCCCTGATCAGCTGCGCCTTTAAACTCTGATGCGGAGGACCTACGCAAGAATGACTTCCCATGTGCAGATGAGGGTAGAGCTGAAGCCAATGATCGAGGTGAAGTTGAATATTCGCTACTCGCAACGTTAAGCCGGACCGTCGCAGCAAAGGCCAAGCGTCCTGTGTTTCATACCCTCAACTCTTGCGTCCTACCCAACACCCTCATGTTGTCCTGATCTTCTGAGGTGCCCCTATATTGCTCTGCCACCGTTGCCTTGCCAGGTACCGGTTCCATCTCGTAGGTATCCTCCTTGATGTCGCGGATGATCGTGACAGGCACATCCGCGCCCCGAAGGCTTCCACCATCGTTGAATGAAGACTTGAGCATGATCGCCACTGTTTGACGAAATACTTTTCAGACAATCACGGGTAAACACCGTAGGAAGACAAGACGGAGGACAGACGGCGGATAAGAGTCTTATAGAACCCAAGGAGAAACGATACGGAAACGAGCTATATCTCACCACTATGCACGAGCGGGCAGGTTTTCACAAACTGCCAAGCCAGATCTTCGAGCCTAGGAAATGATATGATAGGGTCTACTTCCTGTTGTGCCTAACCGGCCAGAACTAGCTACGTGCTGGAGATAGCCGTTACCACCGCACCGGGCTCGAGGTGCACAAGATTGCTGTTCCAGGCGCATCCTGCATGCATGTCCTCCAGGGTTGACGAGGTTGCCAATCCCTGGATACAGGCCATGTTAGTTGTTGTTGCGCTGCGGGGATGCAGCAATGTGGAGCTGAAGAATCCTTTCTACGGCACAGTAGGGTGATACGGTGGTTGCAAGCCAGTAAACGGTGCGAACCGCTATCCCGTAGCTATTGGGGCCGAGGGCGTTCAAATTAAGGAGAGGGCCCATCCCGGTTTACGGATGCGTGCCGCCTGCGGGGACCCTCTCAAGCCTGTCTTGGCGCGTCTTGTTTTTGACTCGGCAGTTATTCTACTCCATATTCCATAGTTTCATCGACTTTTCCAATCCAACCTGCCATCCCTAACTGTAGCTTGAATTAAGACGAATGATAGCATAGACTTTGAAGAGAATCTGACAAGTTCCCATTGCTTCTCTCCCAACGATCTTGGAAACGGTCATCCCCCAGATCGAGCCCAATACGGACGAGCTGCCTTCGCGGTTCTTTTCCTTGCTATTGTTATCGCTTAATCCGAAGATTCTGTCTAAAGGCAACAGCGCTGAGGGTAAACAGGATGCGCAGTGAGTTCCGACGGACACAAAGCAAACGCACTCCCAAGACATTAGCTCTGGCACCGATGGGGAGGAGACCATCGCAGTGATATCAGCCTCAGTTGTACTACTCGCCAGTTGCAAGCAACCGCTTGCTTTTGACAACGACGTTAGCGGCGCATTCTTGTTGGTTCAGGTGGGGATGGCGGAGGTTCGAACCGAGCTGGAGGAACTGGCCTCTGAACAACGACAACGGGTCGTTGAGCAACTTGCCGGTATCGCTCAGGGCTGAAGTGGCTGACCCTGGGTTCTCGGATACGGCTTCTCAGAAGATCCGCCCTCACTGTAATAGCCTCGACCTTTGAGGGCTTTGAGTCCGGCGCAGCAGCCTTGTATCTGTTCTTGGCAAGAACATTGGTTGCCACCCGCTCCCACCAGCTTAAGAACCACGGAACTACCACTAGAACCACCAAGCTGACGAACAACACCGGTATGCATAAGAGACCGAACAGACTTGGTCTGCCCTCCATGGTACTGATGCCAAAGATTGCCTGTAATACGGGTAAGTGGAAATTTGACCTTAGGCAAAGTCGGCACTTACTGCCAGGAAGCCCAAAGGGACGAAGACGAACGCAAAAAACGTCAGAACTGCAAGGAATTGGTTGGTGCGGGCCGCTTGGATATTGAAGTTCTGCGGAAACCCATCGTCAGCCCTCTCATGACCGGTAAAACGGAACCGAAGCCAACAACACTACGTCGTGGTCGAACCAAGCCCCTTCATAAATCCCTTCACCACTGATGTTTACCGGCAACTCGCAGTCGTGGTGAAGCTCTCTATTCCTGTTCGCTCTTATTCGCACAGACGCTGTGCACTTACAAGATCTATCAGATTGAGGAATCTCCGTTCCAGATTAGCAACCAACAGATCGTAGTATTCCAGTTCTCTATCAATCATCTTGTGATGGTCTTTCACATCATCGTCCGTTTTGTCGTACCTTTCAGCAAACTCGAAGACCTGGCGGAAGACATCTCCTTGGGTACGGGCAAGATCACTCAGGAAAAGACAATCCTCAACGTCCAAATGCAAGGCATTTATCTGACCGATAAACAACAGCGGCTCGATGTCTCTGTCTTCGTCCTACTGCTCTGTAAGGTTGTGCTAAGCAAGTCTTGGAGGCACTAACGGCTGCTGCGTAGAGCGATTCCATCACTCTGGCGACCCTATACCAGTCAGACCTGGTCCGGTACAGCTCGACTGCTATGAAAAAGGGATTCTTTTGCAGTCTCTTCAGTCGCCAATTGGCTTCACCGATATACTTGTTCTCTTCGTACAAACGCCGCTTCAATTTTGCCAACCATGCTTCATCAGAGTGCCGAGTGAAGATGAAGACCAAGTTCTGCGGTGCCCGGTCACGCTGAACTTCTACCCACACACCTACACGGCTGACTTTGGGTTCTGCGCGGATGAGCCTTGCACGATGAGCCGATCATGTCTCGGTCTTACCGGTGGACTCCACGACAGTGATATCCTCGGCTAGCCACCCAACGTTCTCTATGCAACTTGTCAGATGCAATTTCGGCGGACCGTGATACCACAGGCGGACTTACTCTTTCCGTCTGGAATGGTATAGGGTAAACCCATGGAAGCGTTGTCATGTATGTTGCGGAGAATCTTGCTCGGTCCCTTCCCGAAGAACTCGTCGAGCTTTAGTTCCAGCCACAAGCCGTTGAAGCCTTCGACTACACTTAAGAGAGATGTCATTAGATCGTTTCTGATCCGAAGCCGCACGAACTCTGAGTTGTCCGTGCCCCTGGCATATATCCCGCAGAGCTCTGAGCTACACTGCAATGTGGATTACAACGTACAAAGGGTGATTGGAGCGCAATCTGTGCTGTGTGGGGCATGGAGAGAGAATACATACATCACGCAAGTGCTAGATGGGTCGGTCGGACCAGAAACGCTGGTGGTAATCTCTGTGAAATGGTGGTGGACGCCAGCCTGGGTACTGGCATTGCGTTCCAATAACGGATCCAGCACCGAAACATGCACCCTGGAGTGTGTTGAAGTACGATATTGGTGACTATGACGACCTCTCATACTCGATCATGCAGACCTCGAGCCACAGTCTTTCTGAAGGAGTTGAAAGATACCTAAAGGTTTCCACCAAGTGGCTGTTGTCTACGTTTCTTGTCTACTAGACGATCTAAAATGAGACTGCAAGGAAGACAATAGACTTGTGCAGCAGCTGACTTATTAATATTGCTAAACTACGCAGCTGAACTTGAAGTCTGCCTCGAACATCTGATCCTACATATCACCCTGCAGCCACATGCAACGATATGCAGCCAGCTGTCTTGGCAGTATGGCAGGCCAAGCCATTGGCATTTTGCTTCTTCAAACTGTTAGGAGCGATGAGCTTCATACAGCTGTTGTTCCTGTTGCGCTCCGTTTCATTGTAATAAGTGGCGCAGACCTGAGATCCTCTGAGCGGACTCAAAAGGTGCTGCACGCACTTATCTCTTATCGCGCCCTTGCCCATCGCCTTGAGTCCCTTCCGGGGGAATGGAAAGGGAGAAGAACTTGATACATCGTGAAGTGCAGGGTTAGCACCGACAGAGCCGGTCTGAACCTCACTATCCTTCTACTCTACATTTCCTCGTCTGATTTGGTCGATTTGCTCCGCCAAAGTCCACAGGTCACCTCTTGACCCACCGCAGCACCACATCTTTCGGCCTTGTCATCTGCAGCGTAATCTGGGGCTGCGAATCATCAACAATCTGGATGATTCTCTGCTGCGCCTGCTCCTTACTCTCTCCCTCTCTCTGAACGATCTCCACCCTATGTCTCCGGAACAACGTCATGATGACAGAGATGAACTCCACTTGGGACATTCTCTGCCCTGGACATGCACGAGGGCCAGCAGACCAGGGCATGAAGGCTTTACGCTGCGTTGCAATGTCTGGGTTTGTTTCTTCTTGCCATCGCGTAGGTCGGAACTCTTTCGCGTCCTTGCCCCATACGTCCTTGTCGATGTTCAAGTTTTGGAGGATGATATGGACTAGGAAGTCGGCAGGGATGTTGTACTCTCCTTTGGGAGTAGCGACGTGCTGTGGTGTCTCGGTGTACCGGCTCAAGTGGGCAACTGGAGTGAACAGGCGCAACGTCTCGTTCTGGAAACACCTATCAGCAAATACCAGATTAGGGGTAGTGGAATATTGACCATGAAAGCAAGGTAACGTTGCAGCTTCGGAAATGTCTCCCTGTAATCGAGTTTCTGCCTGTCTCCAAGCACTTGGTCGAGCTCTTCAAACAGCCATGTCTGCCACTCCGGGTAGATTGCCAGCATGACTATGGCGTACGCCATTGTATTGGCGGTAGTATCAAACCCAGCAACCGTGAAGAAGTATAGATTGCCCATCATCTCCGACTCGGTAAGTGATCTACTTCCCTTCGAGTCCTTCGCTTCTTGGTTCTTCTCCAGATCAGAAGCTCTTACCAAGGCGCTCATTAAGTTGTTACGTGGCTCCGTTGTGGAAGCAGCCAGTTCGCGCTCCTTTTGCACCATGTCTTTTAAGTACATGGGAAACTCTTGAACCGCCCAGCCAATCCTCTTGACAACAGCGGGCATGACCGGTAGCGTAAGAAGGCTCAAAGGCACAAGCGCAGCCGGCACAAAGTAGTGCACAAGCGCAAACAGAGCATCCGTGTAAGTAAGTCTATGCGGAGCTTGAGCTATCCGCTCCGTTCCTCCCCAGGTTTGTTGCACTCCGTAACCAACTCGACTGAGCACGTTGATAGCGATCTCACGCACACCGTCGACGACCCCGTTGCTCTCACCTTTCGGCTGGGCGGCAAAGTGGTCGATCATGACTGCGGCTTGTTCACAGCTTTCTTGCCACACTGCTTCGCTGATACGTTCGTTGATGAGGGGTGCGATGATCTTGCGCTGCCTTTGCCAATCGTCTCCATTTTCCTAGGTCCAAGTGTCAATGTTAAATTAGTGCATGCCTTGAAGGGATGTATAGCCTTACGCTGTTGACATGAGTTCCAAACCGGCCCATGAAAGCTGCTCATATCAGTCAAGATACAACAACAGAACTATAACAGGCAATCAACGGACTCACTTCTCACAGCAGACGACTGCACAAAATCATTCTTCCTCATAACAATCGCATGCGCCAACTCCACCTCCTCCACCCAAACCTGATTCGTCCCCGCACTCACCAGCACAAACCCCGGACTCCCCAACTTCCTCTCTCCCTTCTTCGACCTCAACTCCCGAAACTCATACCCGTAGATACTGGGCGCGAAGCCTTTCCAGAGCCATTCGGGGAGGTAGCGCTCGAGGTAGGGGCGGAGGGGCACGCAGAAGACTGTCCAGAGGGGGTTGGAGGTGTTTATGGGACATACTACGAGGGGGAGGCCGATGCGGCGGGCGGAGAGGTAGTTGCGGAGGAGGGTGTAGGCGTCGCGGAGGAGCAGCAGGGTGAGGAGGGAGGAGAGGATAAGTAGCCAATGCATACTGGAAACATACAACGACGAGTGATACCGCTCAAGGACGTGGAATTGGGATTGAATTAACAGAAGCAGCAACGGATTTCGACGGAAGCAGAGTGCGAGAGAATTACTTATAGCATGCGCAGGATGACATGGTTGTCCAACGTGAGCCTCCCCTCCACAGAACGAGCTATGAATTAAGCTTGGCCAATCGCAGGGCTTGGCGTGCGGCTATCTCGAGCTACAATGCGAACGAACCACTCAGATCCATTTGCTGCAAGTAACGTTAACCGATTGGGCGTGGTGCTGATCCAAAACACGGGGCGCAAATTTATGGTTCCTGGCCCGCTCCAGTGGGAGTAAAGCTTGCCTTACCGTCATCCAGAAGTGGGGTCCAAATGTGTATGGCACATCCCCAAACCATCTTTGCTTTAGGTACCTCCAGACCGGACGTCGCATATAGTTGACCATGTGCACTCGGCAGCAAGTTCAAGACATCAATAGGCTACATACTACTATTACCTTAATCGCATTTTGAAAGGCTTCAAAACAAATGAAATTATATCGGACATCATTCTTAAGTTCAATCCATTAAGGTGCTTTAACGTGGGCATCGCCAAGTGATTGCAATTCAGCATACCACTTCCGCCCCAAACTACCACTATGCTGGAGCGCAAGCCTATCCATATCATCAGAGCTCACTGGTGTTTCTTCTTACACCACAATTATTACAGGTACCCAGATTCTTTAAGCCCTGTAAGGTGAGTTCGCTCTCTCAGCGATGATCTTAGCCGCCTGCGCCGCTTGAGGCATGACAGCTTCCTCAATCCCAACAGGGACATCGAAGCTACCCTGTCGAGGCTTCTCAGCGGTGACACCAAGGTGCTCGATAGCCTTCTTCTCATCATCGCTAGTCTCGTTGTCCAAGATAGGATCGACGTCCTGAGCGAGGTTCTCCCCGTACAGCGCGTCCGGGTTGAACTTGAAGGCACCCTTGGGGATGAAGGTGGCTGCCAACATGACAGCGGACAAGATGGTGAACTGAACACCTCCGACGTTCCGGATGGCCGGCCGGATGTTGCCACCATTGCTGCCAGAGACTGAATCCACATAGCGGCCGAGCAAGGCGGAGGCAATGGCATAGATGACGATGTAGGTGCTGTACAGGAAAGCCATGACCGCACCAAGAGCGCTGACATCCTCACTCTCGGCTTCCTTCCGGGCTAGACTGGCTTGGATGTATGCCGCTAACGAAACATCACCGGCAGCCCATCCGAAAGAGACCGGTAAGAAGGTGCCGGCAACCATCCAGGCATACTTGACCTGGTTCCTCGGTGGGTTCCAGTAAGGCAGGTACCATACAATGAGGAGACACAAGGCATCGAGGCGGAGCCATGGCATCGGAGTCTTGACAAGGTTCGTAAAGAGAAAGACGAAGAAGGCACCGAAGAGCTCGCCGAGATTGGAGCCTCCAACCATGATTTGAGACCAGGCTGAGTTACCGAGGTAGCGACGAGCAATGTAAGGAGAGATACCGTTCTCAAGGAAGCGATGTCCATACAGAGCGAAAGCGTAGCCTGGGAGAAGCCAAATAAACTTCCTGGATGTAAATACAATGTAGATACCCGTGTAGACGGAAGTATAGAATAGACGGATGCTGTTGAGAATGCTGGCGACATAGTTCTTCTTCTCCACATGCTCAAGCTTAACGGGCTTCTTCCAAGCAAGGTTGCTGATGAAGAACCAAGCAACGGCAGCAAAGGTAAAGCAGATGGGAGTTATGATGAAGGAGTAGTTGTTGCCGAAGTAGGGGATCAACCCAAGCGCTGTGCAGAATGCACCAGCGGTGCCGGAGATCTCATAGAAGATGTGGACCAAGGAGTCCATGCGCCTCAGCTTCTGAACGTTGCCTCCAACAATGTCTCTGGGAATGACCCGGCGGATGAGTTCGACCATGCCATATGCGATTCCGGTGAGACAGTAGATGGGAATGATACCATCGGTCTTGTAGTTGCCATAGTATCCAAAGTCTTCTGAGCTGTGAGTTCTGCTCCAGTCTCTTGGTTTGATTCTGCCTCCGGTCGCAGCGTCCACAATGAGGAGAATGCTGGTCAGAAGAGCAAAGACAATGATGGCGGCAGACAGAACCAATCTGGTGGGAAACCGCTTGATGAGTGGCGCAATGAGGATAGCCCCAACGCACTGAAACGCTTGGTTCAACCCAGTGAGAATACCCACTCGTTCGAAGGTGCGGGCAGTGTAGCCGCCTCTGTCGGCATCAAAGTCGTAGCGGTTGGTAGCCAATGCCACAATGGAGCCGTTGAAGGCCTCAAGACCAAACTTGTACAGCATGATCCCGGCGATGTAAATGGCGATGTTCCGCTTCTCGGCAGGGGTGAACATGACCCATGTTTCCTTGATGTTGGTGGCAAGGTTCGGTATGCGAGCCATGACGATGGTGAAGCACGCGATGTCGCTGTCTGTGCTCAGGTGCGAAGTCCGGAGGGGTATGGGTATGATCGAAGACTGTTGCTAAGTGTTCCCTCGTAGAAGCTTGTAATAGCTTGGGCTTGGCAGCTAACCAGTGTATACAAGGTGATGTAGGTAATCCGAGCTTCCAGGACATCCGGGTGGTCCCAGAGGGCATAGATATATCTTTACCCCTGCAACACAAGCCTCAAGAATGGAGAGGCTATAGTCATCGGGCAAGGTGAGAAGCCCATTCTGTCATTGATCTCGATACGAGCTTGGCTATCGCGTCAAGCCCGCGTCCACTCTCGATCTTGGACTACGCTGAATCAGTGGCTTGACGAGATCTACTATGCCTTCTGTCCAGACGGGTTCAAATATCGTACACACGTGGACCCTCCAGTAAAGGCATGGCTACCTGTGGAACCTCTTTCAGCAGCAGTGGGCACACATCGTCTTCTGGATAAGGAATTCGACCTAGGTGCAATACTCTTGGCTTTTTGCGAAGCATTGAAGGGAGCGGCACTAGCATGGAGTGTTCTGATAAGCGGTTTTGTGACTTTTGTTTTGCTCCAAGAATCCCAAGAAAAGTCCAAGCAACTCCAAGAAGACAAGACTCTTTTGCGGCATCTTCTCACGCTTAAATCGACCTATCACCGGCACCTAAATTGGCACGTTCTTGTCGACGGAAGAGAAGCTTTATGAGAGATTTTGGAAACGACACGAGCGTGAGGAAGGTATTCCATCATGCGGAGATGACTTCCTGTACAAGTGAACCATCGGTGATAGGGACCTACCTACCTACCTTATCTGGTTGCGACTTACGAGCTTGACCAGGCATGGAGCTCGAGCTGTTGGATCCGGCATCTTCTTCATGCCACTCCCATAATCTTGCGATGCGATGCCCGTCATTCCGCCGCTACCTCACGCGTTACGGGCCTGGGCTACACATTTGGAGGTTGGAATTGAGTTTGCCAACCCTGAGCTCGATCAGGGTGAAGGTGGGCCTAATTGCACCGAGGAACGCCCGCTGTGTTGTGGCGCAGCAACTTAGCTTCACGTCAACTCACCCCCAGCTCTGTCCACGATCCTCTCAGGTATATGCGGCGCACATGAGGCATGTTCAAGCAGATATAAGAGAAGAGGACATGCTTCGAGGATGCGTAGTCAGGGAGAGCTGGACTTCATCTGATTTTGAGGTCGTCCCTGCATTTTCTGCTCCGCTGCCAACAATGAGTAGACGTCGGCTGAGGCTTTCTCTTGTTATTTGAATTGCCAATTATGCGTCGTGATATCTGTCTTGTCTTTGGAGGTCCAACCGGCAGTTCAATTGAGAACATGGATCTAAGCATCGGCCTGTTGCTCAGTTGACAAAGCTATCACGGCCTCTTACGTCGTGTGTTCTTGGTTGCCCTCAACGAATGTGACCGCTGACTGCGTTTGCTCTGAGTTGATGACACCATTTGCCCGCTGTTCTATTGGAAAGTCGCTCATCACTGCAACTGATCCGGTAATCGTAGTCTGGAAAGGCGAAGTGCTGGCTCATCGTGACGTCCTACCGATCGAGTGGCCTCTGTCCATGTCCAGTACTGCATAGATCAGTCCAAGCCATTTGCAGAGGGGAAGAGCTCTTCCATGAGGTCTGTGGAGAACCGCAGCCCAGTCTGAGAAGCGAAGGTAAAGTGATGAACCTGAATAGCTTCTGGGTGTGCTATGCGGAACGGTGAGTGGCCGGAATGTCTGAGCAAGTTTACAAAACCTTGTCTGGGGGAGCATAGCTGCTACACGTCGGAAAGTTTGCATGGAATGATGTCCTTGACGGTACTGTGAAATCTGCCAAGGATGACAGTTGCAGGAATGTCATCAACGTCGCGTTCTGCGGTCATCGATCGGCATCCTGAGAAGGTTGGCTGGAGTCTGCCATGCATGCTGACTAGGCTCAATTTGCCCATAGTGATAAAGTGCAGTATAAAGAGACTGAGATTCTTGTAGTAGTCGCTTTGATGTAGAAGCCTTCACCATGCAGGGTGGAGATAGCCGTTGCAGAACTGCCACGCGTGTCAACGGGAGGACTAGGCCTAAACAGGTTGCCAGGATCGGAGACAGGTCCAAGGACCCTGAATTTTCATTTTCACGGTCTCCCCTTCTCCGCATTTGCACGACCATTGCCCCTGAGACTGTCGCTCATTTCTCTTTACAGACAATCGTTTCACTCTTAGTCTGTGCTGGTATCCTCTCGATGTTTATGTGCCCATCCGGAGCGGTCCATTGAGATTCCCCTCCGTCCTTGATACTCTCCCTCACGAACGTACACGAGCTACAACAGAATCACCGTCTATACACACTTTGCAATTGCAGCAAAGGCCATGCCTAACCCCAAGTTCCAACTACCTTCACTGAAGCCCATCGACTTCTCCCTCACAGCCGGCACGAGCATACCGGCGCCTCCCGAGTCCCCACCACCGACGTCAACGCCCGGTGGCGCACCTCATGGCGGACCTCTGAACTCGAACCCTACAACTCCCTACGCCAGCCTCCCCGGCTCATATCCTCCCTCTCCAGATATCGAGCGTCCAACTCTCGGCACGAAGAAGTCCTCGGGGACGCTGTCCCCGACGTCGCCGCAAGCGGGCAGTCCGCAGATGGACCGACGACCTTCTTCGGTACGAAGGTTCTTAGGACTGAGAAGCCTAAATAGCACGTACAATAAGTCAACAGACTCTCTCTCCGCACCGTATAGTCCAGTCAATGGCGAGAACAGACCGAGCTCTCCAAGTGTGGCAAGCATAACATCGTCGGCGAACAACAGTGTGCGGCCCAGCTTGAACAGGAAGCGGAGTACGGGATGGTTCAGCAGGAGGAGGAGTGGCATATTTAGAGTAGATGAGGATACTGTCGTCCATGATGCCGGAGACTCACGGGAAGGCAGCGAGAAAGAGAATGCTGGTCAAAGGTCGCAGGATCGTCTCGATTCGGGCAGTATGGTCACGACTCCTCCACCACAAAGGAGCGGCCCGCCTCCGCCGCAACTACCTGATTTTAGTTTGTTGGGCACGAAGCTCGATGGGGGCAGTCTTGGTGGGGACGACATATTCAAGGATATCAAGTGATGCGAAGTATGCCCATTGCGGTGTTCCAGTATGAAGAAGTTGGATGACCAAAAGATTATACCCCTCTATTGTTTGTTTCCATATGTTTCTTTCCTCGTATTCACCATTGGTAGTTTGTGGTTGGGCATTCCATTGCTACTGAGGGTAGCAACCTACTAGATATACGGTCCTCTTGAACCCAGCTCAGCCCGGGTATGTATGTTATGTGTGAAGGTGATCTTGAGGGTTGCAGATTCCTGTCACTGCAGCACTTCCCTATTCACATTTCGAGTATACATGTTATCGAACCACTTTGGGGCATTCTGACCCTTCTAGAAAGCTTTCAGTCCTCCTCATAAGCTCAGCACGGCCTGCGCAGCACTGTAAGAGCGCTGCGGGATGCCCCGTAAGGAAGCTAAGACATTATCGTCCCACAAAAGACACCATTCGGCGGTGCTGCGGCTGCCTGACCACTCACACCAAGCTGGGAGTAAGCTGATCTCTCCAGCAAGCAGAGGACGGGAGCTACTATGTTCCATCAGAACCCTTTCCAGCCGATCTCAATCAGCGAGCAAATGTCGTTACAAATTTCGACCGTGTATTCACCTTCAGTGTCCGATTTTCTTTCATGTGCTGTTGATTCTGCTCAGTCGATGCTCACTTTGCTGAGGGCAAGTCTCATTATCATGCGCTAACCTCCGGCGCATCATATCTTGATAGTGCTTACAGCTCCGGCGCTTGTGGTCAAGGCACCATGCGTATCACAATCATGGGTACGTATCATTGGTGAGCATGATCTCCATTGAGAGTCGTATACTGGCTGGGGAGACGACGGGAGAGCAAGCAATGCCCCCACGAAAGCTACCGTTGCTGGTGATACCCGAACAAAGGCAACCTACGGCCCCTTTCAGCTCCACGTTCCAAGTGGTACCGCTGCCGCCGTCTGTACCCTTTATCACAATCTAACACCAATAGATCAATGCAAGCACATGCTAGCTCACATGATGGTGCATATACTCGACAATGCACTCTTGATGCCATCCTGCACCGCATGCATGGTATCCACCCCAACCTCCTTGGCCTCGACCGAGCGATGAGGGTTCTCAGCAATCAGCCTGGTGATGAGGCTTAGTATCTCCTTCTGCCCAAACGTCTTCTCCCGCGTCCTCCACCCCTCCGCATACGGCATGCGCTCCTCCTCTGTCCACATGTCAGTCCCATCATCCACCCGCTTTCACTTACAGCACTCACCAAACATCACCCTCAAGTACTTCACCGGACACGTCCCCGCATTATCATCCCCCAACACCCCCGTAAACAACGCCGTCTCCCCATAGCTAATCGTCGCCTCCTTGAGCCCAAACTGCATCCTCTTCCCCGCCCGCTCATGCATCTCTCTACACTTCATGAACCGCTCCGCCCTCGCCTTGCTCGCCGTCGGCAAATCCGTGCACTCCATCCCGTCGTAGTTCTTGATGTACTCATCCCACAGCTCGCGGTTGAAGTTCTTGGAATCTCCAAGGGCGACGTCCGCGCGGGACATGCTGACGTCGTGCTCGATGATGCCGTGTTTGGTGATCATCTCAAGGTCGAACCATCCGCCCGAAGTGGTGGAAGCGGCGGAGGGGTCGGGGTTGCATTGCAGGGCGCCGTTGGTGAAGATGGACGCGGTGGTAGTGTCGAGGTTGAGGGAGGTGGTGAGGGCGGTGATGGCGGCTTCTTTGGTGATGTGCCGGCCGGAGTGGGGGAGGATGTGGTGGTTTGCTAGGGCGTTGAGGATGGGGCAGGGGGAGCGTGCTAGGAGGTGTTAGCCGGGGTAAATGGAGTTCATGGGTGAGGGGAGAGGGGGGTGAGGGAGGGGTACACACAGTCTTCAGGGCCGGCGGGCTCCCAGTTGGTCCAGTCGATGGGTGGGTGATCTGCTGGAACTTGAGAGACATCTACGTGGGAGACATCTTTGTGGGAGAACTGGGAGGTTAGGATGTCGAACATGGTTGATATGTGCCAAGCCTAGGTAAGGTAGCTTGTTCGTATGATTATTGTGATAGGATTTCGGCGTAGAGTAACAACCAGAAGATGGGCAATTCAGACACCCCCAGAGGCGCGCCATTGCCATTATATCAAGACGAGTGGCATGTGCCAGTCGTCCTTTCTGGCGCAAAGCTGAGCAAGACGACTAAAGTGGTTGGTTGAGTTGATTGCCTATTCGGGTTACTGCCGATCACAGCGGTGATATGCTTTCTAAGATGCAGGAAGACAACCCGAAGACGGCACGGAGCAGCAGCTCTTGATGGCTACCAACCAGTAAACGCTCCTTTGCTTGTTTCATCATGACACTGTGTTGTTCGCAACGACCGTGGGTTGATCTAGCCCCTCCGCTGGCTTGGGCAAAGGGTCCAAACTAGCGCGTCTTTGGGGAAGTGCAAGCCGCCGAGAGGCTCGGCGCATTCAGCTGAACGTCTTGATAAGTCTTGTGTGGCTTGTACAGCTGATTACATTCCAGCTGATAAACAGAACTCTCTGCATTCAACACATTTTATCTCCATCAAGCGCAAGCTATGTGATGTAGAAGTAACAATTCGACTTCATTAACTCCGACGCCCATCATTACGGATTTGCCATTATGGCTTTGACGATAGCTTCAATCGTACCATCTTGCTCCTGCGTCTGGATGTACTTCTTTGTCAGCTGCATGAAAGGAACCATCGCTTTGATGTCATCCAAATCACCGATTGGCCCGTAGTTGTCCAGATGGTCTTTCGTTGCTGGTATGTACTGTCCGACATTCAACCGCCAATACTTCTTGCCCATGGGATGCGGAGCAAAGGCATTGATCAGCGCCTTGAACAGGATATGCATGATCTGGGTGTTTGTGGCCGCCGAGGCAAGACCCGACTCCACATCATGGCTGCCTAGTATACCGGGTGCTACAACTGCTGCGTTGGCGGGTATGCCCGCACCCAGACTGAGGAAGCAGTCTGTAGGGCGAGCGGCACCGAAGAGCGCCAGCATTTCTGTCCAGAGCCTGTCAAAAAGTGTTAGAATCAACTCTTGACTGCATGCCAGACGACCAGCTACTTACCATCCAAGAGGGTTGTTCGCTTGCAGGCCACCATCAATCAATGTGTACATTCCGACTTTCATAGGAGCAAAGTAGGCTGGGGCTGCCGAAGTTGCTCGCGCGGCTTCCCAGATCTTGATCTCGGGAAGGTCCGAGGCAGCCGACGGATTGGTGTAAGAGCGGAGGAAGACTGGCTCACGGTTGTTGGCAGCATCTTGCCGGACAGCCATGACAAAGCTGGAAGGAGAGTCAGCCAGTATTGCAGGGCACAGCAAGGATTATCTTACATCTTTGGGTTGGCATTCTCATCAAGAAGCTTTGCATCTGGATCACCTATCTTCTGCTTCAACAGATCCTTTATTATCCTCTCCAGGTTGGAGGCATCGTAAAACTCTCCGTTGAGCACAAAGTTGGCTTCTTTGCCGAAGAAACCGGGGTCGAAGATTTTGCCCATAAAGTCATTATAGAACTTGATGCAATCATCGACGCTCATCCTCAGGCGGCCCAGCATGATTGCTATGAGACTGGATTGGTCAGCCCGGACAGTCGGAGTATGCAGCCGTACAGAGCTTACCCTCCGGTGCTGGTGCCAGCGATCATATCAAACACCTCACAAGGCAGCTTTTTTGGAGCTACCTTATCCATAACGGCTTTCAGCATGTGCAAAGATGAAAGGCCACGCACGCCTCCGCCATCTGCAATGAGTGTCAGCAAAGTCAACGGGAAACTAACGCCAGCAGTGCTCACCCAAGGACAAGACACGGAGAGGGCGTCTATCTCCAGTAGCAAGCTTGTCGGCTCGAAGCAGGTTGTCTGGAAGCGCGGGCTTGAAGGCGGCATTGGTCTGCACGTTGACCTCATGAAGGGTCTCGTGGATCGTCTTGATCTCCGAAATGATGGTAGCGTAATCGGTGGGTTCGCGCTCAACTGGGCACGTGGTTAATGGGGATGCCTCGTCCTGGAAAGAGTTTCAACTGACCCTCCTTCTCTCCAACATCAATCACGAGGTACCCGGTCCTTGCCGAGATGGACCATCCGGGATAGCGGGCGCAGATACGGACAGCGATGACATTACCGTCCTGCAGCCGCAACGTCAGTAAACGCTCCACACCTACTGGACTTGGATATTGTTACCTCAAGAGATGCGAGGAGGTCATGCTTCTCTTCAAACACCTTGCCCGTTTCCTGTAGGATGTCAGCTTTGTCTGATAGAAATAGGTTCATAGGATCATACCCATCCATAATCCGAGGTAGCACAACGGTTCCGATGGCTCTTGAACACCAGTTCAACATCGTCTTTATAGCGTGGAGCCCTGGCAGACTCATTCTCGAGGATGGCGAGCTCGAACCAGGTCCAGTTACCAGCCGACTCAGAATCCACCCAACCTTGATCATGTGATTCAGCGAAGAGTTGGACGGTGTCGATCTGTTTGATGGTGTCTTTTGGTAACGGCTATAGAGATTAGAGAGAGGCTCGTCGTCATGTTTGAAAGACACGTACCGGAGTCTTGAACCAGATGCTGGCCTCCATACCGTCGTCGACGGCACTAATTTCAACCTCTCCCGTGTGTTTCAAGACATAGAGCCCTTCTGAGGCTCCCTCCAACTGAGTGGGGAGAGCTGGTAGCTTCTCTGCCTCCTGGACTGTGAGCTCAGGCATTTTGTATTAGGTTGTTGGACAGCTATGGAATTGGAACGATGATGAACGAGACTGCGAAAGGAGAGAAGAGCGGAAAGACAAGTCTACTTATAGGGGCCTCGGACGCGGAAGAGAGCTCGTTGCCAGTTAATATCAACACACATCATACAGACCGCTGCGATATAGAGTACTAGCAGTTAGTATCTAGCCATGGTCGCAAACTCTTCGGTGTAGTGATCGTTTGGCTGGGACCCTACATGCGCAGGAGCGGTACGCGTCACGGCGCAACGGGAAGGGCTGTTGTGAGGTGAGTCTACAAATGGAAAAAGGGTGTCTAGAACTTCATTGGATTGAGTCTACGATAGTTTGGCTAATGCAAAGACCCCGCCATCAGGGCAACTTCGACATGCATGTAACAACAACATTCCAGACAATCGTCACGACAAGCTGCAGGATAAGGATTCTCGTGGACAGCTGAAAGGGGTCCGGCCACAGGGCTGGCGCTTTGGTGGCTTGCGCTGAACCGATCCGTCCTGGCCCGTGCTGGTCCGTTCAGCGCTCTCAGGCTGGACCCCCGCATCATTCCTGCGTGACGATGGATGCCCCCAGACCTATGCTCTAGAATTTTTGCCCTCTTCAATCCCCAGCTCCAGTGCTGGTCGTGGGAATGTGAAGGGACGTTGAATTTGGCAGTGTGGCTAGAGAGCGCTAAGCGAGTCAAGCCAAGCATCATCAGCCACATCTCTTAAATCTCGCTCGACGCAGGCATTGATTACCTACTCCTCACAGTGCTTGCTCCTCATTGATATCGTATTGAAGACGAAAGCGTTGCCCTTCCACAACTTCCCACGGTTAAACCAATCAACGTATTGTTCGTTTCCATTGGCGTATGGCCTTGAGTTCTCGGGTCTGCCTTGCAATGCGCGTCAGCGGTGCGTCCCGATTCCGTGGAAGGACTACGCCCCGCCAAGCAGCGCTCACGGAGTGAATGCTGGCCGTCATCCTCAGTCGTCTTGCAGAAGCACGATGGCTGCCTACTGCTGCAAAATGCTTTGCAACATTCTCACCCCTTGACGCAACATCTGCGGCTATCATGTCTAGTAAGAGAGACTCTGAGAATTCGGAGGCTTTTCCTGTTGCTGGGGACTCCAAACGACAGAAGTACGCCTTCTCCGTCCCTTCTCGGGATGATAACATTCGCCTGCGCTCGTACCAGAGCGAAATGGTTGAGGAGAGCTTGAAAAGGAACGTCATCGTTGCAGTATGTTCCTAGCAGCTCAACCATTCAACGTCTGCTAACACGGATCAGATGGACACCGGCAGCGGTAAGACGCATATGTAGGCTGCGGATGAACCTTAACTTGAACCTGTGCAAGTTTGACGGACAAACAGTGCAGCCGCCCGGATGGCTATCGAGCTCGAGCGCTGCTCTGCTTCCAAGGTCAGCCATCGGGTCGACACTGAATTTTCGGATCACTAATCAGAGTTACAGCGTGTCTGGTTTCTGGCTCCAACAGTCACGCTTTGCAAGCAGCAGTTCAAGTTCATTCAAAACAACCTCCCAGCTTACGAAAGCAAACTTCTGATTGGGGAAGACAACGTCGATGCTTGGTCAACGCAAACTATATGGGATACTGTACTTTGCAACATTCGCATTGTCATCTCAACGCATGCCATTCTACGAGATGCACTTACTCATGGCTTTGTGAAGCTGAAACAGCTGGCTCTTCTGGTTTTCGATGAGGCTCACCATGCAATCGAAGAGCATCCCGCAAACCAGATAATGAAGCAGTTCTACTTCCCACTGAAAGCTCAAGATCCTTTTGCTGTTCCAAGCATCTTGGGCTTGAGTGCAAGTCCGGTAATGAGCATCAGAAAAGGTGCAATGAGCGGTGTTCATGCAGTTGTGGGCAACCTCGATGCCGTGGCAGTGACTCCAAGGCGGTCTGCTTCGGAACTCGCGCAATACGTGCATCGGCCCGAGTTCCTGCGTGTCGAATATCCGGATGCTATAGAGACTCAAGGCACGCCCAGTACCGCTGAAGCATTGGTCGACCTTCTTGGTGTAGAGAGTCGTATGACCTTCGACAATGATCCGTACACGCCATCACACCAAGAGCCATACTTTAACAAGAAAAGAAAGACTTACTCTCAGCAACAGGTGGAGGAACTGTGCAGGAAAGCAGGGTTCATACAGAAGTCACTCGGGACGTGGGCCACGGCTTGGTACATCAACATGTGCATCTCAAAGTTCATCAGTGGGATCGACCGTGCAGACGAGACCTTGTTCGATCTATCAAGAGAGGAAAAGCTTTACCTCCGCGCCATCCTAAGCGATGTCAGAGACGTTGAAGTTCCTCCGTTTCAGAACGAGAGAGTGAGTGCAAAGGTAGAGTGCTTGGTTGACCTGCTCATCCTGAAATACGATTCGGGTTTTCGAGGCTTGATCTTTGCTGAACAACGGGCGGTAGTGGCCACACTCGCAGAGCTGCTGTCCCGACATCCTAAGCTACAGGGACTCTTCCGAGTCGGGACTACAGTCGGAACGTCGTCTGCGGCTAAACGTAAGGCGAGCATAGCCGAGCTGGCCGATATGCGCTCTCAGCTCAAGGATCTTGAAGACTTCAGAGCCGGTGCCGTCAACTTGATGATAGGGACTGACGTTCTGGAGGAGGGTATCGATATACCGGAATGTGGCACTGTAATCTGCTTTGATCCGCCCAAGAACCTCAAGTCTTTCATACAACGAAGGGGTAGAGCTCGGCGGGCGGCATCACAGTATTACGTGTTTGATGATCACACACTAGATCCTAATAAGTGGCGCAAGCACGAGGAGGAGATGAAGCGCGCATATGAGGATGATGTTCGCCAGATACAAGCTTTGAGTGAAAGAGAAGAGACAAGCGAGCACAGTAATCGGAGTTTCAGAGTGCAGTCCACTGGGTAAGATGTTACCCTTCTTTACATGCAGGTACATCCTAACCAAACCAGCGCACTATTGACATACGAAAACGCGGTGGCACATCTGAGTCATTTCTGCGCCACCCTAGCAAGCGGACAGCACACTGACCTCCGGCCTGAGTTCAACTTCATAATTGAATCCGCAAGCTCTGGAATCACCGCCGAAGTCACTTTGCCTGCCGCATTGGACCCATCGCTTAGACGTCATAGGAGCTTGCAGGACTGGAAAACGGAGAACATGGCCAAAAAGGACGCTGCATTCCAGGCGTATGTGAAGCTGCATGAAGCTGGACTGGTCAACGACCATCTTCTACCGGCTCTACCTTCTGTGGCCGAAGACTTACTACCTGAGGTTGAGAAGCGACCGGGTGTGGTTAGCGTCTTGCCAGAACATGATCCTTGGTTCAACATCGATCCTCGCAAGGCAGTGGAACACTGGTACGAGACATCGATCTGTGCGTTGGAATCGGAAACGGAAGTGATCGAGGTATTCATGCTGCTGCCAGTGTTTCTTCCGGAGATACCCCCTTTCGCGCTCTATTGGAACAAAGATGTGCAGTACAACATTCGAACGACTGCATCGCCAGTGCCGGTCCAGTTGAACCCATCAGAATTGATGAAGCTACGAGAAGAGACGCAATTGCTCCTACGAACAATACGTGATCAGAGTGTGCCAGAAGGAAAGCAAGACTTCATAGCCTTGTTCTCCTCGCGAACTAGGCTCCACCGCCTAGAAGAGCATTCTCAGCAGAGTAGTCCCAAACCATGGATGGCCGTCCTTCAGAACGCTCGGGATGTGTTTGTCAATGGAACGTCCGTAGACAACAAAGCTCTGATCCGAATAAACGGGTTGATGACGGAAAGGCCAGTGCTCTTCCAGGGCTTCACCATTGCCGCTGCGGCCTGGCCTCCTGAAATCAATGACACTTTGGCTCCTGAAGAGCGTGGCACGTTGCTCGATGTGGACGAACCTTATGTTCTTTACACAAAGTTTCCGAAGAGACGCGATTTTCTGCATCCAATTCCGGAGAACGAACCTAAAAGCGCCCTAAGTCAGTTCTCCAGGATTCCAGCAAGGTGCTGCGCCGTCGATACGACACCTTTCGAAGTTGCGTTACTCTCTGCATTCGTCCCGTCAATAAATCATCGTTACGAGTGCTGGAATTTGGCAAATCATTTGAATCAGACCCTGCTCGCTCCTTTGGACATCCGCAACCTGGGACTTGTACTCACAGCTATAACAGCACCATCCGCGATGGACGGACGCGACTATCAACGACTAGAGTTTGTGGGTGACACGGTGTTGAAGCTGCTCCTGACTCTCCGAATGATGGTTGAAAACCCAACCTGGCCGGAAGGGTACCTCACCCGTCGCAGAGCCTTGCTCATCAACAACAACTACCTCTCAAAGATGGCTATTCGAGCAGGCCTAGAACGGTACATTATTACCAAAACTTTCACCGGAGCGCACTGGAAGCCGAAACGAATATCAGAGATCACGGTCGGAGAACGAACACAGACGATAGAGCGGTCAACAAAAGTGATGGCAGACGTAGTGGAAGCCGTCATAGGAGCCTCGTACGTTGAAGGAGGGCTCGCCAAGGCCCAGAAATGTGGTGAGATTCTCCTCGCTCTAGAGCAAGACCACACGATTACAGAATACAACAATGTGCTCAGAGAACATGCTCCCTCGACATTTAGCAGCGACAGTGGCTTTGTACAAGATCTGGAAATCATGCTCGGGTACAGCTTCACCAACCGAGGTCTTCTGCTGGAGGCTCTTACTCATCCATCCTTCAACTCCACAGCCAACATTCAGTCGTATCAGCGACTCGAGTTCCTTGGTGATAGCATCCTGGATTACCTGGTGATGAGGGAAATCTTAACAGAAAAGCCGGATCTAGACGTCGAGGAGATGCACAGATGCAAGTCTGCTGTCACGAATGCGCAGTACATGGCTTTCGTGTGTCTGGAATGTCACATTACGAAGGAGCAGAACCATATCGTCCAGGACCCAACGGTATCCGAATCCGCGACGACAAGCAACAACCGCAACGGCAGTAAGGAAAGCACCGGCTCCGATGTTGGCATCCAGTTCGACCAGGTGCTGAGCCGGAAATGCTTGGCAGAATACCTGCGTCATTCCAGCCCCGAGATCGTTGCTTCCAGGCGCAAGCTACTATTTCAACACTCCCAAGCCCGGAAGATGATCTTGGATCAACTCGAGCACGGGCCCGACTTCCCCTGGGCTCAGCTCACTCATATATCCGCGGAGAAATGCTTCTCAGATGTGATTGAGAGCATCATCGGAGCGATGTACATTGATTCGGGTGGCGACATGGAGGTCCTTGCGGGGTTTTTGCAGAGGCTAGGGATCAAGCGACATTTGAGTCGCCTGCTGAGGGATGGTGTGGATTGCTATCATCCGAAGAACAGGATTCATATGCTTGCCAACAAGAGGCAAACACTTGTGCAGTTCAAGGTTGTCAAATCTACCGACGAAAAGAGATGTACGGTTGATGGCAATGAGGGCATGAGTGCATCCTCTAGCAGAGAGCAACATAGCGTCAGGGTCATAGTCACGTACGGAGAGAGAGACATTGCGGAAGCAGAGGGGCCGAATAAGTCTGATGCGGAGACTCGAGCAGCGGCAAGAGCTCTTGAGGTATTGAGCAATCAAGAGAAGCAAGAAAAGGACTTGACCGATACGGAAGACGGAGGTGTCGGTCTCGCGGAGTAGGAATGACGGGATAGAGGTGGTGTTGCTGGGCCTAGCTATCATAGCGCCAGAGATATTGGAATGACATATCGTACACCATAGAAAGGAGCGGACTTATCCGAACGAGTCGAGCCTACGGGAATAAGGTCAAGCCCTCTTACACGGAGAGCTTAGTAACCCTGCCAGTTGGCTGCGGTTAACTTTATGCTTATTTCGACGTGTCAACGGAGAAGCTTTTCGGGTCACGCCTGGAGATGAAGTGATCCGTGCTCCCTCCGACTCCTACTGATTCCTAGTGATATGAAATGTGATAAGAATTAAGGCTTTGAAGATCCGCCAGACGCGACTGTTGTACCATGATACAGAGCGTGCACCATTGATATGACAGCCGAAGCGACTCCACCACAACTGCACAATGCAAGGGCTGGATGGCTTACTAAGAGTGTCTCTTGACGGTGACTGGAACAATCCTACGTGATCAAAGGTGGAGTAATTAAATTGATGTCCTTATACCGCTCGTCCTCCTCAGACAGCCTCGGGACAGCATCTCAAATAAGAAGCTCATCATCGTTCCCCACCGTCATCAAACCTGAGAGAGTGGAGCACGGAGTGGAGCACGCTGTTGCTCTCCCACTACAAGCTTACGAAGTGTATATGACCCTCTTGAGGTCGCTAGTCACCAAAGAAGGGTGATGGAAAGAGCTAGGCCTGGCATTGCCTTACCCATCGCCATCTCACTCAAGATCATCACCACTCAGTCCTTGGCAGCCAGGTGGTTGAAGACGGTGCGATCTCGATGCCCGGGAGGAACCGCGGCCGAAGAGGGCGGAGAATGTGTTCAAGACGATTAGGGCGCTTACTTAAGTCGACTTTCTGCTTACCTAGTCCTGCTCGCTTAGGCGCATGCTCTCGTTAGTTATCTCGTATTCGTTTGCGGTTGCTATGTCTATCAATCGTCACGCAAAGGACCATGACGGTCAATTTCTGATGCCACTTTCATCCCCTTCTGCGATGCCTCCATCTGTCTGGTTTGCAAACAGTACACCAGAGCGGACCTGGTTCGTCACTACTTGAAGAATGCCGCCCCATAGCTCAGGTTCTTTCCTTTGCGAGATATCCTTGGCACTTGGTCATACTCCGTCAAGGCGGAACCTTTCTTCTATTATAGGCAGGCTGAAAGCTGTCCGGTAGGGAAGCGGAGCTTTCCCATCAGTTACTGGCGGCCTTACTGTGGTACTCCACTCCAGGGTGTCAGCTCGACCCATGAACACGGGCAACTGGAGCATATCTCGCAAGCCACTCCTCTATGAGCATTGGCGCGTCTCTGGGCTCGCTAAAGCTTCCACTGCTTCAAGCTCGATGAAGTCCGATTCTGGCGCGGTAGCCGGTAGCGCATATGCATCCTTTGCTCGCCGCAGGAGGTACGTACCGGATTTCAAATAGGGCGCTGTCAGATGCTCCGCATCCGCCTACTATAACATGTAAGACATCGTGTCCAGCTCGAATGGTGGTTTTCGATCTTGAAAATCCCATCTTCCGATAGCACTGGTTTGTGTTTGTGTTTCATGACTGCGGCGCTCTCTGATCCGCTCTTCACCTGCTACCACCATACAGCGTAACGAGACAGGCTTTCATACCCGGCCTTGCTTTCCAGTAGTCCTTCACTTCACTCGTTCCTGACAATGTCCAACCGACCTTCTCAACCACGCACTCGAGTGGTGGTAAGCTCCGCGGAACGCCAAGCCATTCGGAAGAAGCACAGGGAGAACAGCGGCTGGACCCAAGCACGTTTGGCTGAGTGGGCAACGGAGGAGTTCAGCCGTCCCATCCGCCAGTCTGTCATCTCGGACTCGTTGAAGGCAAGGTATGGAGGCTTTGGTGAAACGCTGCGGTACGAGGTCGCCCTTCCAACCCGGACTCCGCTCGGAGCAGGCAACCAGCCTTCTGTACAGTATAGGAACGAGAAGAGCTCGGGTTCAACAGTCACTGTGATTCCTGAGCCCGTTGCGGACCTCCGCCCTGCAAGCAATGTCATCATCCCGGTCACTGCTGTTCCCGCTCCTACCGTAGATCAGGCCATACCTGAGATAAGAGACTCTACAACGACCGAGGAAGCAATCGACGAGGAAGATGTTACCCAATCAGGGAGCGCTTACAGGATGGAACTGTTCAAGCAGAGCAAGGCAAGACAGGTATCAGTTGGCGGCCGACGCGAGGTCGCCGTCCCGCAGGCGGCAACATCTGCGAATATGTACTTCATCCAGTTCTTCTCAAGGATGGTCAACAATGCTCTCACCCATAGCAATCCCGTCAACCTCGACATATACACAAAGTGGTTCATCCAGGTGTATAACCGCGTCTCCCACAACGGATCCGGACCCCTCAATGAGACGTTCCGCGCCGTCCTCACGCGCCATGCGGGTGAGCAACTTGTCTCCCGGTCTCTGATGGAGTTCTCGTACTGACGTCTGCAGGTATCATCACTGGAGACAACCGGATCATCTTGAAAAGCCGGCAGTTCTACGGTCGAGCCCTGAGCAGCGTGCAGAAAGCTATCAACTCCCCTAACGGCAGGGACCTCAATCCAGACCTCGTCAGTGCGACCGTACTGCTAGCGTGCTACGAGATCTTCGACTGGACCAAAGGCAAATTCGACCCGTTCCCTAAGCACACCCAAGGAACGATTCAGCTCATCAAGCTCCTTGGACCAGAGCGCTTCACCGACGAGTACGGCCGCATCGTGGTCATGGTCTTTGGCGGCCAGTTGATGTTCAGCTTCACTCGGAACAAGGAAGACTACTTCCTGGCACAGAAAGAGTGGAATCACATCACAGCCGTCGCTAGAGAGAAGGAGACCGGTTGGGGCCTTCATCACTTGACCATAGAGGGCTTCGGACTGGGCATCCAATGCTTCATGTTGAAGAAGGCGTGCAACAACCTTTCCAAGGACGACTTTGAGGGAAAGTTGCGTCTACTAAACCAGCTTCTTGACTTCCGACTCAAGCTGCAGGATTGGCGGATACGCTTCCAAACCGCTGTACCACCCCTCGAAGTGCCCCACCTCTCCAGCCCTTCATCAGATGGAAGTGTCCAAACGGTCTACGTACCCAGCAATGCACGAGCGGCCAGTCTCTGGTGTGCTCATCTGTCTCTCGTGCTGAGTACCGATTCCCTGATTCGGAGGTTCGATCCGAGCATGGAATTGCCTGTGGAGGAAGGCAGAATGCTGCGGGAGCTTGATGAAGCTGCTCAGATCGTACCGGTGGCTGGCTTCCATGCTAAGAAGGCCATTGCTGTGTTCGACGAGGAGGAATGATGAGCGACGTCGATGTCGCCGGTCTCGCGAATACCATTCATCTCTCTTTCTATGCGTCTGCCAACGAATCATTAGGACTGGTAGTCTCATAGCCGGATTTGATACTATAGAAGATCCAGTCCGGCTTCGTCGTCGTTGTCGATCGCCTAAATCCGCCCATAGTCTACATGCAGGCGTTCCTCTGTCAGCGAACCAACAATAGCAGATCCCCAGGACCTGGATCGATCTGTCCTCCGCAGGTTAGACATATACCACATATGCACGTATAACTAGGCCGTCTTGGGGACAGTCATCATCTACTTGGTCGGGCTATTGAACGTAAATCGATTGCAGCTCGCCATGGCAGCCGTAGATTAGGTTACCGAGCTTACTAGGACGCAAGGTCGTGATGAGAAAAGCAGTCGCAAAGGCGGTTGGAGACGCTTCAATGTTACCTGTTGGGTGTTTTTGAGTAACACAGAACAGAACAGAGTCCAAGTGAGTTTCCTCATTCGCAGAGGAGGGTTGGAAAGGAAGGATCACAAGTATTCCATCCGGTTAAGATGGTCATGTTCATGCATCATAGCTGTGTTATAGGAGTGATGGGATCCTTTGTGTTCCATGTGGCTATCGTACAGTATCATGGCTCCTCTTTTAGTCCATCTTCCAATGCCTTCGCTCTCCATCTTGCATCAGTGGCTCGTTCCAATTTCCATCTCCCCATATCCTCCATAAGTCTCCCCAGTCTGCCGTCATCTAGCAGTTGCCATCCTCTCGCATTTCACCCTTTCCCTCATCCCCCGTCCCGTCCCCACAATATCCTCCCTTCGCCCTACTCATCCCTCCCACCATACCCACAAACCTTAACCCTCCTAACCCCACAATCCAAATCCTCCCGACTACCCACACAATGCCCCACATACTCAATCTGATCCCCCGGAAAAATCCACAGCTGATCCTTCAGCGGGTCTCCGCCCTTGTCCTCGTACCAGTGGAACATCTCCGGGAAATCGCCGGCGTAGAAGTCTACCTGGCTGGTGTCGCCGCCGACGACGGGGACGAGCAGGGAGGGGTTGTGGCATTGGTTGGCGCCTTCGAGCCAGGCGATGTAGAAGTCGCGGTCGTTGATGTGTTTGATGCCGATGGCGACGAGGGGGACGTTTTTGTAAGGGGGGTCGGCGGGGGCGGGGAGGGGGTTCGCGGCAGGGAGGGGGTTCGCGAGCGTGACGGTAGAGAAGGAGAAGAGGAAAGTGGTGATGAGGGTGAAGAAGCGCATGGTGAGTGATCGAATTGGTATTTGGTTGCTTGCTGTGGAAGAAAGTCTAAAGGTTAAGTCAGCGCTGGCTTGGAAATAGAAGTGTGTAAAGGATGGTTACTTGTCGCTTTGTGTTCGTATTTCTCGGAATAAATGAGTGATGCTGGGAAGAGGACCGTACGGGGCAGAGTCTGTGTGCTTCTAGCTGAGGATCTGTCCAAATTGATGAAAGAGAGAAGAGTTTGTGCCGATTGAGCAGCAGCCGTCAATTTATAAAGACCGCTGCATCATATGACAGGAGCCTGATGTATGTATCAGAAGCTTTCACAACTCTTGCTTCACCGTAGGACATCACAAGGGCGGTGGCGGGTTCAGACGCAGATGACTGAATTCTCACTTTGTGGTTACTCTAGCGTCCACTGACATCTCTCTTCAGGTGACGGCTTCTGTTGAATGTCCGTTCCTTGCCAAAAGCTTCTTCGTAGCAAACCTACTTTCACTCGTGCCTCTACTGACCGAAGAAGACAATCTGAGGGATCAGTACAGGTGTAAGGGACATCCTGTGCTGATTCACAACCCTAATCGAACTTTCTAAAGAATGACTCCCTGCTCCTGAGCCCAAGATCCAGCGGCTGACTAGTGTAACGACTTGGGAATGATTTCTGCATTGGCAATCGGCTGCACCATGCCTGTCATATATCTCCTTCATCGCATCCTACATTGCTGGAAATGAATAACACGGTAGAAATCCCTTATCAACTTACTCTGCGACTGCCGCCATCATCTCTACTCTCAATCATACAAGTTTCTTCAGCGGTAACACCAACAGGTCTGCCACAGGCTGCTCTTACTCTGCCCTTGAAGTTGGCATTATCAAAACTCAACTTGACTGAAGCAACTAACGGTCAAAATGCACTGGATTACCATCGTTATCACAGCTACTACCTCTCTACACGCCCCTCACCGCAGCAAAGTCCCCCCAATCGCCTTCGGCACCCAGAAACATCCAGACGGAACAAACCACCTCGTCGCCTGAGTCGAGAACACCACCGCATGCCGCGCAACCAACGTGGTCAAGACTCCCGTAGATGTGGGAGGCTGGTACTTTCGCATCCCAGACTATGGTATCTACCTTTATGACAAATGGTTCGACGGGAAGAAGTTTCAGACGAGGCTCTGGTTCCGTGACGAAGGCCCGGAGTGCTATGATTTAGTTGGGGATTGCGATCATCCGTGGGGTGGGAAGGTGTTGCATTGTGCGAACGAGAACAATGTGATCAAGCTGTGGGTTTGTGGAGAGTGATGGCGAGAGAATGAGCAGTGGACAAAAGCTACTGAGCTTAAGGAAGTCCAGGGTGACACTTCAGAGATGGACGGAGCAGCGGAAGACATCATGACAGAGGGAAGTATGGGGCAAGGCACCATATGACATATGGGAAGATACGAGACGGACATATAGGAGACTGATCAATCAATTGCAATGTGATAATCTGAGTAGTTAATTGATAGTTGATCTTCAACTGCATGAGGGGTGACAAACCCGGTTCGGGTGCCCCAGGCCTTTTCCCGTGTTTGGCATTTGAATTCCTTCAACAACATCCTCGTTATCAGCTGCAGACAGCAGCATCGGAGCAATTTATTCGTACCTTTCCCATTGCAGCTGTGGCTGCAGCTGTTCAGGTTGCATGACTAGCGGCCAAATCCAGGTACTGATGCCAATCTCTAACAGGGATTCGGCAGCTCTTAGAGCTTTACGCCGCCAACGTTGGTGGAGCGTTCCAAGATCAGGTCATCTCAAGACTTAAGGATACAACTACCTGCAGTCACCATGTAGACTTCCCCTTCTCGGTCGTTGTCCTAGAGACTTCGACACCACCACCACCGTCATGTCTCTACAAGACCTCCAGGCCCCCAAACCGGGCGACAAAGATCAGGAACTCCGTGTCATCGGCGCAGGCTACTCCCGCACCGGCACCGTATCCTTCAGTCTCGCTCTCCAACAGCTCCTAAACGGCCCAGTATGCCACTGCGGCTCCGCCTCCCTCTTCCGCGAAGAATGTATGTCCCTCTCCTCCTACCCAGCACCCTCCCCAAACTCACCACAGGTCCACTAACACCGCCCCCTGCAGCATTCATCAAACGCTGGATCTCCATCCTCAACCCCCCCACCCGATCCCTCGACTCCGACGCCCACCGCACCTCCACCCTCCGCTCCCTCCTCTCCGGCTACGTCGCCATCACCGACAACCCCGGCATAATGTTCACCCGCGAACTCCTCCTCGCCTACCCTGACGCCGTGGTAATCTGCACCACGCGCGACCCTGCAACCTGGTGGGCTAGTTGTCAGGACCTCGCCCGGACGGTATCAACATGGTGGTTGAGCTATCTGTTCTGGCCGGTGCCGACGTTGCGGTATTTTGACGCGTGGAGGGAGGGGATGAAGGTTCAGAGGGAGAGGATATATGGGGATGCGAGGGTGGATGGGGGGATGTTGGAAAGGCATGAGGAGTATCTGAGACGGGTGGTGCCGAAGGAGAAGCTGTTCTTTGTGGATCTGAAGGATGGGTGGGAGCCTATCTGTAGGATATTGGGGGTGGAGGTGCCGGACGGGGAGCTACCGAGGGCGAATGACAAGGTTGCTGTGCAGAGGGCTTTTGGGGGGTTGGTGAAGAGGGCGGCGATGGTGTGGCTGCAGATTTTTGTGGGGTCGGGGGTTGCGATTGGGGTTGGGCTGCAGCTTTGGAGGAAGGGGTATTACACTGGGGCATAAGGTATCTTATGGATGTAAAGCTTGACCGTTCCTTGTGACTGAATCTATGACTGGGTATCATCTCTAATCTTGACCCTCATGGGCATCCCATCTACCGGGTGCGCTCCTCCGAGGCTGACCTGATACGCCCGCTCACCATGAACCTCGTTGATACCCTTCCTCGGAGACAGCCGATCAATCTCGTCATAAGCATCTTGAAATTCGAACTCCCTCACTGTCATAGCTAGGACTACCTTGATGTCAAGCATGACCAATGTCTGTCCCAGACAGTTCCTTGGCCCAAACTCAAACGGCCGCCATGCTCCTTTCACATGGTCAATATCACCTTCTTGACCCGGTGACAGCCATCGCTCTGGTTTGAACTTGTTGGGCTCACTCCAGTGGTCCGGTCTCCGTTGGACTACGTTGTGCAGCATCCAGATATTCAATCCTTCCGTGGGGTACTGATCACCATTTGAACTCACTAAAGAGACTCCCGGAAGGCCACCACGGATGCCGGATGCGGCTGGGTACAGGCGCATGGCTTCCTTGATCACGGCTGTTGTGTAAGGAAGCTGGTTGATGAGGTTCGGTTGCTCGCCTAGCAGGGTCGGTACACGGCTGATATCCCTGCCGAAGACTTCATCATGTTCTTCTCTGATCTGTGCCAGGGCCGATGGGTTGGTGGAGAGCAGGTAGAAGCAGTAGCAAATGGTGGAAGAAGTAGAGTCATGTCCAGCAAACAAGAAGAGCCGGATTTGAGTTACAGCCCACTTCTTGAAGCTCGGATCAATGGTCTTACTTGCGGCCGCAGAAGGGTTCAGCTCCAGGTAGCTCTCCAAAGCCAGGTCAATGATCGACTTTGACTCGCTGCTCTTGTTCTTAAGCCGCTCTGCAAACCGCTTGTCGAGCTCATTCCCAATGTATGCGTTCATCTTCCGGCCGTTGTTCCACTGGATCAGGGGACGTATCGGGTTGTATCGGACAAAAGGGTTCATTTCCCCGTCCATACATTGCCACCGCACCTGGTTGCGCATGGCAGAAGCCAAGGCATTGAACTTGCGCTGCGACTGTAACCTCGAATTGCTGCGGTATGTCAGCACGTTCCGGGACCTCGAAGCCTCCGTATTACACTCACATGGTCATAGCCCCAATGATGTCCAAAGTGAACCAGATCGTGATATCGTCGAGCTCGAAGATCCTTCCCTTTCTTGCTTTCTCTCTTAATACCTCAACGTAAACTTCCGTTTCTTCTACGATGTGCCCAATCTGACCCAGCAGATACTGCGCACTGAACCCCGGATTGAACAATGCCCGACTCTTCTTCCACGTCTCTCCGTTCATCGTGAACAGATTCGGCCCCCCGGCAAACGGGTGAAAGAAGGTCTGCATGACCTTCGGCTTCGGTAAGTCATGTTGCTGAGAAGCCTGAGTGCAGAGGTTCGCTTTACTGATAACGATGAGCGGGTCGCTAAAAGGCCAGATGTCGAGGTAGAAAGCAGAGTCAGACTGCTCAAAGGACTTGGCTATCTCGCCAAAGGGGAGCTCCTGCTGGGAATTTGGCGGGAAGAGGTCTTTGAGGGGTCCGATGACAAGAAGGTGACCTAGGATAGGGTGCCATGGGGGCATAGGCTGGGCGCGCGTTAGCTACTGTACAGCAGGACATGGCCTGGACGTCGTCTGCGTACCAGCCCGGCATCGCGGAGTTTACGGAATGCTGTCCGTGCTTGGTAGCCTTTGTAGATGAAGTACACAAAGAGCCCAGCGAACGTCAGCAGTAAGCTCTTCACAAGCTGCGAAAGATCAAGATTGAGCGCCATCATGTCTACGTACGACTAGGGAGAGGCATGTGGAATCTTGTCCTCGTAATGTATCACGACAACAGGTCTGCGATTGGGATGTCGGGCTAGCAATTGGTCGAATCGCTTGTCGACAGTAGTAGCATCAGAAGTCCCAAACGCGCCCCTCCACGCTCTTGAAGAAACAGAAGGGGGGACATTTGCCTAATTCGGAAGTCTGACAGGCTGACGATGACGTTCTAGTTACAGGACTGGACATAAATCTCACTCCGCCCCAACTTGTGACCGAACCGCCCCCATCGCCGGCCTCAACCTTCTGTCGCACCAGAAGTTGGTGTAGGGTTCAGGAACGACGGAGCCTTAGCTGCAGATGCAGGGTGTGGCCGCACGCTCGGAGCTCATGCAGGGCTCGAGTCAGGATGGCGCCGCTGTCTCGACCAAGTCATCGGTAATGCACCGTCCGGTTATACCTGCCTCTACTTCGTCATCTGTCAAGCAAGCTGCATGGAAGCCATCGAGCTTCCGTATTGCCGAGAACGCAAGCAGATTTATCTTGATTGATCGCGTGTTTGCATGTGATATTGCTAGGAGTCATCCACAATCCTTTCGCTAACGATGCTACAGATGAAAGGAGACGCTGGCAGATGGGGTATCTTGTATGTACAGCTTGAACGGAAGGAAATCGTGTCGAACCGGAGCGGCTGAAATTGTTTACGCCCTGGCAATTTGAGGCTTCTGGAACTTCCACTCTGCAATCTCAAAACCTGGCCGCCGACGGATAGTGATGGGTATATCCTCCATGGGCTTGACCACACCCGGTAGACATCTCGTGTTGGGCTCAGGCGCATGCCAATCTCCGCCACACGGCACGATCTCGAACCCGTGAATCAGCGCTGCTGAAAAAGAAAGGATCTCAACAAAAGCAAGGTGTCGACCTGGACATAGCGTTGCGCCCCCACCAAATGGTCGGTATGCGGCGGGGTGCGGGAGTCTTCGCGGGTTGAGAAATCTTCTGGGGTTAAAGTCGTTAACGTCGTCTCCCCATATTGATGCATCGTGGTGATAAACTGATGTTGGGATTTGAACAATGCCACCTTTGCGCAGCAGAACGGAATCTCCGATCTGTGTATCTTGAAGCACGTAGCGGTTCGTGGTGGTCCAGCTATACATGCGCAGGACCTCCTTCAGGGTTGAATTGAGGAGAGGGCAGCGCTTCTCAATCTCCCGATAATCGATCGTGAATGACGCCTGTTGTTTTGGAAGTCCGTCTTCCTGCACGGCGCTATCTCCAGATACTATAAGTGAGGTTTCCTCTCGAAGCTCCCATAGTAGTTTTGGGTCGGAAAAGATATGTGTTAGCATCCAGAAGGTGGCCGGCACCACATTCATCAGCATGGCCATGAGCTCGCCGATATCTGCTCGGGGGTTATAGTCCTCCGATAGATGGTACTTCCTAGCCAACCTGATCTTCTCCTGTACGAAGTCGGGAGCATTGGGGTTCCCTCTCCCCTTGCTGCTGTAGTACTTTTTGAATGCCGCAGTGACTATCTCGCGAGCACCAGAAGCTGCTGATGCAGTATACTTCGGTAGTACGTCCGTAAGTAGTAGCATGATCCCGTGATCCATGGTCCAGAAGGCATCTTCAACTTCGGGTTCATTGAAGGAATGTTCATCACCCCAGATGGCAGTGGCGGTAGAAGTTGTCAAAACGTGACGAACCCACTCTTGAAGGGTGGTAGTCGTCTCGTGACTGGTCCCGTTGAGGTGCTTACCAATCTTCTTCAGAAGCTCTCCACTGATGCTGTCCAAGGTGGAACCCTTGTTGAAGATTTTGTGGTGAATGTGTCGCAGGTCGGTCATGAAGCTCGTCCTCTGGCCGGGCACCTCGCTGCACTTGATCATGTCCATGTCGGTTTCTGGTATACGTAGGACACGCTCAGACACAGCCTTGATCAGAGGATCGAACTTCAGAGTGCAGTTGTTCCTCTGGATGGCGGATATGAGCTTTGGGCTCCTGACGATGAAGAGAGGCACCGTGAACGTCTTGACGGTGAAGATTGACGGAAGCGACGCACTCCTGGAATCGCGGTTAGCTGGTATTTGTGACATGCGTTCCATACTTACTCTAAGGTATTGAAGTATCTGACGCCCTGCTTGTAAAAGCCCAAGGCATGTCCCAGCATAGGCAGACCCGAGATGAGCTCAACTGGCTCGCCAGGCTGCGGACCATGGTTGCTGAACAGTATAATGATCGCTATCACGACTACAGCCAACGCCGCATAGTGGGACACACCCCTCTCCAATGTCCTTTGAACGAATGTTATGCTTTCCATGTTCCTTTTCCTGGCTCGAGATACCTAAAGTCCCTTGCTGCGTATAGTCTTGTCCCTCACCTCGCCATCATAGTGACTATCTCGAGGACAGCAATACGGCCATATCCCTAATGGATACTGCCGGAGGAGAGGCAGATAAAAGTGAGAAGCTAAGGTGTCGACTACGCTACGTCCGTGGCTTGCATGAACCGACCCTAAGATTTCTACCTTATTGCCATGGAGCGTTGTGAGCACTGCTCGCTACCCGATACCACGCCATTTTTCCGGCCCCATCCCACCTCGTCCAAACAGGCCGAAGGGTGTCACTCTCGACGAAGAACGAGTCAAGATTCTTTCACGATTCACGCTGTCAGTGGCGTAGATTGTCCTAGACCCAGGCCACGTTTTGCGGTGAGAATCGTAGTCAGGGTTCCACGATAAGAGACCTTCAGGGCTAGAAGGAGCCGGCCTCGCATCGCGTACACCTGTAACAGTGCGAACGGTCCGAGCTATGCCAGATCACACCAATGGAAGCCATCTTTGATTTCTTTTCTGGTGGCAACCAACAACGGTCAGGGTTTCCGGAAACCTGACTGGGACAGCTGGAAAGGGCCGCTTGCAAGCATCTGCAAACACACGCAACCGGCGCACAGGCTAGACATGGATCATGACAGCTGGGCCCTGGGCGCTCTCCACACCATCTCTTGCCGCGCTAACAGAACTAACATCTGGATCTTTTTGAGAGATGCTATTTCCCGCTTGGTAAAGAAGGAAACATCAAGATATGAGGAGCGAGGACGTTTGGAAAGCTGTGCAGTGCACGAAAGGCCGACGGGGAAGGGAGAATACACGGATATGCCCAACAACCTCCATCAGCCCTTGTCAATCCGATGGTGTTAGGATGCCGTGTTGTATGGCCGCCGGATCACGATTCCCATCACTCCGCAAAGCCGTTGACTGCAGCTAAGTTCGTATTTGGATAAAGATAAAGTGCGTGGGAAGAATCCGACGTTGTTAGATTAGAATGTGGCGCTAACGGCGCTAGTGTGCCAAGTCATGCCATCGAACCCGGAAAGGCAACACTAGACGAGTGGTCCTTTTCCTCGTTGCACTTTTGCAATCCAGACGCAAGCTTCGTTCTCTGCTGGCTTCCTCTTTGAGCGGAAGATGGCCGCTCCTTGCGTGTTTCGCAATGAATCTACGCCATGTTTTTTGGTCGTCGTCTTTCTCATCGGTCAACCTCTCCGTTCTGCCGTGGGCTGAGCCCTGGCAATGTTACACGTCCGAAGGATTCTGTCCACGACTCAGGTCCGTTCGTCTCGGTATGTTGCAGCATTGTCTGGACTTGGCGTGAGCAGCTACAATGCCAGGGTTGTCAAGCTCTGCAACTCCGAGCTTCATAGCCTCGACTAGCTCGATCGGATGCGTATCAGTTGTTGGGTTGGTGGGGTCTTGAGGTGGCCTTCGTGTGAACAGCCGGGTTCGAAAGATCCATATATCTCGTGCTCCTTTCGTATGTGCTTCAAACTCTTTGTTACTGATCCCTTGCGGTTTGTTGACACTCTTCACATTGAAACTATTCCTTCACCATGTCTACGCAAGAATTCATTCCTCAATACAAGGAGCCATTGGGCAATGTCCTCGTCATAGGAGGATGCGGTTTCCTTGGACACCATGTCACCAAGTACTTCCTTAATGACCCTACCTCCACGGCTGTTGCAGTTGTAAGCCGGAGGCCAGTCAGCAACACCTTCCCGGGTGTAGACTACCATACGGGAGACGTCAGAGACAAGGCCCGTATGGAAGAGATCATCAAGGATTTCAAACCCAAGGTCATCATCAACACTGCATCACCGGTAGCATACTTCGACCATGAGCACGCCGGCGACTACCATACCGTCAGCGTTGATGGCAACGCGAATCTTCTGGCGATTGCCAAGGCAACCCCCTCCGTAGAAGCATACGTCTACACTTCCTCTGCACCCATCATCGCCGGCACAGGCTCCTCCTACCACCGTGCAGACGAAACCGCCCAGACCTTGAACGTCACCCGCAAAGGCGACCCTTACCATGTGGCCAAGGCCATTGCAGACCAAATGGTGCTGGACGCCAATGACCGCAACGGTATCCGCACGGCAACTATCCGTCCCACAGCCATGTACGGCGAGGGAGACTGGCAGATGACCCGTGATGTCATCGACACCTGGGCCAGAGGCGAGAACAACGTCTACATGGGCGACAACAAGAACCTGATGGACATGGTGTACGTCAAGCATGTAGCCAAGGCACACTTACTTGCCGCTCGTGCTCTGCTCGACGGTGCCAAAGATCCTTCTCTGCCCAAGGTAGACGGTGAAGCCTTCAACATCACTGACGACACACCAATGCAGCCATGGACATTCTTCCGCAAGTTCTGGGCTGAGTGCGGCGATCGCACTCCGATTGAGAGCGTCTTTATGATCCCAGCCTGGCTTGCTTTGATCATGGCTCAGATTGCGGAGTTTTTCGTTTGGGCAACTAGTGGTGGAAAGAGAAGGCCATTCTCACTCAACCATGAGAAGATTGAGTTTGCGGTGTTCACAAGGACGTACAACATTGAGAAGGCGAAGGAGAGGTTGCAGTATAGGCCGGATATTGATATGAAGGAGGCTGTTCATCGAGCGGTGCAATGGGAGCTGAAGGACAGGCAGCGGAGAGCGGCGGAGGGGCAAAAGGTGCCGCAGCCAAAATCGCAAAAGGTCCATGTCGCATAAGCTTCACTTGCTGTTTAGGAAACTTGGTCTCTATCTCCGTCTATAGTATACCACCACAGCGCTACGGTTTATGGATTCATGTATAGCTTACTGCAATCAACGACATCCTCATGTGATATATACAATCACGATCGTGCAATCTGGGTGACGATAGCTTTCAGGCGATTTGGACAGCAGTGCAACGATTTCAGTGCAAAGCCGTGCAAAATGCAACTCTTCCAAAGATCCTCACAAAGCCCCTTACCTCATTGCCACCCCTCCAGAACCCTGTACGCTAGGGACCACCTCGGATCGTCAAGCTCCAGCAACCAACACGCACCAACAACCTCCCAGCAACTAAGCTCTTTAGCCTCCGTAACGAAACGTTCAACCACTGACAAGGCATCCGACACGACTTGCACCGCAATTCAACCGAAGCTGGGGCCAGAAGACCATCCTCAGCTCTCGAAGGATTCCTCGGACGTTTTCTTCCAGACCCTTTCCAAGATTGCTCATGGCGCATGCCGAGCTTCCTTCGAGGTCCCTCTGCAGCCTGACACCTGTGCCCCAATTGCACGCCGGGAGGATGAATCCTGCCGTCGGAGAAGCTGTGTAACATATTGTGCAGCGAGCGGAACGACGGGAGTGCTCGCAGCAGGTTCTGGTAGTGTGTTGAGTGGTGTCATGAGTTACAGGATTCTCGAAGGCACAACTATTCCTTCTGGATTTGTGTAGACAAACGGCTCAGACCCTGCCCAAGAAGACCAAGCTCTCGGCCAACATCCCGCTCAAGTCCACCTCCCAATCGCGAAATGTCAGGTCTTATTCCCCGTCCAAAAACCTGTCAGCTCGAACCGACCTCAACCTTGGCACCGATAAGCGACCGTTCGGAAGAATTGGCATTTGTTGGTTTTCCACGCTTCCAAGCCACAATGACTCGCCCTGCATTTGCAGGGATTCGTGGTGAGACAGGTGGTGTGCTTGCCGGGCTAGGTTCAGGGGTTGAAAGCGGAGGGGACCGGATGGGGAAGGTTTAAGAGATGGAGGGGTTTGTCTGTGTTTGCGCTTGGTTTGGGGCCCGATTGTTCTACCGCTTCTGCTGTGTTTTGAAATGGGATGTTTACCATTGATCGAGATAGGGCTTTGTATGGGGGCGGGGCCAGTCTGGATGCTTGTGCCTGCAGCTGGAGATGTAGCACAGTAACAGTGTGGCCCACCTCAAAGAGGACGATCGTTAACGTTTCTTTGCATGTTCAGTATACACTTCTTCCCTTATCGAGCTCGAACATTTCTGAACGTTTCAATTTTTTTCAAACAAACTCAAGATCTTGCTCTGTTTTACAATCCTTCAGCAACACATTATTCATTCTCTTCCTCCGGGATACCAAAATATTCCACAACGGTCATCGAGGTCGTGAGGACGCACCGTCTGACCCTTACCACCACGCACAATGAGCTCAACAGAGACACTGCCGGCGCAAACAGCGTCCTCACAAACAACCACCCTCACCGGCGAGGAGACACCGCTGGTATGGGCAGATCAACCCTACGCCCTCATCGACCCTCCTTGCAAATACCACTCCGTAAGCCCCTCCCCTGCCCTCCGCTTCCATTCCAGCATACCCTAACATCCCCAGCTCTCCAACCCCTTCATCTTCGTCGCCTCCCACATGGCCCTCGCCCACAACACCATTCTCCGCGGCCTAAACACCCTCCTCCTCACCGCCCCTTACATCCCCTCCTCCTCCCTCTCCTCCCTCTCCTCCTCCCCCAGCACCCCTGGAGCCCTCGTGCGCGACTTCCTCAACTACAGCCGCGCATGGTACGCCTTTGTAAAGCTCCACCACACCACCGAAGAGACGTACTTCTTCCCCGAGTTGGAGGCGCGGGTCCCACCTGCGAAGGGGATCGCGGAGGGGAACATTGCTCAACATGAGGCGTTTGAGCGACACCTAGGGGTGTGGGAACGGTGGGTATGGGATTGTCTCGAAGGGGAGTTTGCCTTCTCCCCCTCAAAGTACATTGCTCTACTACAAGCCGTAGCCGAGCCACTCGCCGCCCATCTCCGGGACGAAATCCCCGCCATGCTCTCCCTACGTGGAAAGTGCGACGCCCACACGCAAGAATTCATGCACGTGTTCGAGCAGTGGGAGAAACTGATGAGGGGTGATCACGACCCAGCGCAGGTGGGCCCCTTTGTGGTGCTGAATACGGATCTGACGCAGGAAGGGGTCGAGCATCCGTATCCGGAGATGCCGTGGTACGGGCGGTTTGCGATTCGGAAGTTGTTGGCGAGGAAGTTTGGGGGCGCGTGGAGGTTTGGGAGTACGGATTGGTGGGGGAGGCCGGTGGAGTTGTGGATTCATGGTCAGGAGGCGCGAGCTTGAAACTAGATTTATAGTTGGTTCATTCACGAGTTCTCATGTTTCCAACTGTAAGCCTTGCTCACTTCGTAACTTGATCGCCATTGGAGAGCCGTAATCCGTGACATTCAGATCAAGCCCATTAGCGTGGGATATCAGAGTCTGGACCCCTCGTATCACTTGCAAAGACGTTGTGGTTGTAGGCGCACAAAACGCACCCATCTATCATCTGACATCTTGTACAGCAAGTGTTTCGAGCTGTGATTGACACGGTATCAAGTGCCAGGCTCTCTGATGGGGCCATCTAATCCCCACAGAGATACATTGCTTTGTTCCCACAGCAGTGGCAGTTGCTCTACGTCCATCTGTCGGCTACGCCTGAAGAGCCGCAACGCGTAAGTGAATCAATATGGTTCCTTTTACCCTCATCTCGCGCTGCTCCGCTGCTTTTACTTCTCCTGTCCAGACACTACTACCACTCCGACAGCTAAACAAGCCGGATCTTCCTCTTCGGCATCTCAGGAAAACCAGGCTCCCTCATCTCACCAGCCATGATCCCATGTACATAGCAAGGCCCAACCAGCCGGTAACAGACGCCCTTCCCATCATACAAAGGCCTGATCAGAAACGGGACATTCGCGCCATCAACAACGGCTATAACGTCTATGCTACTCATGCACCGCGGACCAAATGCTATGCGATGCTGATTGGTAACGAAAAGCCTCCAATACTCGAGGTTCGCCTTGATCATGCGCAGGTCCTCGCTATAGTCTTCTGACCCAGACACAGATATTGCTCGCCGGAAGTAGCTCTTCCAGCTCTTTGCTTCGAAGCCCCAGAGTCGTAGCAGGTATGGGACATATTCTTGTGACGCGAGAACTTCTTTCCCTAAGTCTAGTGATATCACCCTTAGGAAGGCGACCAACTGCTCTCCAGTGGTTCGCGCGCCAAGTCTCTGTGACTCAAGAAAGCTTTGCAAAGAGTCCCATAGGGACAGCAGCTGATCTTCGTCCCGCTGACTGATGAAGATCTTTCGAGGGTAGTCGAACAAAGTGGCTTGAATGCTCAATGATCCTTGATCCAGGTCAGGTGGCTTGCACCAACGGAGAGTGGTCCAATAACCGGTGGGATTGAACGGTGTGGTTAAGGTGAACGCGTCCTCCTCGACCAAGTCATATCGTGGCACCCATGAGGGACATTCACCTGCGTCCAAACTAAATGACGAAGTGTTCTTTTTCCCGATCCGCTGCCGCCATAGTCCAGCATCGAATAGCATATTATAGTCGAAGAAGTGTTGGTATCTCCAAGCAGCGAACTTAGTATACATAGCAGAGACTGGGTCAGCATAATCAGGAATGAATCTAGGTATGTTGTGAATCTCACTCATACGTGGTGGTGGTTGTAGTAGTCCCAGCACACTGAAAAGACGATCATGTTCTAGCGTGCAAGGCCGCTCCTGCATGTGTCTGAGTAACCCTGTGGCGAAATCATACACCCGGCCCGAATGTGATATGTCTTCGCTACGTTTAAAGTGATATCTAGCCCGGAAATGCACCAATCTCATTGCATAGTTGGCGACTGAGCCTTTGGATATCCCGTCGATGTAGAACAGTATGGATTCGAACTGGTTCCAGTTCATCGAACAAGTACCCCAGCATATAATGAGTCTCTTAGGCAAGACAGCTTCCTGCACTATCCTAGAAGCCACGCTCCGTTAGCGTCTATCTGTGATTCTTACATTATGCGTTTCAATCTTAACTAACCAGGCTCTTTTAAACCATGACTGGCTCGTCATGTACTGGAGAGCGGGGAGCATCTTTGTTATCTTTTCCGACAATTGATCGCCCGCACGGTACAATGCCGCATAGTATTGAAGCCCATGCCACGACAATTTTTCCGACTCGTCTAGTTCGCGACCGAGAGCGGTATATATAATTCCGTCCAACAACCGGAAGACATCTGCAGCCGGGAAACCTGCAGAACTGTTGCGGTCGTCCCCTGGCCCTAACCATACCAGGACACGGTAGGCTCGGCTGAAGACCCTATCCATGAGTGAGATTTGCTGTGCTTTCTCTTTTTCATCTCCCTGGTTGATACATAGCGCGTCGACCCATAAGTCGCGACGCTTCTTAGAGGTTCGCAGATGTCTCAAGCCGCTGGCGAGGTTTCGGGTGATTGGCAGATGCTGGCCATTCGTGAGGTGCAGTCGGTCCACAAAGTCCAGGCTCCCCCAAGCGTAAGATAGTGCTTCATAATTGGCACGGTCGAGCCGAACAGGCAGAACATCAGCAACGAGATCGTCATCTAACGATGAAGCTGGCAGCAACCTGATAATTCTGATGTCGTCCGGCTCCCTTAAAGGCGCGTATTGATACAAGTCCATGATCGAACGTTTCCGACATCAATCCAAACTGTTAGCGTAGTGCAATTGAACGAGAACAGCTTCAGCCTCGCAACAAGGCTGAAGAGCGGGGAATCATGCATCCTGCAAGCCTCCGGTCTGTACGAAGCCTTATTGGTTAGATCAAATGAGAGATATCATTTGCCGTTCCACGTGAGGCAGGCCGTTTAGTTCGCCATACATAATACCATAGACATAGCATGGGCCAACCAAAGTATAAGCATTCTTTTTTGACACATGCCGGACGAGGTATGGAAGCGCAGCACCGTCAAAAACAGCGATTCGGTCACCTTTCCTGTGACTGTTCGGACCACAGCCCAAGCGCCCTTGCTGAGTCATAAATATTGTGAATGATGCCATGGTGCGGAGGTTCCAGTCCAGGTATAGCCTCCAGCGGTCAACCTTGGGGTCACGAATCAGCTCGTAACCTCCTTGCAACTCAAGCAGCTTTCCTTGGTAGTCGGCAGAGACAGGCATGTCCTCACCAAAGTCCAGTCCTGCAGTGCGTATTACGGCTGGAAATATCTCCTCATCCTTCAGTTGAACGTCAAGTAATTTATTCGTGCCCAGGAATGTGCCTAATTTGAGTAGGAAGGTCACGATATCCGAAGCTGGTCCGCCGAAACCTGGAGTTAGAGACATATTTTTGTGGTCGCACTTTAGCTTGACAGTATCAAGCAGAACTCCGCCAATCTTCAAGAGATCTAAATCTGCGAGAGTCCACTGAATAGCGGCTGACTTTGCCACAGCAGAAGAGAATGTTTTAGGGTGAAAAGTGAGGTCCCTATGATATTCGCCCGATGGAACGTCTTCAGGGCGATAATCGTAACGTGGTAGCCACGAGGGGCCCCGGTCGAGTAAGCGTTCTCCAGACACCTGCCGAATACCAATCTGCCATAGTCCCGCGTCGAAAAGAAGATCTGGTTGTGCCAGCTGCAGAAATCTAGTGCCAGCAAATTTCGTATAAGCTGCAATGATGCTGTCACCATAACTTGGCTTGCAGCTTGGAAACAGTGCTACTTCTCCAGGTTTCGAAGATTGTTGCAGGAGCCCGAGCACACTTAGAAGTCGATCGTGCTCACAACTACAGCCTCGAGCCTGTTGGCTTCTGAGAACCTCGACACTGAGATCGTAGCAGCTTGACTGCTCGTTTCTAGTGATTAGGCCTAGATGATATCGTGCCCGAAAGACAACGATGGAAAGTGCTCTCTTCAAGAGACGCCTTGCAGTACCATATGTGGTAAACCCTAGTATCAATAGAGCACCAGCGAATTCAGACCAAGGGATCGTATGAATGCCGTGATATAGAACAAGTTCGCGAGCAAGTACAACCTCCTGCAGAACCCACGCTCTTGAGAACCAGGCTGACTGTTCCAAGAACAAGTAGATAGCAACACGTGGACTAAGTTTTGTACTCCTACTGCGGTTGGGATGTCGTGCACCAGATTGTCTTTTGAAGATTCCGTTGTAGTAATCAACATCCCTCCAACCGTGCTGATGTAGCCGGAGTGGTTCTGCATCATTTAGGACAATTGCAATTGCTTCTACGGCTTCTGAAACTGTCACATCTTCTCCGGCCAATGTTGGCCCAAGCCAGACCAGCACTCTGACAGCTCGATTAAATACCTGACCCATCATTCCGATCTGCCGTATCTTTTCACTCTCATTTTGCTGGTTAATGCACACCGCATCCGCCCAGAGTCTCCGGACGCCATCCACCAAGCGGAAGCGCCGTAGAGCCATGGCAAGGTTCTCGGTGATGCACAAGTAGCCGCCATCGAGATGAAGCCGCTCGGGAAAGACTGGATCACCCCAGGTATAAGAGATTGCTTCGTACTCTGGTGGATGTTCAATGTTATCAACCAACACGAGATTCGCAACAAGATCATCGTCAGGCGAGGCACTGGGATGAAGCTCGATGACGCGGATGGAGTTGGGATGCTCCAAGTCCATGTAGCGATACGGGGTTTCCGCTAGAGAAATATCGTCTAGTGGCTCGTCCAGCTGTCCTTCAAGGTGGGTCTCTGACTTGGTCATCTTCTTGCTCACACAGCTGGAGCCCTGTGTGACGGATACGGTTCAACAGTGAGAGCGACGGGTGAATGGAGTAGAGTCCTTAAAAGCCTGACCAGAAAGAGATCATACTAGAAGACAGAAGGAAACGGCGAGGATCTTGAACAGCTAGGTTACCAAGGTGGAGCCTGGTAACTTTGAAGTTTGACCGCACTGCAAGGCTGGGATGCGGCTCAGCCGCACTTGCATGCCAAGGCATGTGCCGCGCACCTGCATGCTGGTTGACCGGACTGCATACATAGTTGTATGCGAGCCAATTGGTAACCAAGGAATTCTTTTCAATGAGCTTCACATGAGGCGATGTCTACGCTGTCTTTGATTTTGGAAGTAGTTGTTGACCGAAAGTGAAGCTGCTGAGAACGTGGGAACTAGAAGGCGGTGGCAGAACACGTCCGCCCTGCCTCGTACCTAGCTTACTATTGCGTAGAAATACCAAGTGTTCAGCAAGACGGATAACCAGTACAATCGTGGCACGCTAGGACGGCATCCGTAGGCAGTCAAAAAGCCTGCCAGTGGCTAGATGCTGTTATTGCAATAATTCTATATGGACATTAAATGCCTGTCACTACCGCCATCAGCTATCATCCCACCGCTTCACCGTGATGATGATGGCCCTCTTCTTCATTTGCTTCAGGTTGATTCTTCTCGAGATCCTCATCTCTGTGACCCTTCCGTCTTGCGCTCTTCCGTCTCTTTTCGGTCCTCAAATTTTCTATGGTCTCTCCCTTCCAACCACCTTCGTCTCTGTCTTCTTGCATCTGTGGCCACAGGATCTCCTTTGAGAGGACTGCCTTGACCATCATTCCGAAGACGAAGAACCAGACCACGACCAGCATGCATGTCATGACGCAGCCGACAATCTGAATGGCCTTTACGCCGAGCGCGCGGCCGATGGCAAAGGTTGCAGTGACCAGGGCTGTGTTGGGAAAGACGAAGGAGTACCAGGTCATGGCAAAGTCCATCTTGTGACGGCCGATGCATGACCAGTGGGCGCCGACGGAGGCGAAGAAGAACCAAAGCGCAAGGCCCCATAACCAGAGACCGACCCAGTTGGCTATGATCATCGTCACCTGACCGGCCAGCTGCCCATTTCCCATGAAGTTGTCCGGCACCACGCGGGGAAGGATTCTAGCCATGTTGACGATGCCGGAAATGGTAAAGCCGGAAGGTCCGACGCTGATGAACATAGCCGGTCGCGCAGACTCCTGTGGTAGCTTCTGAGTCATGAGACGGTATAGGAAGGCCGAGTAGATCATCAGGGCAAGCATGAAACCGATGCCTTGGAAGACGAAGCCGCCAACGATGATCTGCAAGGCGTGTTCCTGTGACACCTTCTGGGCCAGGTTACCAGCATGAGGACCGATGATGAGCAGAGGGTAAGCGGGGAAAATCCAGACCGGTGTCATCCTCGCGATGGTGAAGGTTTGGGTAGACCACCTACGGGCATGAGCGGGAATACAATCTCAGGGGGCGCTGTTGCTCACATGATGAGGAAGATGCCTAGGGAAGCAATAGTTGCAAGAGCGCAATCCACCCAGTACAAAACCGTCATAGCATACCGTAGCCATTGCCAAGTAGCATGATTGTCCAGACCGTACTGAGAAATGTTGATAAGAATGGTGCCGAAACTGATGACCGATGCGGGTATAAACAGAGATTCTGTAGGATGCAAGAAGGATGCTTTGAACGTAGAAGGATAAAAATGAAACCGCAGGGATATCATAGTGATGTTGAACACAAACAAGGCTATATTCAGAATTAAGAAGACGACACCCATGGCATAGAGGCCTTGGAATCTAAAGGGCACTAAATCTAGGTTAGCACAACCAGACTAGAGCGCATGGCTCACTCACCAGTATGCAAAACGTTAGCTATGCCACCAGTGGCCATAGTCATGGTGAACCAAGTCCAGGTAAAGTGCCGGACTCGCTCCTTCAGGGTCAGCTCGAAGCCAGCATGGCCGCGAAAGTAGCCTTGATCTGTTTCGCTGTCCGGCTCCCTTGGCGGCGTATGCCAGGCCTTCCTGACCTGGCTTCCGCCAACTATGATCTGGCTGCCATTGTAGCCTGAAGGCCCATTCTGCATTGGGCTACCGGCATGAAGATGACTAGAGGGCATCCAGGTTGGTGCTATTAAGGATACCCGTTGCTAAGAGGAAAAGATAGAGGACCAGTGATCATGCTGGGAACCGATTACAGAAGTGAAGCGAGCGAGTGAGAAGGTGTTCATGTACGGTAGTGGGCACGACAAGCGGTAGTATGCAAAGTGGTGGCTTGCAGGATCAAGACAGGACTGTGTGTGAGAGCGGGCAGGGATATATATGATTTACAGGGTCCCGTGTATCCCGGAGCTAGTAAATGCATGGACCCAAGAATGCAGGAGTTAAGATTCTTATAGCACTGATGCATAGGCAGAAGTGGATCAGAAGTAGACGGTTGTAGGAAGTTAAGAGACAGATGACGGAGGAAGACGCGGTCAGGCGCTCGGATGGCCGAGTCCAGGGCTCGTGATTGGGTGTGATGCAGAGGCAGAGAAGACACCACAAGACGCACGACGACGCATCCTTTGCCGACTGCCGTCCGTCTGAGATGCCCATGTAGCTTTTTGTTCCTCATCTACCTTAGTATCCGTAGATATCCATGGCCAGTCGACTACGCGCGTCAGTGACCTTGTCCGGAGCCGCTCCCGGGCACCTTGCGTGCCCTAATCCATGCCTTGAAGACTGCGAACGAATACTCTTCCTTTGGGAAATTCTCGAGTGGAAGAGACATACCTACATACTCTGACATTCTACCTATCAGCCATTCTTGCTATGGGTGCCGTCGTCGATCATCTGCTGCGGGGTGACCTGCCGGCACTGACAAGGAGACACCAACACAATGCTTAAGTCGTCCAGATTGACCTGAACAGAAAACTTTGTGTCCCTTTGAGCCTCACACGAAAAGTATCGCGATGGGTTTGAGCATTCACAGGGAAAAGATGAAGCCGGAGAGCCAAGCATCTCCGTGTCGGCCCCGCCACGCTCCCCTAGCTCCCTGACCCCGCCAAAGGTTTGTTGGGCGACGATCATGAAACGTCTGAGGGGCAACAACAACTGCATCCCACGTCATTTGTATACACTTTTTCACTACTTCTTCACCTTCTTCCCACAACTTGCAATCTCGACTAAACACCAATCTCAATTCCCTTACACCTTTTTATCTCCAATTGAACCTACAACATGAGTGTCAGCACAAAAACAGTCGAGCTCAAACCCTTCACAGACCAGAAGCCCGGAACTTCTGGTCTGCGGAAGAAGGTCAAGGTTTTCCAACAGCCCAACTACAGCGAGTCTTTTGTCACCAGCATTCTCCTCTCGATACCTGAAGGCGTAGATGGCTCTACCTTGGTCATTGGTGGTGATGGCAGATACTACAACCCCGAGGTCATGCAACTGATCGCGAAGATTGGTGCTGCATACGGCGTCAAGAAGCTCATCATCGGTCAGAACGGTATCCTTAGTACCCCGGCAGCAAGCCATGTCATCAGGATCAGGAATGTTACTGGCGGTATCCTTCTGACTGCCAGCCACAACCCCGGAGGTGAGTCCTGAACCTCATCCTGCCCTTCAGTGTGTACAAGACTAACCCTTCCATTGCAGGTCCTACCGAGGACTTTGGTATCAAGTACAACCTCGCCAACGGTGCCCCAGCGCCCGAAAGCGTCACCAACAAGATCTACGAGACCTCCAAGACCCTTACATCCTACAAGATCGCCGACATCCCCGACATTGATTTGGCGGAGATCGGGTCCAAGACCTATGGCCCCCTTGAGGTGGAAATCATCCACTCCACCAAGGACTACGTAGAGATGCTCAAGGACATCTTCGACTTCGACCTAATCAAGTCCTTCCTAAACGAGCACCAAGACTTCCAGATCCTCTTCGATGGTCTCAGCGGTGTGACGGGCTCATACGGTATTGACATCTTCGAGAAGGAGCTTGGAAAGGCAAACAGCACCCAGAACTGCATACCCAAGCCTGACTTTGGCGGCCATCACCCGGATCCCAACCTGGTATACGCCCACTCGCTTGTCGAGGCTGTTGACAAGCACGGCATCCACTTCGGCGCTGCATCCGACGGTGACGGCGACCGGAACATGATCTACGGCGCTGGCGCCTTCGTCTCACCCGGTGACAGTCTCGCCATTATTGCTCACTACGCCGATCTCATCCCCTACTTCAAGAAGCAAGGTGTCTACGGTCTCGCTCGCAGCATGCCCACATCCGGCGCTGTTGACCTGGTCGCCAAGGCCAAGGGTCTGCAGAGCTACGAGGTGCCTACAGGCTGGAAGTTCTTCTGCGGTCTCTTCGATGCGAATAAGATGAACATCTGCGGTGAGGAGTCCTTCGGTACCGGCAGCAACCACATCCGTGAGAAGGACGGTCTCTGGGCTGTCGTCGCGTGGCTGAACATCATTGCTGGTGTCGGTCAGAAGACTGGCACCACGCCAAGCATCAAGTCGATACAACACGAGTTCTGGAACACCTACGGCCGCACCTTCTTCACCCGCTACGACTACGAGGGCTGCGAAAGTGACGGTGCAAACAAGATGATGGCGCACATGAAGGAACTCATCACCACAAAGAAGGACGAGTTCGTCGGCTCCTCGATCAAGGGCCGCAAGGTCCTCGAGGCTGATGACTTTAGCTACACCGACCTGGATGGCAGCGTCAGCAAGAACCAGGGTATCTTTGTCAAGTTTGATGACGGAAGCAGAATCGTTGTGCGGTTGTCCGGAACCGGCAGCAGTGGTGCAACCATTCGTCTGTACGTGGAGAAGCACGAGGAGGACAGAAGCAAGATTGCTATGGACACGCAAGAATATCTTGCGGACAACGTCGGTCTCGCTATCGACCTTCTTAAGCTGAAGGAGTTTGTTGGTAGGGATCAGCCCGACGTGAAGACCTAGGCTTATGTCCTAGATGACGTCTTTGCTTCTCAGCGCTCCTCATGATGAATTGTCCTACATAGTATACGTAGAAGTATGAAAAAGTTAGAAGCTCGAAAGCCAAGCAGATGTTCCTGAACGCGTTGCTTCTCCCCTTCTTAGCATCCCAAAGCGGCTAGCGGCCATGTGCTGCGCCACAATCTGGCTAGCCTCTATGACGTTCTGGGGTTGTGGGGAGAAACTTGACCACATATCGATGTCGCTGTCGACTTTCGCAATCTACCTTACTTAACTTCCTCCGCTGTATTACCCGACTCTACCTTGCCAATATCTACGTCCTACGAACTCTCAACTTTTACCACGCCCGAACTTTACAGAAGCTGGCACTCAACTGATTCGATATACTGCCAAGTCAATTACAGCGACAATGCCAGAAGAGCAAGTCGCCGCGGCCGTGCCACCACAGTCCAAAGGCTCCTGGACCGCGTTTCTAAAGGCACGAATTGCCCATACATGCTGCGCTAACGGACGCAAAGCTAACTGTATCCCCAGTCCATCGCATCCTTCAATGGCGACCTTGCCAGTCTGACAGCCCCTCCCTTTATCCTCTCCACAACCTCCCTTGTCGAATTCTCCACATACTGGTGCGAGCACCCATCAATATTCGTTGCTCCAGCAGCAGAGAAAGACCCAGCCAAAAGAGCGCTTCTTGTTCTCAAGTGGTTCCTCAGCACCTTGAAGCAACAATACAGCAGCAGGAATGAGAAGCTGGGTAGCGAGAAGAAGCCACTAAACCCATTCTTGGGTGAGCTGTTCTTGGGATACTGGAAGGACGAAGCTGGAACTACACAGCTGGTCAGCGAACAAGTGAGGTGGGTAGCATCATGTTAGAACTTAGCATATCACTTGCATGCAATGCTGACATGGGTTCTTTGTTCGTCACAGCCATCATCCTCCGGTCACAGCATACTGCATCTGGAACAACAAGCACGGCGTCAGATTGACGGGCTACAACGCGCAAAAGGCTTCGTTCTCCTCCACAATCTACGTCAAGCAAATCGGCCATGCGCTTCTGCACATCGACGAGTTCGACGAGGATTACCTCATCACCCTCCCCAACCTTCACATCGAAGGCCTCATCACCGGCTCACCTTTTGTCGAACTAGAGCGGTCGTCCACCATCACCTCCACCTCCGGCTACACAGCCAAGATCGACTACAGCGGTCGCGGCTGGCTCTCAGGCAAGAAGAACTCCTTCACCGCCGAACTTTTCCCCACCGGCAAGGAAAGAGACACCCTATACAAGGTTGAAGGCCGATGGTCGGAGGAATTCACTATCAAAGACGCCAAGACCAAGAAGGTTGTCGACTCTTACAACGCCAAGGCCACTCGCACCACTCCGCTAACCGTCGCTCCGCTTGACAAACAAGACGCCCTCGAATCCCGCCGCGCGTGGCAGAAAGTCGCCGCCGCCATCCAAAAAGGCGACATGGATCTCGTCTCCGTCGAAAAGTCAAAGATCGAGAACCAACAGAGAGAGATGCGGAAGAAGGAGAAGGAAGAGGGCAGGGAGTGGGAGAGGAGGTTCTTCACCCGTACAGACAGCTATAAGAGGTTTGAGGTGCTGGCGCAGAAGATCGGTTTGGCGACGGATGCGGATAAGACGAATGGGGTTTGGGAGTTTGATAAGGAGAAGGCGGCGAGCTCGAGCCCGCCGTTTCATGATGAGGAGCAGGCTTTTGCGCCGAGTGAGCTTTGAGGCGGGAGCGACTAACAGGAGATGGAGCGACATGAGATCTGACGAAGTAGGAAGCTCAGAGGTCTCTTGGTCTTGGATAGACGGCATGCGGAGCTATAAGATTCTGTTCCCTCATTATGGGAAGACCTAGATGAACAGTGAGTGGGCTTGGCGTTTGCTTGAGCCTAAACTGTAGCCTGGAGTCTATGGTTAACGAATTGATATGATGTCAATCCTCCTTTTCTATCACAGCATCATGCATGTTGTAAAAGATAGTCCGCTAATCTACCACAAAGGACTGGGACTCGGAAGAATGTGGTAGGGGCGGAAGTTGTTGTTGTTCTATCTGCAGACCTATAAGGGCTATTTATCTGCTCCCTGATCGTGCTCTAGACCGTAGAGCAACTATCCCAGAGTCTACCCCTGAGCCTAGACTGTGCTCTAGACTGGTAACCGGTGGTTCACCATTACACCACCAACCACTCAAACATCCACATAGTCTTTCCTCCATCTGGATTACCAGAAAACAGTCTAGGCAAACTAAATCACAGGTGTTGGGTAAGAAGCTCGATGGAGGACAATTCGACAAACGCGAACGTCAAGAGCAAAACAAAGTATGCTAGTTGCAAAGGTCATCATTCAAGTTCAACCACAGTGCGTATATACAAGCAGCCCTGTGCGCTATCCCTCACTAACCAACCCCAGCCCACCCCCTCAATCAATGCTTCGTCCCCTTCCACTGACTACAATCCACCTTCACCGCCGTCCCCACCGCCAAACCCACCCCCGAATTCCCAAACAACGCCCCGCTCGCCCCCGAGTCCACACAAAGGTCAAAGTTCACATTCGCCCCGTACTGGTTCGTGCCCGACAACCCATTCTGGCTGCACAAGGGGTTGCTCCCCGCAGGGCACAGGTTGTTCACCATGACGACGATGGAGTTGCCCGCGTTGGAGAGGCGGTGGCCGGAGGAGTCGGTTTGGGCGGTGAGCCTCCAGCAGGTGCCGCAGGCGGGGCCGGCGCCTTTGCCGGGGGCGGCGCCGTAGAGGTTTTGGGAGACGGCGGCGGAGTAGCCGGGCTTGGGGGGTTGTTAGTCATCATTTAGGGAAAGAGGAAGGGAGGTGTGGGGAGGGGAAAGGGGGGACATACGGAAGTGTAGAAGCCGCAGGCGGCGGTTTTGACGTTGCAGTTGCCGGAGCCCCAGGAGTCGGTGGAGCCGTATTGGGTGAAGGAGGCTTTGTAGGTTTGGGCGGAGGCTAGGGTGGCGGTTGCCAGGAGGAGGAGGGATTGGGTGTTGATGAGCATCTTGCTTGGTGTGTGGAGATGTGCGGTTGAGATGTTACTTGAGGGTTCAGGTGGTGAAAGTGGTCTGATTGAGGTAGTGGTTTCAAGGGCAGTCTCGAGATACGGACGAGCAGACTTTATACACGCTCGGAGTTCATAGCCGTTGCACCCTTTGTGTTCTTCTCTACAACAATATATTAAACATGCCACTTCCAGCCGCTCCAGCCCTGCATGCCTATCCACAAGCAGTCAAGACTGACAAGCTTTTCGCCGCCGCTGCCATCCACATCTGCCGGCTTGGCCATATCCAATTGGCCCCTCTGACGGGCACGTCCGGGATCCGGACAATCGTGCCGTGTCTCCCTCGGTGACGAACCCTGATCAGCAAGTTCTGGAAAGAGCTAGCATGAAGATGGTGCCGCCATCTCTTGATATCAGGGCAGATATGCGGGGAAGGATGGGTCCACAATGATGTCGACTAGAACGCTTCCTGGGATCGTTGAGAGCGTGTGAGTGGCACTGGGGCAGATCTTTAATCTAAATCTTCCGAGCCGTCCGTTGCGTTAGTCAGGGAAATGTCGCGGAGGGACCCTTTAGGACGAGATCTAGCTGGAACCGCGAAAGGTTGTGATGCAACTGGTTTCATCATCTGGTGTTCAAGCAAATCAGGCTTTTCAGGTCGTTGCTCATGACATCTGATCCTCATGAACAATATTTGTCTTCATGTGTATGTAAATTGCAATAGAGGAATGATAACGCCTGTCTATTCGAAATGTGGGAGCGAATGAGAAAAACAAGAGGCAAGCTTTGTGGCGTCCGGGGTAATATAGTCAAGACTTGAGTGAGCTAGTCTTAGCGATTGCCGAGGAGAAGGGTTCAAGATCGAGCAGGAAGCAAGTGCCAGCATGAATCTGAGCATGGCCAGATGCTCTGGAGGCGGAGAAGGCTGCGTAAGAGCAATATATAATTCGGCTTCTCGGTGCGAAGTGTGCACGGCTGAACAGGAGAGTCTATCTTGCACCGTGATACACACGCAGGACTCTCCGCTTTACGCCGGAAACAAACGTTGATGATTGTTCGCACGCTTCGTCATCACCGAAGGCAATGCGATGAAAACCGCACCCTCGAGCTGTCATGTTGGTCCATAGTAAACCGGATCTGAGGTCACGTGTAGTGGACTACATTAGCAGAGGACCCAGCAGCTGCTCCTGCAGCAGTCCGTATCAGCGTTCAGTTTTTCATATCGGCCATTCGTGTTCGACGGAGTTGCGATTGTGCTTCGTTGCTCTTCACTAGAGGTACGATTAAGGATTCAATGAGAGCCCAGCCGCTTATGAGAAACCTCCTGCTCTCTGGATCATGGAGAGTTTGCGGTTCATAATAGCTGTATGGTTTTTATTATCCAGTCCGCTCAAGCGAAATAAAGAAACTGAGGACATAGTTATGCGGCTCTTCTGATCTGCTTCACTAAGAAGGAGTAGACAGATTCGCCGACGCTAAGGAACTATTCTATCCGATCATTTCATTTGCAAACCCCGCTCCTACAGACACAGCAACACCGCAGAAAGATTAGTCCTTTCCAGTGCTAAATAAGACGTCTTCGGACTAAGGACGTACCGCAGCTGCAGCTTCCAAAGCTATAACTGCTTGGCTATCCCGCCATTGGACACTCACGTCGCCATGGAACACCATCGTGTACGACCATCACGCTCCAGACCAACGCAGCCAGCCACGAAACAGTGGAAGCGACGACTTCCACATGAGCTGAAGTTCAGCTCAGCTCGTTTCAAGGCGACGTGATAAAAGACAAGACTTCTCCATGATGCTGCTCATCTACATCACCAACTCCGTTCAACCGCCCCCGTCATCGCCCCACCAGCAATCATGGCAACGATCAATGAACATGACGACGAGGGCCACAACCCTCCGATGCCCGATGCCCAGACAATATTCTTCGTCAACTTCCCGCTCGAAGACACCGCAGACGGCGAACCCGAGTGGAGAAATGAGGAACTGTACCGACGCGTTGGGGAGATGCACTCGTGGAGTTTCCGCCGGTGCGAGGGCGAGGTGCAGCAAGAGATTCAGGCGGGCAAGCTGCCGTCGGACTGGAACAGCGGGTTCCCTAGAAGCAGCTACCGAGCGAAGAGGTTTGCAGAGTTGGCTAAGACGGACCGTTGGTGAGCAGAGTTCCTCTCTCTCATAGCCCATACCACTCTCTCCTTCTCTGTCACGAAAAGCGGAATCATATCTCTTGGCGTGAAGGGATTGAATAAGCTCATGTGCGCATCCAGGTTCACCCCTTTGTACGACGGAGTTATACAGAAGCGCCTCGCAACGCAAAAGTCCCAATTTCACCAGGAAATCTACAACGCCGTGCTCGATAACGGCTTCACCTTTTCTGTCCCCGTCATGGCCCCGCTGGAGAACGTTCTGGCGCAGATCCGCCACGCTATCAAGGCGTCTACTGCGGCTGGCTTTGACAAGTTGCGATTCTGCGTCGTGTTGACGAGGTACACGCGCAACGGGTATAAGGTCCAACCGAGTACGTGTATCTCCCCCCGTATCTTCCTTGCCCCCTCCCCTTCCCGATGCGGGATCTCAACTGACCACTTGCCACGTTCTGCAGCTGTTCGGATCATCGAGTATGAGACCTCGGACGAGGCCAAGCAGTTCGTTGCGAATAAGGACAGCATTCAGAATGTCCAGTTTGATCTTCTCTACAGGCAGTGGGAAGCAGATTTCAGCTTGGACAGCTTTGAGGAGGTGAGCATATCGACCAGGTAGCAAGCGTAGTCACGCATGAATACTCGGGCGGTTTAATAGATGTCACTCTGTGCCTGTTCCGAAGCTTGAGCTTGGTTGAGGCGGGCTTAGGGCATCTCTAGTAGGTAGACCAAGTATTTCGGTGGTGGAGTATTTCTTGACAGTCTCCCGTAAGTGTCTGATCCCCTGAACTTCCCGTATCAAGCAGCTAGCATCAACTTCATCCTTAGCCACGTGACCTTCTCCGGACTCAAAAAGAGCATCAAGCTCCTAAACTCGTGTGCCATGGTAGCAGCCCCCAAGAAGCCTGCACCGGTGACAAAGTCCACTGACATGCATATCTCATCGGCGAACGCTTCGTCCTGCTCCTCTAGGGGACGTGAACTGCCCGCGTCTGGATGCTGTGACCATCTCCGAATCAACGGGTCGTACGAGAGCAGCTGCAGCCTGTAGATGATGTGCGCCGATGCATGGCACAGATTCCTGTACCTGTACACAATCGGAAACAACCCATCCCGATCCCTTGCCGGCATCTCAACCGGCGGGTCCTTCCGCTGCAGCACCCTGAGCCTCTCCCTCGTCTTCCTCCGTATCTCCACCAGCTCCTCCAGATACGGCCGTGCTTCCTCTACACTCCTCGCCATGCCCAGTCCTCTAAACACATCCAAACGCCCCCTCGACACAATACTCAACTTCAAATCATCATCAAACTCGCAGCCCTCCTCTCCATGCCCGTGCCCGTGCCCATAACCCTCACGCATCCCCTCCGCGAACCTCGGTCCCCTCACAACCCGCCAATCCCCCACCCTCTCCCCCCTCGCCATCATCTCGCAAGCCCTCCCATTCAACGGCGGCAACCCAACCCACTGTCGCGAGAACGTTCTCACAAATAATCTTCCCAACTCGTCGCTGAACGCCTCCGGGCCGAGCACCTTCATCATCCTTGCCGCGCCTTGGAGGTGGTTCAGCCACCCTTCGCTGCTCGCGTCGGTGGTGAGCTCGAAGATGCTCATCACCGTCGTTGCCATTACCGTCTCCACCGTCACCCTGCCCCTCTCGATCGCTCGTTGCAACATCCTCAATGCAAGGCCATACCGTACCCTGGCTCGAGCGAGGATATCAGGCGAGGCGCGGGAGAAGCCGAGGTGGTAAATTGAGAAGGACTGGAGGGTGGAGTCGAGGATTGGGGAGCGGCCGATGAGAGGAGGAAGGTGGTGGAAGAAGGCGGAGAGGGTGTCGGGTTGGGTGTAGGCGCTGAAGCGGTGGGAGGGGATGCTGGTGGAGAGGGAGGAGAGGAGTTGTTGGAACCAGAGGGGGGAGGGGTCGATGTTGAAGGGGAGGGTTGGTGTGTAGGACGATCGGAGTGGTGTGTGGGTGACGGCTGAGGCCCTGACAGCGGCGGTGGTCTTGGATGGAGGTTTGCCTGAGCCCGTCGTTTGATGCCCTTGAACAATGCTGTTGTTGTTTGTCCACGAAACGATCTCACATATGCATGCCTGGACTGCTTGGGAACAGTGAAGGCATATCTCATGCGCGATAGCATGCTTCTAGCGGGCATTAGCGCAAGCAATGTAGGAGACATTCCCATCTCCATACCTCTGACCCTCGCAAAGGCCCACTCCCACCCTCCCAATCCCACCCCACCGCTCGCAACGCCGGCACCTTCTCGTCCACAAACTGCCAAGTCGACACAAAATGACATTCCTGCCTCACCCGCTGCCTCACCGGAACCGGATCCCAGATCGCAAACTTCTGCTTCAGCGAGTCGGATATTGTAGTCTGGCTGATGGGCCTTCCGAACGCCTCGCTCGCCCATGCTGCGAGCTGCTTCTGCGTGAGGTTCCGGGATTGTCTATGTTTGTGACGGATGGCCTGTCGTTCGGCGTCTGTGACTGGGTTGTGAGTCTTGGGTTTGCGGGTGCCGTTGATATGTGGTGCTGAGGTGGTGCTCATGGCGAGGGGCTGTGGTCGTGGTCTCTCCGCGGTCAGAGGGTGTTCGTCTTAGGGGGGCGCTCTGGAAGAGATTGCCCTCATAACCGGGTGATTTATCTTGGAATATGTAGTCCCAGCTCTTCCAGGCACCACGATGTGTTGATGCGAGCGCAGTCAGCCACTAAGCCTTGATTTGCTTCTCGTCTTCACGTTTCTGTACACCATCGGCATCCCACTGAGCCCTACAAGCGCCGCATGATGTCGCTAACGACAACCGTCTTGGTATCGCATGGGCATCCTATAAGTAAGCATTTCAGGCTCCGCACGTCCGACTTTAGCCGCACTTCGGATGGATTATGGTCATGTCGAGCACTTTGCGAGAGTTGGCTTGTCCACTGGCAAGAGAAAGTGGCGTGGGAGGTTGCATCAGGGCGGTTAGTCAGCGTCTCTTCATAAGCAGCCCCAACGTGCAGAAAGATGGCACCGTGGCATCACTGGCAAAGGCGGGATCGGACGATTGGAGCCCGCGACGACGGGACAGATCTTTTGACACCGTCAACCGCGAAGGCTCCAAGACATGGGGATGCTGCTGCTGTCCACATCGAGGCGGGTTGAATACTTTTTTGGAACTTATTGCTCATAGCACAATCAGATGAAGGACCTCAGGTACAAGAACCAAAACACAACTATCATTCACACGCTATCCTACAGCCCAGCCAACGCCAAGCAATGCAACAGTCATAACAAGCCCATCCATCGCCCCTTTATGCCCATCCGACTTTTGCCATGCTCTAACAACTCCTCATCATCCGTCGAAAGTAAGCAAGAAGCCAATTACAGGGAAAGTGATGGTGGTGAAAGAAAGAAAGTAAATGCCATAGATAATGTATGCACCCGAACCATGACACGGTTTGCAGCACCGATCCCGGAACAACGCATGCACGCTTGTGGCTGAAAGTGAAAAATGAAATCGTACATCTCCGCTGCGATGCTGTCAAAAGTGAGAACGACCAAAGAGCTCCACCTGCATCGTCAACAACATCCGCTGCATGCCACTCAGTCGCTTGGATGCATCTGATGCATGGTCTTGAAACAAGGGTGAGTACAAGGAGAACAAGTGTAACCGGCAAAACTGGAGCAAGGACGCCATCTGCTGCTCCTAGAAACACCGTCCACATTAGCCATCATGCCTTGAAGTCTCTTAGTTACCCTCCTGGCTCCGAATGGGAGTGCTCATCAAGTTGAGCAGAATGCGACTAACTTCCGGCGTATTCTTGATGAACTGCAGATCCCAGAAGGCGTAGTTGGGGTTCTTCAGCAACTCCAGGAGTGTGATGATCAAGCCCCAAGGATGAGGCCGGTGGACGAGTAGACGCTCCATAAGAACCCTGGTGATTTGCTGCTGTACTTCCAGCATCTGTTGATTTGCGGCATCGCCACTTTGCTGTGACTGGCCGAAGAGGTGGAGGAGGGCGGCGCTGAAGTAATAAGTGTGACTGTTGGGATAACGCAATTGGTTGACAATTGCGCTGATGAAGTGGTAGCGCGCTTCGGGTTGGAACTCATGAACAAGGTGATCAATGAGCTTGAAAGGGGGTGAAGTGGGTGAGAACTCCGGAGTCCTGGTCGTTCTGAAGAAGCGGGTCGCTTCATTGCCAATAAAAAGCACGACTGCATGGAGCAAGGCAGTGTCAACTCCGATGGGAGTGAAGTTCTGGCCAGTCTCGCCCTTGGAAGACTCATTGACAGCATTGATGATCTTCTGCGCGTCAGCCGCCTTAATAGTGCTTGCCTGGAGAAGGCCGGTCAAAACGTCCAAGATTCCTGCTTCTTCCAACACGCTCTCGATGTCGTCCCTTAGCGGCGGCTGGTCCCGGATCTCTTCCAGCTTGTTGACCTTGAGTGTCGGCGACGAAGGGTCCGGTAGCTCTACGAAAGACGAGGGATAGGCGCTGACGACGAGATTACGGAGTTGCGTGCAGTGAATGGGAATCGCACCGCAGAGGCGATAATGATGCTCTACCAAAAACTCTGGAAAGTCATGATGCAGAACGAGGAGATACCTAAGCACCCCAAAGTAAAAGTCCAAAGCCTGAACCGAGGGCTTCACCGGCTTGATGAGCTCCCCAGCAAATGCAAGTGCGGCTTCGGTAAGGTCACGATACAGATTTGAAGCCTGCAGTGGGTCAGCATGGTGAAGGAGCGGCTGGCGGCTAATCATGACAGGTCTTACTTACCTCATCATCGCTTGAAGCCCTCAAGATGGCCGGCATAAAGTTGCGATGCGCGACTAGCGAAAGCCACCCAAATGCGAAGCTAGGGAAGTACTTCGGTTGGAGAGTAAGGAATGCTCGGCCCATGACGAGGATGAGCGAGTCCAGATGATCCTGCATGCCCAGTTTGGGCTCATGCAGCTCGTTGACGGTGCCAGAGAAAAGTCGGAAGAACACTTTCTGGTTGAACTGTTCCTGCCTGACCTGATGGTGGTGGCACAACACCAAGACGATGATGCTCAGGAGACCGTCAAAGTAGGTAGCCTTACTATCCTTCGCTGAACCATCTTCCTGGCCCTGATACGCAACAAGGTAGACCAGCAACTTAGCAAGGGCGTCAACCCGGAGGTAAGCTTTGTCCAAACTGCCATGAAAGACAGCCTCTACCTCATAAGCAGTAACGCACACTTCAACGCAGCTGCGGATGAATAAGGCCGTGCTGTCCTTGCCCGCTACGACCTGGTGGAGCTCCAACTGGCGGACGAATGCGAGATACGATGTCTCCGAAGTCTCCGGTCGCACCAAGTTGGTCCACTCTTCAAAGACATACTCCATCTGGTCCTGAGTGTTCGTATGTGGTACCAGCATCGTATCGACGGCGGCTGGGCTGCTGGAGCCTTGCAACTTGGTGACAATATCGCTTCCCTTTTCAAGATGAGTATCCTGTGCCAACCAACGAGACAGCTCCTGGAATGAGTTTGCAAAGTCAACACGCAAAAACTCCGAATCATCAGAGACCAAGAGTTCCTCTACCATGGCATCGAAGAACTCCAGAATTGCTTCGTCCCTTGTCTCCAGCCCTTTGGCAACAGCTTCGTCAATGCGATGAACGTCCACTAGGTGAGCCTTGAGAAGGCATGCGGTGATGGTCGGCTGGAAGAACTTCTCATCTTCTAGGTTCATGAACCACAGAATGGCCTGATGAGCAGTTCTGGGGGACATCTGGCAGAGATCAGACAGCAACTGCACCAACAACTCGATTTCCAAGCGCGACTCCACAGCCTCAAACAGACTGTTGGTCACTTTGGAAGCAACATGAAAAGTCAAGTTGTCACGCTGCGGCGGCGGCACGCTGTCAACGAGGTGAAGAAGCTGCCCAAAAACATCCAAGATGGGGCTTGTGGGCGGAAGGTCTTTGATGTGAGTCTCCGGTGCTTCCCTAGCGGCTCGCTGCAGGTCAGAGAGGAGACCAGACAGGCGGTTGTCGAAGTTCTGTCCACCAAGGTATCCGTTCATTTGGGGTTGAGGCTCTGGAGGTTGAACCGCAGGGGCACCTTGGATGCGTTGCTGTTGTTGCTGGGGGAGCCGCGTGAGGCCGGGAGCTTCTGCAGGTGTTGGCAAAGCCGGAACGTTGTTGAATTGCTCTGCAAGCACATCAGGCAGCTGACGACCATTGTCCGGCAACATGCCGGGAGCGTGTGGCGTTCTTATTTGTCGACCAAACTCTTCATAGATTGCCAATTGTTCTCGGTTCAATGGACCAGTTTGCTTGAAGGGCTCCGGAATGAAGAAAGCCCAGCGGCTTACAGTAGGATGGACGAACTGATCAGCTCGCGGATTGTTGGCCCACTGTCGGCGCGCGTTCACGCCTTCTTCCAGTTGCGAGTCAATGAGGTCGATCGAGTGAAACTCGGCTTGCTGTTCTACCAGCTGGCAGATGTTGTCAAGGTTGTCATTGATGAACATGAGAATGTAGCCGTCAGCAATCATCTGCTCCGGGAACGAGTTTGCTGCTGCGAGGCGGATGTTGTTCTGAATAGCATTGCGCAGAGGCTCCTTGCATGTGACAAGGGCCAAGCTGCCTGATAGTGCCTTGACGACATTGTGCGCGGAGTCGGTGAGTTTGCCCTCGTCTGGTTCCGTAGCAAAGTCCTTTGTGACAAGATTTGAAGTAGAAATAGCTGCGATCGTAACGGAGCGCTCCACCACCGGGCCGATGATCTCTGTCAAAGCACTTTTGGTTGCTTCGATGAGGATGCTTCTCATGCGTGCCGGGTTCGCAACATCCCGTGGGAAGTTGAACGTCAAGATATCGCTAAGGTCCGGCAACGCCGCCGTAATAGCAGCTGCTGAGATGCGATCATTGGTTACACGAGACCTGTTCAACCCGACCACATTGAGATCAGCAGCGAAATTGTCCATGTTGTCTTGGAGGACAGCTGAATAGTATTCGTCGTCCATGGTCGGTCTGCTGCGGATGAAAACGGGCGCTTCCATGGTCCTGATGTCGATGCCCAGCTTGTCACAAGAGAACTCAATCTCGAACTTCTGATTCATCTTCATCTCTGCGTGATGATACAGCTCGGCCAGGACTCCGATGATTTCCATGATCCAGGGGTTCGGGGGCTTGAAGATGACCGAATTCTTAGCCTGCTCCAGCACCCTACAGGTGAATGGCACAACCACAATGAGCCTGTTTGATTCGTAACCTTCGAGTAGCAAGTCCTTGAAAGAGATGTTCCTGAATTTGATAGGCTTGTCGCGAGCCAGCGTCAGGTTGCCCAGCCATATCGCCAAGTTCTTAAGATAGTTTCGGTCGGCCGAGTTCTTACCATCAGTGACGCCAGGGGAGTTGATGCATGCGACGATCGAGACATAAGTTTCTCTAAGGACCTCCTGCCAGAGGGTATTGTTCTCAAACTGTCGAAGCATGTCAAGGTAGAGCTGTTGGAAGTTGGGCTGATGCTTGGCACGCTCTTCAACCAGGTATTTGGCGAACCACTGGTGGTGTTCCTCCCGCAAAGCATCTCGGAGATCTCGTAGCTTGACTTCCAGATTGCGCTCCGACACGTTGTTCAGTACAAACAGGACTTTGTCTTGGACAGCTTCATCTGGATCCTCATACAACTCGGGTCGCAGTGGTGGATCGGCGTGCACACATGTAAAATCGGGTTGACCTGGGTCTACAGCAAGGATCTCATCGACGGTGCCGTTCGGCATGTCCACTATACCACTGTCAGAAAAACCGTTGGCATCTCCTTGTTGTAAGCGAACAATGTCAGCAGCTATCGTCCAGATCTCAGTGCCTTGGAGGTGAGGGACGCGCAAGAGCTGTTCGCAGAATGTAGGCCACTCCTCCAAGCGACTTTTGAAGTTCAGCAACGCTTGCAGCCCGAACTTATACATGTTGACGTCCGGGGTGTGCTCACGGACCGCTTCAAGGACCATTGCGAGACCGGCCTGTAGTGCAATCCGAGATAGGAGATCGTAGTTGATAATGCTTCCGAACAGAACGGCGGTTGTAGCTAATGCTTCCAGCGGATATTCCTGATAACAGCTGTACTCGTCGAACAAACCGTGAATCATGCAAGCGAACAACTCCTGGTCGGCTGGATTTTCTGATCCCTTGTATCGCTGGAGTGCCTGCACAATATCCCTCACTTCGCACTCACCAGAATACATACTCTTGTAATGCTCTTGCATCTTTGCATCAGCCTCGCTGCCAATCCCATTTCCATTCTCCGAGTTCTGATCTAGGATTGCGTCGAAGCCGTTGCCGTAATTGATGAGTCGAGGATAGATCCGGATGCACTTCCTCTCCAATTTCACAAGCTCATCATCACTTATCTTGCCTTCCAAGAACGAGAGCATAAAGTATACCGTCCTGGGACCGATCGGAGCGGTATAGGCCTGTTGTCCCTCACGCTGAACAAGCTCTTCGCTTCGGATTTTCTCGTCTAAGAAGTTCAAAAGCACTCGGACGAAAAGGTCGGGAAAGGTCTGGAAGTTGCGATTCGCCCAGGGCTCGATCTCGAACAATGCGCGAGAGTGCGCCACACCGGCCAGTTCCATGCTCAGCTCATTGTTCAGAGCAATAACCTCGTCCAGCCAGCCATGCTCTTGCAGGTGTTCGAGGATGACATTGATCCGGAGAGAATTAGTATTAGCAAGGAAATCATCAGTGAACCTCTGGATGAGCCAAGTCTTGTCCTGCTTCCACAAGCCATGCAGCACGAAGCTGTAGTTGGGCAAGGTTTTGCTAAGATAAGGAGCCAGCAGCTGCTTGAGAGCCTGCTCTTGAAGGATTCCCCATGGCTTTGGAACAGCTGCTGCAGACACTACGAACATATCGGTGTTGGGGTTAATGATATGCTCGGGGATCCCTACCGTTTGCGCTCTTGAATATGCGTCGTGCGACTGGAAAATCTTACTAAACAACGCAGCGACAGCCTCGTAAGACACCATGGGATGCCTGCATGCTTTGGCGGCGTACGCTTTGACCTCTTCTGGCGCGTCGTCAAACATCTCCAAGGTGAAGGCTTTTCGAAGCTTCGGGATCGTGGAGGCATCCAACTCATCCGCGTTATGCGAGAGGAAAGCGCTGACGAAAGACAATTGCGTGTCCACGTTCTGCCAGGTAAATCCCCACAGTGCCTGAATATCGACATTCTCGTAAAGCTCCGACAGCGGGACGAGCGCCTCAAACAAGGCCAGGAACTGCTTCTTGGCAATCTCGAATCTCTCGCGGTCGAATGCATGGAGGACGTCCTGCCAATCGATCGAGCGGCCAGCGCGATGCTCTCTGACAGCGGCAACGAAGTTTTTGGCGTTGTAAGTCTGCCCATCATCTACTATGACCATGAAAAGCAGCGCGTTCGCGATCTGCAGGTAATCGATGCTTCTTGTCTCGGCGGATTGCAACATGTCCTTGCAGGCTTCCAGTGAAGATGTGCCCCTCGGACCCGTTCGGTGGATCAGTTGAACCAAGCTGTTGTGAGGGCTAGCAAGCTCAACTAGCTGCTCAGTAGCCGTTCTCACTTCGACAGGCACGGGTTGCATCAGTCTTGCATAACGGTAGCTAACCACCTCCATCAACTGCTTATGGTTTTCCTCACTCCAGTTCCTTGGAGGATCTAGGACAAGGCGGCCAATGATGGCGGCAAGGAACGAGTCTTCCATTCCGTCAGGTCCATCCCTTCCCGATTGAGCAACTTGATAGAGAAACGGTTGATAGGAAGTGGATAGTATAGCATCGGCTAAGGAAAGTCAGCAGTCAGTGTTGGATACGGAGTGATGAACGATAGATTTGGGCGGCGCACCTTTGGTTCGCAGATCAGACTTTGATACCGATTTGCACGCTAGCGCAAGAGAGACCTTTGCGATGGGTTTGAGATTGAAGTGCTCCATGAATGTTGACAAGTCAAAGTCCCTAAACAGGTCGCCCTCATTGGTGTCGAGCGACTCCGCGATCCTGTTGCTCTGCTGGGCCTCTTGGGAGAGCTTTCGCATCTCCTCCTCCAGCAAAGTATAGCTTCCGGCTGCATTGTCGGCGTTTCGAGCGCCAGAAAAGATTTGAGAGGCATTGGTCTGCAATAGGCGACGGAAGTATTTGCTGAAGACATCCATACCGCCGGAACTGACAAGCTACAAGCTGGACGTTAGCATACATCAAGGCGAGTAGAAGTGACAGACAGCACTCACCCTTCTTATCTGTTCAAACTGCTGCTCCCACCTTCCTTTGTCCTCGTCCTTCTTCAGTGAACCCAAAAGCACGAAGATTTGTGCAATGACAATTTTTGAGACACCGGACCCTGCAGCGCTTGGCGTGGATGGGCTAGACGCGTTGATGGGCAAGCCAGAGCCGCTCGATATTGAAAGTGAAGGTGAAGCTCTCGCTAATCGTGAACCACCACCGGTATTGGTCGCGCCTCCTATGGACGCGGTGGACAACCCCGCCCCGGAGGATGCCAGTTGCGAACCGCCTTGCGACTGAATTGTTCTGTTTCGGTTGGATGCAAGCAGCTGGTTGGGTTGTAGCTGCTGCGATCCAGATTGGGCAGGAGAGAAGGGTGAGGAGGAGGAGGAAACGGAGGAGTTGCGGCTGGTGATGTTCCGGCCACTGGAGCTGCCAAGGGTTGGGAACTTGGAGGAGACTGGCGAGAAGGTGGCACGCGATGGACTGTTGCTTGAGGAGGCGCCAGGGCGACTTGAGGCGGATGAGGAGAAAGCGGTGGAGATTGGGGTGAGGCCGCGTCGAGGTTGCTGCTGTGACGGTTGATTTGAGGGGCCCCAAGATGGATTGGATGAAGGGAATGTCATCTAGACAGCTGGCCCATTCGGTTACGCGACCGCGGTGACGTGTTCAGGAGGAGATGTGTCAGGATAGGAAGAGTGAATGCTGTGCACGGCGGTGCGGATGGTATTACAGGCGATGGGGACAAAGTTGATGCAATGCAGGTGTCGATTGAGGCTCTTCGACAGTTCGTTCGATTCTGCCCCTAAGGCCTAAGCGAGCCACGAGCTCGAGGATGCCTTGATCGTCAGGCTATCCATATCAGATGACATGCTCAACCCAGGATTGTGACATTTGCAAGTGAACGACAAGCAAGATTTGAAACTATCTTGCATTGCTGACAGTGAGATGAATCGTCTTAGGATCCAGGTCAGTCCAGAGAGTATCGTTGTCAGAACACTGCGTGGACGTCGCAGCTATCGAGATATGTGTTTTATTTTCTCTAACCATTCTAACTTGAATCTCGTTAATATATTTCATTGCGTCAAATAGAGCGCCACCAACTGCGCGTAGTAATACAGCCATCGATTTGGGTACCATCTACCACGTAGCATCCTGCAACATAGTCCACCGAAAGGACAAACCACCTGCAGAGAGTGATATTCTACGCAACCATCACTGACCCGGTAGGTGAAGAATGGGCTAAGGCGGTTAGTGCTTTTGTGTGATAGACTCAACCGGGACATCTCAGTATTTGGGTCTCACTGTAAGCTCTTACCGTTTCGCAGGTATGCTGTCGAGCGCCGCGAGCGACTCTAGACTATTAAAGCACCTCCTCGTCCTGGACTTTGCCCGTTCTTAGCTACATTTAGATTTTGAGGTCCGGAAGTGGTTGATTGGTCTAGTTGCCTTAAACTACACACGTACATGAAGGCACTCATCAGGTATAACCAAGCGACATACGCTTAAAGACATTAGTACAGTATATGGGTGTAGTATAAGCTAACATGCTTATCTCTACCATCTTTGTTGTGAGAGGAAAGCAATAGATTATACCTTAGGCTATAAGGCATTCAAAGAGACGTACGTACAATAATCTCGAGTTGCACGAACTAGACTTCACTTGCTCTTTCGAGCATCCAATTCAGATGCTACCTCAGGAGAAACCTCTCCAATACGATCATAGCAAGAGCCAAAGTCACGTCTTGTTCCTGAAACAAATTCAACCACGACTCGCGATCTATAGACTTTCGGGGGTCGTCGTAGCCAAGAAGCGCTACCAGATCCCACATGCCTTAGTCACGATAGTGAAGCTTGAAGAGACATCCTGTCGTGCCTGTGAACGACATCCGCATTTTGAAGCTCTCATTCAGCACCACGCCGCACGCCTGCATCTATCTTACCTTGGCAAGGGTTTCTCTCTTCCCCGCTCCCGCCATGCGCTACAATATTCATTCACGCCGCCGCATCACTGATAGCTGCACTACTCCGTAGCGCAGTGAGGTTATGAGGACGTCGGATCCTGCTACGCCAATAGGATTGTACGGAGAGAACTCTAAAAACCATAGCACATAGTAGCCGCTCGTCTTAGGTTCTGCTACCTCGAATCGCATCAAAAAAGAGTAATCTTGACGAGTGACTTCGTACATTGACCGCGGGCACTCAGCGAAGTTCTGGAAACAATGTCTTGCAGAGCTGACATCGTCGTCGGCATCCCAGTGTCCTGAATATTCGGGAGCTCGAGCAGGGTCTGGAGTGGTAAACGCAGATAAGGTAGAGCTTGCACTCCACATCAGGGATTATATATTATAAAAGAAGCCTCGGGACGGCTAACACAAGCCGGCCAAGAATTGCCCCGGGCTAACGAATTGATGACCCTGTAGAGCGCACATGCTGGAGTGATCCTAAGCTGCATGAGGAAGCCAAGCACTCTCTTTGGTAGGCTATGATCCGTTTTCACAACTGTGCCTCATAACAAGGCCACCCCCTCTCCCTTTCCTGAGGATTTTCGTCCGTTCCATAGCGCTTGGCACTGTGGATCATCCTTCTATCTCATAAGTCAGTCAGTATGGAAGTTTCAACACGTCTGTCACAGTCTCGAGCACGATGCGCACCTTCTGAGCGATGCATGTTTACCGCAAGTACTCCGCTTGCGCTGTTTTCGTCCTCCTAGTAGTCCTCCTATTCGAATCGGGGCACCATGCGCGCTCCTTTCATGTCCTTCGGCCGGATAGGAACCTCGATGAGGTCTTCAGCGCCACGAACAGGTGCGGAGAGGAGGTGAGCAGCAATGGCACGGTCGCCAGAGAGAACGCGGCAATCTTCATGCTCGCTCGGAACGTCGATGTACAAGATGCCATCGAATCTGTGCGGTCGTTGGAGGAGCACTGGAACCACCGCTACCACTACCCCTACGTCTTTGCGAACAACGAGCCTTTCTCCGACGCTTTCATCCAGGCACTCAAGCAGGAAGTCAGCGGTACAGCGGTGTTTGAAACCATACCAGAGCATATGTGGGGATTCCGCAATGACACACCGCCAGAGGAGAAACAGCAGGCGTTGGAGAACATGGCCAAGATGGAGGAGAAGCACATCCCACACGCAGGGAGCATGGATTACCACAACATGTGTCGCTTCTACTCTGGCTTCTTCTACGAACTCCCAGCCCTGCAGCAGTATGACTGGTACTGGCGCATAGAACCAGACGCGCGCTACACCTGCAACATCCCCTACGACCCCTTCAAGGAGATGATCGCCAACAAAAAAGTCTACGGCTACACCATCGCCCTCTGGGAAGTCGGCTCCACCGCCCCCTCGCTCTTCCGCACAACAGACGACTACCGCCGCACCCAAGACCTCAAGACCAGCTCCCTCTGGACCGCCATGCACGAGGCCTCCTGGGCGCCCGTCTTCTTCCGCGACTACGTCATGTCCCTCTTCCCGTCGCGCAACAAGGAAGGCGACGGCTGGAACCTGTGCCACTTCTGGTCCAACTTCGAGATTGCATCGCTCGCTTTCTACCGCTCGGAGCGGTATCGGAGCTTCTTCAACCATTTAGACAAGACGGGCGGGTTCCATCTTGAGAGGTGGGGCGATGCGCCAGTGCATAGTCTTGCGCTGGCGCTGTTTTTGCATCCGAGCGAGATACATTGGTTTGCGGATTTTGGGTATAAGCATGGGAGTTTGCAGCATTGTCCGCCGTTTGGGGAGGGGTGTAGGTGTGATTGTGAGCCTGGGGAGCATGCGGTTGAGCCCGTGTGTTTGGATAGGATTAGAGAGACTGTGGTGGCGCCTACGTGATAAGGTGTTATTGTCAACATTGCATGTATGGAGTTGTGGAGTTAAGATGAGGTCGTCTGGGCCATCCGGTATCTTCCCTCTTGTCAGATTAAGGAGGGTCACGTACAAACAAGCCTGCGCATGGTCTGGGAAGCTATAGAGCTGCTCTGTATAGCATACTCAATCTCAAATGCACAGTACCAACCTATCCACCGGTACTTCTACATTCATCCCGAGAGACTCGCATCAAACTACAGACAAGGCAACAATAAGATGCCGGCTGTAATCCTAAGTCTGAGTGTTGCGGTGGTTGGAACAAAGCACATTACGTTATCGTTCTTCATGAAGCGGTCCATGAGGCAATCATAGCACTGACTGTCCGGTGTCTAGCATCCATCAAGCTTCCTCCGCTCCACTACATCTGGACTGTTCACTCAATTAGCAGAACCGGCACATAGATATATCTGGAGCCCATGTCTAGAGAGAAATGTTTGTTGACCTTATACTCGGCTTAGCCGCAGCGATATTGGCTCCAAGGAGTCGTGATATTCTTACCACAATGCATCCTCGGTTACAACAAATCGCAGAAGTGGAAAACTATAACAGAGCGGCAAGGGTCAATTCACAAGTCTCATCCCGTGTTGGTCTGTCCATTACTGAAAACGGGTCATTGATTTCAAGGCGGTTTCTGCGCACTGTAATTGGCGGGGCTGCCATGTTCTCGCGGCGCGTGCCGGTTGCCCTGCCAGAGGTAGCCTAACGGCACGTAAATAAACCCATGTCACCAAGCATAACCCGGCACACCTGCATCTCGATCAAAATGCATTGTATCCCGCTTTGATAAACTTCATTCCTCGAACCCAGAGAGCTCACTATCGTTACTAGAGATCACTCGCTTGTAACATACGAACATACATCTCACCCTACTATCGCACTACGACCACAACAACCCACCGGTGTGGAAGGCAACATGCCTGGAACCACAGTGTCCGATGCGCCTTCGGTGTCCCTCTCATGTATGATCGAGACAGGCAAACATCAAGCTCATAGCTAACTCAGCTGTATAGTCGCAAATAACTTCTGGGGCAAGGAAGATGCGGGCGTCTCACCTTTGCTGGAGCGCATGCACAATGCAAAGGTCACAAGCGATGAGCTGAAAGCCTTCTACACAGGTATGACCAAAGCCTCACTTTTGGGCCACAGGCTTACATTCTCCAGCACGAGCGCAGATAGAAGACGACTATGCCCGCAAGCTGCTCAACCTGGCTCGCAAACCACTCGGCTCCTCCGAAGCGGGAACCCTCCGCATGTCCCTCGATGTCGTCCGGCAAGAGGTAGAGTCCATGGGAAAAGCGCACTCGAACATAGCCGGACAGATGAAGACTGAACTAGAGGAGCCGCTGGCGGCCTTTGCGGGAGGGATGAAGGAGCGCCGCAAGATCGTACAAACGGGCATTGAGAAGCTGCTAAAGATGAAGACGCAGCAGACGAGCGCTATGAACAAGGCTAAGGACAAGTACGAGCAGGATTGCTTGAAGATCAAGGGATACCTTGCGCAAGGGCATATGGTCATGGGTCAGGAGGAGCGGAAGAATAAGGCTAAGCTGGAGAAGACGCAGATACAGCTGTCTGAGACGAGCAGGGAGTACGAGCAGGCGGTCAAGGTTCTGGAGGAGACTACGGGCCGATGGAATAGGGACTGGAAGGCTGCGTGTGACAAGTTCCAGGATCTTGAGGAGGAGCGCATTGACTTTACCAAGAGCAGTCTTTGGAACTTTGCCAACATTGCCTCTACAGTCTGCGTTACTGATGATGCTGTAAGTTTGATCGACTAGACTGTTGTACTATGCTAACAACGCGCAGGCGTGCGAGAAGATCCGACTATCATTGGAGGATTGCGATGTGGAAAAGGACATCAGACTGTTCATCAAAGAGAGCGGCACCGGCCAGGAGATTCCGGATCCACCCAAGTTCATCAACTTCTGCCGCGGAGACCTCAACGACAACGCATCTGAAATATCTGATGAGGGCAACTACTCTGTCGCGCAATTCCCCAGAGCGGTAAATCCTGCCTTTAGGACATCTTCGCCGCAACCATCAGTATTCGAATCACACAATGACCCCGACTCCAAGCTTGCCCAGGAGTTGAGGCCACATGAACCGGAGCCATTGCCAACACAGCCACCCGTGCAAGATCCCAGACAACCAAGCCAGCCTATGCCTGAGCAACAGCGACAGCAGTCCCAACCACATCCAGCGCAGCAAAGGCGAGACTCGCGCGCTGAGCAGATACAAGACCCGAGGGCAGATCCTCGTCAGGATCCAAGGATGCAAAGACAGCAGATGCAGCAGGCGCAAATGCAAGATATGTATGGCGACGTACCTCAAATACCGCACAACGACTACCCGATGGATGGCATGACCCAGTTCTGTAGGATAGGAGCACCGTCCGACCGCAGCTCCCAACCAAGTCCGGCAAGGCCCTCGAGCAGGGACTCGCAGAGCGAATACTCGAACCCAACCTCATTTTCCAGCTTCGAACCATCCAGTGGCGCACACTCTCCCGTCAAGCAGATGCAGCAGCCGATCCCAAGCCCTATCAGCCCGTCGATCGAGGACGAACAGAGCATGCAGAAGAGGAAGGGCTTCTTCCAAGGCCACAGTCCCTTCAGGAGAAGAAGCAAGCATGACATCAAGGAGCAGCAGCCGCCTACGAGTCGCAACACTTGGGGTCCATCTGCCGGAAGGAACATGCAACCGCAGATCCAAGAAGCAGATCAGCGCCAACCACGACCCTTTGGCCAGGAGAATCGATCTAACACGTTCGGTGCTCGCCCGTCACCCAGTCCAGAGCCAGTAGACCCAAGAGCAAACTTCCAGCTCAACATCGGTAACAATGTCTTTGATGTCGCTTCCCCAGACGCCCGCAATAGGCCCTCAAGCAAGCCTGGACCACCTGAGGAGCTCGATCCTATTGCTCAAGCACTGGCAGAACTCAAGGGTGTCACGAAAGGAACGTCGAAACGCGTCTCTGCTGACAGGTACCACGGCCTCGCAACACCAGCACCTCCCGGCACTCCAGGTGTGGGTAGCCGCACCCCAGCCGGCGCCGTCTCAACTCCTCTTGCAGCCAACAGTGCAGTCAACGCAGCACAGCGAGGCACACCACCACCCTCGTATGAGACGCAACAGCCCATCAGCAGACTCGGCGCGCCGCAACCCGCCTTTACCTCCAAGCAAATGCAACAAACAACCCAACGCTACCTTGATAAGAACAAGACCATGTTCGGCTCCGCACCCAACACCCCTTCCTCCCGCGACAACGTCAGCCGCCCACCCATCAGCGCCGGCACCGGCCGACCCTCCTTCGATGGAGGCCGCAACAGCACCTCCCGCCCGCCAACCCGCGGCAGCAGCCAAGGCCAACAATCCCAAGAAATCATCCGCGCAACCAGCCCTATCCCACCCCGGGCCATCTCTCCCCGACCAGGCCTCTACCAATCCAACAGCAACGCCCCATCACCACAACCCACACACGTCCAACCAGTGCAGCAAAACCCCTACGCGCGCTCCGCCTCCCCGAACCCTTATGCGAATCCTGCACCGCTGAACACCCAACCTCGTCCCCGTGCGCAGTCTTCCTCTCCGATCAAAGGAAGCAACCCATCTCCCGCGCCACAGCAACAGCAGCAAAACTCATGGCAATCCCGCTCCCGTCAAGGTTCTCCGAGCGTGATGCCCCAACCTCTCCGTGCCACTTCCCCCGTTCCACCGCAGTCTTTCCGTCCGCCTACCGCGGGACCGGGCATGAACATGAACATAAATGAACGACCGACTAGTAGCAGAGGGAGTGACATGGCGTTGCAACTCGCCCCTTCAGGAAGTTCAGGTGGCGAGGGAAACAGCATGCCAGGCGGGTGGGGAGGGAGTCAATTCGGGACGCAACGGGGACGGGGGATGACCAACGGGCCCTCGAACGGAGGGAGGCCGGGGAGTTCGTACTATGGCCAGCCTCAGGGACAAGGACAAGGTGGCATGGGGGGGATGGGCCAGGAGAATCAGGTCAGCACGAGGGTGAGGAGTAAGAGCGTGGCGGCGGGGGAGGCGAGGCAGGTTGTGCTGGGGGATCCGAATGTGGCGGGGGATGGGAGGAGGTATACGAAGGATGGGAGACCGATTTTGCAGTACTGTGAGTTTTCTCTTCCCTTATTCAGCTCTAGGTTGTGTGGTGTGGACGAGTGCTAACTGGAGAACAGCGAGGGCGATGTACATGTATCAAGCGGCCATCCCGGAGGAGTTGAGCTTCGCGAAAGGGGATATACTCGCTGTGACGAGGCTGCAGGATGATGGATGGTGGGAGGCGGAGGTTGTGGGGAAGAAGGGGAGGCCCGGCTTGGTGCCGAGTAACTATCTGGCGCCTGCGTAGTGGGAAGTCTGCTTTGTGGAGATGTGATGAGAATGGATTGTGATTGATGCATGGGGTATGTGAGGGTGATGTACATTTGGATTGGTATACCAGTGCTTTGTCGGCGTTAGGTTTGTGATGAGTTGGAGGAACTGGAGGATGGTAACTGGGTTGGACGTACATAGGCAAAGTGAGGAAATGAAGATATGTATATGCTCTATATAATACTGTGCGAGTGACCACTGCTACTCGCCATGACTTGAGAAGACGTAACCGCACTATTTCGCGTGATCATCACACCCAGTTGGCATGAAAATGGTTGGTCTTGGGAGTGTTGATTATGTGATGAAGCTGCACTGAATTTCCGAAGGCGGGATACCACCTCGCAACATCAACCATCAGATGTTCATGACAAAGTTATTGATTAGTTCCCTCAACACGCTCGCCTACGTTTGAGAATTTGCAAAGATAACAATATGGTGAGACTGAGTTTATCGTCTGGTTCTTTAATGGAGTTACTGTGGGTTTCGCCGCTCACGCTGCTCTTCCACCCATAACACGTCGTCTTCATTCATTCCCCAATTTTTGTGATGATATAATTGCTCACTTCGCCTCTTCGTCATCCACACGCCCTCTTTCCGCCGTCCACAACTCGACGAAGCAGAACCTCACTTTCGGCCGGTGATGCCATGCTTCTTCAACTTTGTCGCGGTTCCCTTCAGCCAAACGGTGGCCTTCAACCAGACTCTTGGTTTTCCGTCGTAGTCCTCTCCCTTCGCGTTTCCGTAAACGGCAATGGCCGGGTTGATCAAGATACCGATTGCACAGCCGTTCAAGTGCTCAGCGTGCGACTGTTGGGAGGCGTGAGGCGTCATGTATGGAGAATCGTTATTGAACGTATTGGGCAACGCCTGTAATCCATCCACCTGAAGGACTGTGCGTTGCGTCCAGAGCAGGGTTGCGAATTCACCCGCTTCTTTGATGAGGTTGAAGAGCTCTCTGCGCACGCTTTGGTCGGTATCCGCTTTCCAGTCCACCAACAACTTTGCAGGGGTGGTGCTCCAGAATGAGGAGAGCACATTTCTGTACCATACGATTCGCGCGTGCTGCAGCTTCTCAAAAGCAAGGTTCTCAGTACCGTCTTCCCATTTTGCGGGTGCGGCCAGTAGCTGGAGGAGGCGAGATCTCCAATGCTCGGCTTCCTGGCGGTGCACTGTTGGGATAATGTTAGCCAGCAGTGAGTTTTATTGAGTGAGAAATATAAATTCTACTGACCATCTTTGACCATACCGTACAGGAAATGGGCAAAGTCACCCATCTCGCTCGTAGCACTTGGTGCTCTACCTGCTTCATGCTGTGCCCCGCTCGGCAAGGAGTTCAGGAATGCCAGAGGCTGAAGGAAGATTTCCTCGCATATATGGTGCGAAATAAGAGTCGTCAACAGTATCCCAGCTAGAGTGTTCGGTTTCTTTGACTGTCTAAAGTCCTCGGGGATTTTTCCCTGCCCGCAGTACACTCTAAAGTGCTCCCAAAGCGCTTTCTTCTCTTTCGATTGAAGTTTCTTTACATCGTCCCAGTTCTTCTTCGCAGATGACTTCGCCCATGAACGCCATGCCTTTGACATCAAGGAGAACTTCTCCAAAACATGTTCTTCCGGCAACGCGTTGTTCTTTTTCTGTTTCATCAGCGTTAGGGCTGCTGCTGTGGCATTACGGACATCTTTTTCCCGTTCTTCTGCCTTCTGCCTAGCATCCGCAAGTTGTCCAGTCAGCTTTTCTCGGTCCTTTTCCGCCTTTGCCAACTTGAGCTGGTAATCTGTCTGAGTTTCTAGCAAAAGCTTTTCGAGATCCTTGATATACTTGTTGCGAGACTTTGCGTCCTGCTTTCGACTGTCGCTCTCCCGCTTCAGGGTTACGTTCTCTCTTTCAATCTCTTCTTTGTCTTGCATAAGACTAGTACATTCTCGCTCAAGCTTGGCCGCTCGTTCTTGGAGTACTGCTACTGTGTCACCGCAAGAATTTTCGGCACCCGATGGTTTCACGGAGATCTCTGGAACTCTCTTTCCAGAAATCTGCTGCCTGTTGCTAATCTCAGGCTGCTCCGTTACCGAATGTCGCCTTGATGTCTGTTCAGCGTTTTCAGGTGTCTCAGATGTGTTTTTAATTGTCTTCTGCATGCGTGAATGCTGAGAGCGCAACTGTCGCTGGTCTCGTTCGTGGTTGTTGGCTTGAAGCTGTTGCTCGAGTTGTGACATCGTCACGGCCGAAGTTGTGCTTTCAGTGTTCTCCACCAGATCGATAACCTCGGTTTTCTTGATCATGGTAGACCCGAAATGTTCAGTGTTTTTCCGCTCCCCCATGGTTGTGCTGTGTGGGCCGAGAAGGGTTATGTGAAAGCGCACGAGTCGAAAGGTTGCAAAGCTAGCGATGAAACAGTCATGTAAGGCTTCTTCAAAAAGCAGTTTCCGTGCTTGATATCGCCAAGACAAGTATTGTGTAGGTCTTCCTTGCTTACAGTTCATCTGAAAGTTCATCTCGACCTTCACCGCAACTTCACTTCTGGTATGACAACAGGCAGCATCATAGCTCTTTTTGGGCTTATAAGCGAACCCCCTCCTCTATTTGCCTTTCCCTTGATTCTTCTCCTTTTATATTCACTTCTTCGCTTCCACAACTGCTTCTCTCTTCTACAACTATCTACTACGGCAGCCTCTCCAGACATACCTCTCTCATTGGAGACATCCTGTTTACGGTCACTTCTTCAAGCTACTGAAGGTTGCGTGCAGCACATCGTCAACGGCAATCCCTGCTTTACTACCCCCATGGATATCCCACTGACACTCATCGTTGGCGTTGATTATGGCACGACCTTTACAGGTAGGTGACTTACGATTACTGTGATGCTTTGGCTCATTGGGCAGGTGTAAGCTATGCTCCATCAGATACAACCAACATCTCAGAGATCCGGGTCATCAATGAGTGGGGCGGCGGTTTGTTGAAGAACCAGGAAATACCCAAAGTACCTTCTCGGGTTGCTTACAACGAGAATGGCAGTGTTTGTGGCTGGGGATTCAACATCGAGCCTGGCAAGCAGTCTTATGGTTGGACCAAGCTCTTGCTTGACAGGAACACTGATACCACAATCTTTGACGATCCGCAGTTACGGAACTTTGTTGACGCTGGCTTATTGACTATTCCAAGGGGCATGACAGCAACAAAAGTGGTCACAGACTACTTGACAGAAGTCTATCAACACACCATGAAGATATTGGAGATTGAAATGTCGGCCTCCATCCTCAAAGTTACCGCTATTAAGTTCTGGTTCACCGTACCAGCGAATTGGTCGGACGAAGCCCGCCATGCAACAAGAGCTGCTGCAAAAGCTGCGGGATTTGGCTCTCGACAGGGTGACAATCTGAACATGATCAAAGAGCCCGCAGCGGCTGCCCTTGCATGCATCAAGCAATTTACTGCAAGAGAACACAACGGACTGGCGCAGGTGGGATGGTACCAGCCTGACATGATGGAAAGATGCTAACGATGTCTAGCCTGATACCTGCGTTCTTGTCGTTGATTGTGGTGGTGGTACTGTAGTAAGTCCAATTTCCTCACTTAGCGGTTGCAAATTCACTGATAGAGTTAGGACTTGACATCGTTTGTGGTGAAGTCAAACAACGCTAGAGTGAATTTGGAGCAGGCTTGTATCAATGCCGGTCAGTTTGCCCCTCTTCACTACTGTTAGTTCTCCTGGCGGACTGCCCACTCTAACCATTACAAAGGTGGCAAATGCGGATCTACCGCAATCGATCGCAACTTCCATCAGTGGATGGAGGCTAGATTTGGAGATGCTTACACAGCGGTCGACACTCAAAAGAAAGGCGTCGGAAGCAAGCTGGTGCAGGAATTCGAATCGGTCAAACGGCATTTCGGCGCGTCCAACGTCAGGAGAGAATACCGCCTGCCCTTGAAACTCAGCGCTCCGGCCTCTGACTACTATGACGACGATGATTTTGAGATCATCCTTCCAAAGTCCGTTTGCGAAAGTCATTATGCAAGAGAGATGCTGACAGCTGTAGCACTGACGTTCGAGCACTCTTTGAACCTGTTGTTACCACCATTATAAGCTTGGTGCACCAACAGGTGCAGGCAAGCGTAAAAGAGACTTCTCTACCAGTGAAGGTAGGCTTAGTGATTGATTCGTGGGATGATTCTAACTGTGCGTAGACTATCGCCCTTGTTGGAGGTTTCGGTGAATCTCCTTATCTGTACACCCGGATCAAAGCGTGGTGTTCACAAGATATCAACCTTGTCTGTCCGAAGGATGCGTGAGTTGTTCATGATCTACACCAACTAGTGAACTTCATGTTACAACTAAGCGATGAGTACCTTAACTGACACATGAGATCATTGGCAGGTGGTCCGCCATTGTGCGAGGCGCAGCTTTGCGAGGTATTGATGGACCAATGATTACCAAAGAGAAGTGCTCTCTGCATTATGGAACCGACGTCGCACGGATCTTCCGAGAGGGCATCGATAACGAAGAAGAGGCTTGGATGGATCGCTGGTCGCACGAAAAGTTCTCCACGGACAACATGGAATGGATGTGGAAGCGAGTATGGATCTCATCTCACATATTCATTACCGCACTCGGACAACCGTACTAACGATTGTTTCAACAGGGTGAAGACATCCGTGCTGGTTCCTCGCACTCGAAAGAATTCAACTGGACTCTTGGTGCTAGAGGAGATCCTCTGTTTATGGAGATCGACCTCTACAGTAGCGATGCATCGGTTGCGCCTCGGAAGAAGACTGATCCTTGTAAGTATCTTCTCTCCTTCTCCCTATGTCTGCCTGTTGCTGAGCAGCCTTCCAGCTGTCAGACGAGTGGGGACTGTAGTGGTCAAGCTCAAGCGAGCGAGCCTGAAGTTTTATCAAGCCAAGATCAACAGAGAGGGCAGATCCCGTAGAAAGGTCTACCACATTGACTTCGAGCTGAAGTCAACCATGGGCGATGCATTCGGTCTGATGCACTTTGAGGTGGTGTCTAAGGGACAAATCGTCGGCAAGGCTACCCTCAGATTCAAGAACGATGTCTGAAGGAGATGCTTTGGCGTTGTTAAGAGGCGTACGGATGGCACATTACCGACATTCCAAGGTTGATGTTGGCACCATGGTCCCGCGTGGGATCAACAGAAGTTGTTATTCCCTTTCAAAAGTGACGTGCGCGTCTGATTGGGCCTATTGCTTTTCATTTTATTTGCTCTTCTACCTTTTGCAAACACCAATCTCAGAATATAGTCACTTTCGGTTGGGTTCAGTCACTCGTCACGTCGGCGAAAGTGAGTTCCCTCATCTCTAGCGGAACGCTATAACTCCATCTGTGGTCCATACCACTTTTACTTCATCTGTGCTGCAGGACAGGGGAATAGTTAGCTTAAGGAATTATAAGGAACCAATGCTATGAAAGATTTCCCCTCTCGGAAACGATCACAATGCCACGAAACGTGTACGGTCATCCGTCCGCGGACCAATGTGATTCTCTCGAACTCGCTCACATCCGTGCGATCAGCTGCCTGACGGAAATGAAACCCCTATACCTGGGTCATTAGCCCACTGAGAAAATCACTATCCCTGAATATCAGAACCGGAATATGCCTTCCTATCACAACCACACTTCCTGTGATTCTGCAACATCCCTTGTGACTAATCTTAACGCCCTGCTTTTTCGTAGTCGCCATCACCATTGGTGACGAGGCGCGTTTTAGACTTGAGAATGGAGTAACAAGACGCTTGACATGTGGTCTGATACCCTCACAACGCCTGTGTCGGACACAAGGCAACCGAGATGATCCGCACAAACCAGGAAGTCTGAGTCCAGCCACATGCATAGCTAGGGGAGCTTCCCGGATCAGTAAAGTATTAGCACATGGTCAGAAGTTGCCAGAGACGTCTAGCTGAGATCAGCACGACACCAGGTGAGAAGCAAAAGGGGCTTTCTCGTGCATGACGACCGACGGTTGCTGGAAGTTCTGCACAGAAATGATGCGAGTCATCATGTCTGGATGTTTTCGATCAATGCTGCTTCAGGTAGCAGCAGCTTAGCACATGTTCTCAGCACGAGCACAAATATGAGCGAGGCAAACACTCTTATGTCAGTGTCTACATGACCTTGAGAAAACTTTCTACTTAGGCCTCGTGAAAGGAAAAGAGTCAGAGCGCATCATAAAGCCCCTGCTTTCCCGCCATTGAGAGGTTGTCATTGTTCCCTTTCTACCATTTCCGCACTGCAGTCATTACTATCCCTCCCCGCACACATACCCATTCGAACATTGCAATGCTTTCCTTTTCCTGTCAAAACAAATTCCCAACCAAATCGAATCCCTTCAAACCCAGAATCTTCAGATGGACTGGTCATTCTCCCTCCAGAGACACATGCTTGATCGTTATCTCAAGTTACTGCACCTTATGAGACATGGACAACGTCCACAAGGTCGCCTCGAAAGAAGCAAAATTCAATCATTGGAAGCCAGAGCCATCTCTCCAATAAGCAGCAGTTAGTGGTACCAGAGTTTCCTACATTGTTATGTCTGGGTTAGAAACGTACAGGACCATTTGGCCAGTGAACTGTCAAATCAAGGAATCCCAATATGTGAAATCAGAATGATGGCAGCAGAAATTCAGAAGCATTCTGTGCTTGAGCAAGAGATCACACGCATGTTCACGGCTCTTGTCGTACTGGACTTTGAGATGCCTGCGCATGTAATCCAGCATCATACTGCATTGGAGGGAGGCGCCACAGAATCACAAAAGCAGTCAACTTCCGGGCTGGTACTTCAGGCACAGACGTGAAACAAGGAATTCAAATCTTACAAGAAATGGCTCAGACGGTCCCTCACGGGTTCGATGACATTCGTAACTCTGGAATACTCTTGAATAGAGAAAGATCAGAGGATGTCACCATCGCGAGTGGCCAGGCCCAAGCTCAAAGAGGAAGTCAACCGCGACAAAAGCTGTTCTATATGCTTTAGGAACGCGCCCAGCAAGTCAAAGCGAGCGCCACAGTACAAGTATGCGATTGGATCAAGCCGCACTTGAAGCGACTCACCCAATCGAAATGGAACATTGGGCATGGGCAGATTTTCTCAACTTTGGACCCTGCAACATGCTGAATGAGCGTCCCCATGTACTGGAATGCTTGGATAGAGTCTCAGGTGATCATTAGATGAAATGAGCAGCCGGTAGGTCCCCATATCAAGCATCATCCTAGAAGTCATGGCTAACCGTTCAGGATCGTTCTTGGCTTGGTGCTGTAATGATACATGTCGATCCGTAAGTCTCGTCGTTTCCCAGGGTGCCCTTTCAGTGCTGCCTCGATCACAAATCAACATTTATCGAGGGATATTTGGCAGTCAATGCTGGAAACTGGGCTTCTCATCGGCTGTGAGATGTTCAGATGCTAAGAGGATCACGATGCCGCCCAAATGGGGCAATCCATCCTCTCCGCTGAAACCATCCCAGGAAGCGGTCACGGGAACAAGTCTTCTGGGTGCTTTCAATTAGTGAGAAGGTATCCGGCGTGCCGATATTCACCGGAAACTCATGATGGGAAAGGAACGATATCATTGATTTGGAACTCGCCTTCAGTGACTAGTAAGACACTGGGGCGAGAGGTCCAGACGGAGATGCCACCAAACAGTCTATCAATTGGAGGTGTGCAATTGATAAGCGCAGAATCCGGTTCAAAATCCTTTCTTCTGTGGTTTCTTCATGTGCCCACGCCATCTGTTTTCGAGGGAGACTAAACCGACAAAACATTTCATGAACGAGCATAGACTCTTGCTGTATGGAGCTAGAATTCGGACGTATCTAATCGCCGGAAAGCCACAGGCATGTGAGGCTCAGGGGCTACTTGTACGCAACAAGTGCCACAAAGCAATGCCTGACAACACACGTTTTCATAGTCAAACGCAGAAAAAAGGTGTCTCCTGCTCAAGATAATTTCCTATGAAGACTGTTTAGGCAGGATCGATCTCTTACCAAACAAAATTGTCAATACTGAATCTTAACCGAATCGAGAACAAATTCATCGCGTCGTAAGGGTCTGACAATTAAGTGCATTAGACTGCAGCTGAACGAAGAGAGAAGGTCAGGAGAGACAAACTTCGAAGCAAACGGAAACCGTCTCCAACAAATGGAAAGCACCCTTGTATATCGATAAGGAACCGGTATGCGTCCATCAGATGGTTGGTCTGACTGATACAGAATCACGCTTCTGGAACACACTGGATCGAGTTGAAACGGGATGGGTGGTTCGTCTCACCTTTGTTTCCGCTTCAGTATTTCCTCCCAACTATCAACCTGCCGAAGAACCCAGACAGTCGCAAGAAGAACCTGGCAGTTCGGTTCGTTGGAATCTGCGCAAGCCTGGACATCTTGTTGAGGAAATGATACGTCGACAGACACCAGAAGACTTTGACGACCCCAAATACGTCTTCCAGATTGAAATAAAGGAGAGACCGCGAGAGTCCGTACGGAAACGCAGGGACATAAAATATACTTGGGCCGCGCTTCTGTTCCCGCACAGTAGCAGTGGCACACATCCTTCCGGCTCGGAGATGAGAACCTACTGATCTGTGCCATTAGCAACTTCGCAAAGGCACAGAGAAAGACTTCAAGATCACAAACAGCTCCGTTGATACAGCTCTATTCTCTCTGTAGCTGGACCAGCACTTCTTTACCGCTTAAGAAGGTACCGCGTCTTGTGCACCTTAACAACAAGAGGACAAGGTCGTGGCTTTGCCACACTTGAGTCCCGTAAAAAGCAGCCATTACCAGGAAGTTATCCTCTGGTTCTCTCATACCAACGAGTCTTCATTACGGATGGGTCAGAAGCGGATGTACGCAACTCGCTGGATCCCGGTTTTCAAACTTCTTAGCTTTGCGGCAACCCGTGTTGTATCGAAGGAGATCACATAGTCGTCCAAGCAAAAGAGCGGAAAGAGGCAAGAATAACTTGCCAACAGATTTTATTGATTGCTACGGAGTGGATGCACTAGACTATAGGCGCCCGGTGCCAAGGTTGCTTGAATATATCCGCATGCAACTGATTGTATTGCAAGGCAGATCGTTATGTTTGCTGTGCCAAACACTGATTGGTGGGACTATAGCACTTCTTGTTATGAAGTATGCAATGAACTGTTTACCAGGACGAATGGAAGAGTTGTCATGTTAGGACACTTTTTGTCGGCCCGAAATGACTTCTGGTCAGCCGTCTTGAGGCGGAGGAATGAGACTTTACTTTCTAGGTGCTGAGGGAGAGACCACCTACCCGGGGGCATACTTCCATGGAAGTCTAAGATCTTCCTTTCAGCCGGGATGGTGAGATGAAAAGAGACTTGAAGAGCTATTGACGGTTAGAGGCTTTGAGAGGAGTATAAGAAGCGGATAACATATCTGTAGACAAGATGACGTGCAACAGAAGCGAGAGAGGTTCCAGGGAAGGATGGAAGACAGGGCCAGGTGAAGTCGTACAAGGAGAAGGATGTTGGGTACCGCTGTTTTTGTGGTGAAATTCTTGCAGCGTACTATCTGTGAAGTCATCCTTCGCCCAATACCTAGAGAAGGGAAATGTTCGTTCCCATGATCAGCTGCGGATGCTCTGGCACGTACGTAGGCACCCTCAAAATATTATCGACAGAAGTTCAACAGCATTTCCACTGCCTTCTGATTCAGAGATCTTTGATATGCCTCAGCAACAGTCATTGTAAAGGCAAGACTGCCCATATTTTGACAGGTTCACTTGCCTACGGTAGCCGAAAGGCTGGCATAGCTTTTCGTAGGAGCTCCATGTGTGTATTTCCAGTATACTACGTTGTCTTACAGAAGACTCCCCCAGTGACAGTAGTTGGGAACCGCTTAAGGGCGCGTCCCGCATGAATGTACAGGGCTCTGGTTGAATTCATGATGCCTTGAAGCAAATATCGTGTGTGACCTCAAACTTAGTCATGATTTAGGAACCGCTACCATGACTTTGAAATATGATGCATTTCAGCACGAAAATCGCCGCCTGATACATTCAGGTCTCTCCTCAGACTGCATCCCTGCACGTCAACGCAACCCGGTATTCCGCCTGATAAAGTCAGCGACGCAGGGAATGTCCCGTTCATCGTTGATCCAGTGATAGGCGGCTCTGTATTGGTGCCACTCAACGTCCATCAAAAGACCTTCCAGTGTGTTACGTAGAGCTCTTCCATTTGCAACCGGCACTGTAGGATCACCCACGTTATGTGACAGGAACACCGGGGTCTTGAGGACTTCCGAATCGCTGAGCTGAGCGATCCGCTCAACCATGTCCGGGTCGACGATGCCCGGTGAGTTTTCGAACTCTTTGTCGAATTTGATACCGCCTTGAACTAAAGGCTGAAGACTAGTTCCGTCTTCTACCTCTTGTTGGAACGGCATCCAGCTGCAGAACCCGATGAACCCCGCTAGTCTAACCTCACCCATCAGGAGAGCGTGGATAGCGGTAGCACAACCCTGACTGATGCCGCCCAGAAAGATGCGATGTGCGGGCACGGTAGCCATCTCACCATCCACAACCGAAACTACAAAGTCCATGCTTTCAGTCAAGCTGTCCTGTTGAAGCTCTTTCAGCTTCTGCGGCTCTTCCACGCTAGTGATATCAAACCATGAGAACGACTCTCGGTGCTGTGAGGATGGGAAGATCCATTTGATACTGGGAAACATTTGGGGAAGTCTTCGTCCGTCGTCTCCGCATGATATGCAGAATACGTCCCCAAAGGTCTTGGCTGTGTCACCTAGCCCATGGAGAAGGATGACAGTATGCGTATGCTGGGCTGTGGGCTGAACGACGTAGAGGAGATTGTCATGGGGTGCCATAGCGGAATCTCTGCTGCATAGGTGGAAGGAGACAAAGGACAGAGCTATGTTAATGGAAGACTGCAAAATGCTTCAAGTGCTTGGGATGGCTGAAGAGATACGACAGGAAGTCTGCCTTGTTCTTATGAAGTGACGTGCATAGCTCAGCGGGCAGCCGTAGATGGTCATCCTCTACACACAATCGGGGGATAATGTAACACGGAAAGACTGGAGCGAAAGAGAGTTCAAGTGTAACAATGAGGGTTGCGGGTACAGACGTCCACGTCTGTTGCACGTGAGTCACAAACATCCGCCGTACAGCTTGGCACGACCCCCTCATGCGCCGCTTCTTGGCCCCAAAGAGCCACCACCAACCACCAGCAATGGCTTGCTCCTCAGTGTCGGACGTCTGGCAATGTGCCGGAGATGACAAGCTGATTTCTTGCCTTATCTCCTCTTTGTCTCTGACCTACCGGTGTTGCTTCATACGCTGGTCCGTTCTGCCCGTCGGTACAACACTTTTGCTGGATTTCTGGGATTTTGCTTCACCGGAAGATGGTTGGAGTTCCAAGGAGCAAGGGTTGTACTGTTTGTGTCAAGCGTAGAGTGAAGGTACAGCTTCTACACCATAGCGTCCGAAACGGTGGTTCTGAATACTCCAGTGCGACGAGGCCAAGCCGCACTGCGGCAACTGCGCCAAGTATGGAGCTGCTTGCCCAGGCTACAGCAGGTCCTTGAAGTTCGTCGTAGGGAATACAAAAAGAACGAGACGCCGGCGAGGAGTAGCTGTCATGGATTCTGTTGACGAAGCTTCGCCGACAAGCAACGGTGTTGCCTCGTCAGCATCACCGGACACCGTGAAGACGGTGCTGGATTTCAAGACGCGAGTCCTCGAGAAGATGACCACTCTAGACCACTTCCACTCCTCAGACCTATACTTGGCACAAGGCATTTCAGTCCTCATCGACTACATGACGCCTCCCACGCAAACATCGGCTCAACACATGTCCATTGGAGCGTGGCTCTGCTATCTTCCAGGGCGACCGGTTCTTAGCAGAGAGCTGCAGTGCGGACTTCGGTCGCATATCGCACATCAGATTGGAAAAGCTACCAAGGACGAGCGTATGTTGCATTATGGTCGCTATGAGTACGTCCAAGCGCTGTCGATGCTACAGCGCTCGCTGCAATGCTCCAAAAGCTGGGACGCATCTGATACTCTGTGCTCCGCAATACTCCTGGGACTATACGAGGTAGATACTCCCTGTTTCCGATCGGTTCTTACTCTTCTTACTGTCTCCTGCTCTTACCAAACGGCTCTACTAACAGCATGCAGTTGTTTGTAGGCACAACAAGCAGTCAAGCCTGGATGAAACACGCCGCTGGCATCGGACAGCTGCTGCAGGCTCGAGGGCCACAAGCGTACCGGACCGAGTTCGATAGCTGCCTGCTCAAATCGATCCGGGGCATTATCATTATGGATGCATTGTTCAGCGGCAAAAACTGCTTCCTTGCCGAGCCTAACTGGCAAGCGGTCACCAAAACACGATACGACGGGAAAGATGTTGATGAGATGTACGAACTGCTGGAGGACTTCAACTGCTACCTCTCCCGCTGTCCGGCACTCGTTCGAACGGGATACGCGATGAAACAAGGCGCGCCTGTGAACCCTGTCGAGGTACTGGACTTAAGCATCAAAGCGAATCAACTGTACACGGAGCTTCTAGCTTGGTATGAGAGGTTTGCCCGCATTGCAGGCTTGCCGATTGAAGAACCTTCAAGTCAAGGAGACGATGTCTACCCCATCATCTACTGGTACGATGATCTTCCCCTGGGCGCCGTCTTCACCAATTACTGGGCGTGCATCCTTATCATGCAAGATATCCTTACTACTTGCCAGTATCAAGACTACTTGAGTGAGATGGAGACAACTGCAGACAACATCTGCAAATCTGTCGAATGTCTTGGAGAGGGTACGTGGGGTGCCTACCGCCTAAGTTTCTCACTACGGATTGCTTTTGAGGTGCCAAATGTTACGAGGAGGAAGTGGATAATGGGGGTGCTTCAGAGATTTCAGAAGACGTATGCTGCTACGGACCCAAAGAGCTATCCTAGCGTGGAGGAAGGGGTATAACGGATCAAACACCAAGGGAAACAGCAGTGATGCCAACTACAATGATGTTCCACGCCACCAATGGTCTAGTTCACGAATCTTTCGTACGCACAGTTACCCCTTCTGAGACAAACGCGTCGTCATCCTCACCTACCATCTCCTGGTCTGCAACCGAAGGACTCTTTAGCGGCTGCTGCACCAACCTCCCAATGATCAACAACCCCATGACACCCACCTCCATCGCGAACCCCATCCCCGCCTGGTATCTCCAATCCCCCAGCACAGGGCTAAACTTGACACTTCCAAACTCCACCATCATCAAAAACGCCACTCTCACAAACAAGAACGGCAGCGCGCCGAGAGCCACCCATAGCGCTTTTCTCCCTGCTTCGGTAAGCACGTGTCGACGGTGGTTTGCTAGCCATAAGGCTATGCCGGCGTTCATGATGAAAGTGCAGACGAAGAGGATGGCGGCGGCTTTGTAGACGGTGAGGTTGAGGGTGTTGGCGGAGACGATTATCATGATGAGGACGAGGATGAAGAGGAGGCGGGACCATTGGAGGGTTAGACGTTGGGGAGTGGGCCAGAGAGATTGGGAGTCGCTTGGAGAGGTGGGTCTGCCGCTGTAGGGGGTCAGTCAAGGGTCAGCGAGTACAGAGGCTTTGTTGCGCTTACCAGCGGAGGACTAGGTAGGTCCAGGATACCACCAAGGGCACGACACCGACACCTTGGAGCACGACGATGGTGATGGCGGTGGCCCTGTTTGTGCCTTTTGGCTTGTCAAGTGCCAAGTACAGCGAGTTGCCAATTATGCGGACTGCATGCATTACAGTTAGTGAGGCTCTGATGGAGACAGGTGGATACCTACTTATAGACACAATGTTCACAAAGTTGTAGAACCCTCGTAGGATGCAACGGGCCGGTGTCCTCTGCCATCTAGTGCTGTTCCAGTAGAGCCATGTCTGCCTAGACCGCAAGATGAAGTTGACTTGTAGAATAGCGCTGAAGATGGTAATCTGCGCGATGGCGAGGTCGCGTTTGTCCGGAGAGGTGGGGAGGTGAACTTGGGCTGGGAGGTTCAGAGACATGGTGGGTTGCTGGAGCTTCTGCCAGAGGGGGTTGAAAGACATATGTGATTTAAGAAGATGTGCTGTGCGATTGAAGTCTGTCCTACTGAGACAGAAGCAATCAACAGATACTTATATTCCCATAATACTTATATTCCCATAATGTGTACACTGCCTCCCCCATCTCGCGATATCAGTCTCAAAGAGGCTTGTTTCGACGAAGCTAAGCATTCGGAAATGCTTGACCGCAGCGATCACGCTATGCCTGTTTGGGTATCATACCGCGAGGGCTTCGACGTCGGTCCGCTCGCTTTCTAGCGTTGCCATTCAGCCAATCATACTTCTTGTTCATACCTAAATGGCTTCAAGCTTATGCTCAACAGCGTTAGCCAATTAATTCCAGCTTGGTATCTCTTCTCAAAGCGAATGCATCCGTGAATGCCTGCTTATTGTTATTGACAGAAAACGCGGAACCATCTGCGACAAGCGGTAATATCTATCTATGACATGGCTCCCTGCAGTGCAGCCACCGAATGCGCCTGCACGTGCTAACACCCATGGGAAACAAACAAGTCACCGTCGCCAATGGCGCACTGCTGCACTCTCAGTCATGAACGCGGCTATAGTGTTACGACGACTCCGACTCGGACCTTGCCTGCTCCAACCGGAGAGATTAGGCCTCCATCAGCTCCGTATCAGAAGTCCGTGCAGCCGAAGTTGAGGATGCCGCTCAGATCGCCAGGTTGTGTAGTCGGAGTCGAAGTAAGCGTAGGGAATCAACTCGGCGAGCGCTGCTGCGTTTGATGAGAAATGGGGCTGGTGAGCGTCCAGATAGGAGGATGATGTCGATCTTGAAGACGAGGATTAGATCTGTTGGGACTGCGAGTTTGTCGGATGATTTGAACAGTGGGTATGTACGATGGTTTTGTCGTATATTCGATCACTTCAGCAGACGCCGCAAGCGTGGGAAGAGGAAGATTGGTGAACGTCATCCTTGTGTTGCTCGTGATAGATTCGCAATGGAAAGAGTTCAGATTGAAAGGGGTGTGAGTTGAATGATAGAGGTAGGTTTTGCACGGTGTCTACCTTGGGCTGGTAAGCAAGGTCCGGCAGTCTTTTGAGCAACTCATGAAGCATCCCCACATCTCCTGTAAGCCTGGAAGAGTATCTCTTCGTCGACATGCTTTTGGGGGACGTCCTACTCTATCATTGCAGCAGAGTGGCAAGAGCAGGCCAAACCAAGTAGCGGTGAACGCAATGGTTCCAACCGCTCCCTTCCCTGTGCCAACGTCTCCATGCTGCATCTTCACGATGGCATGCAAAGAGATAATCCAGAAGCACAGGGATTGTCTTATGTGGTATTGGCGTCTCACCCATCACGTCTTACTAAGCTCTAAGTGAACCTAGCCAATGGTTGGACTTCTCCGCATAAACAGATACTTATGCATATGTACAGCATAAGCGTGAACAACCGCACGGGTCCCTAAATGCGCATACTGGCAAGGAAGATTGCCAAAAGGGGTCGAAACGATTGGTCTTTCTGATTAGGTGGTCTGACAATATGAATGAGATTAAGCTGAGAAAGACGGAAATACATACGGAATCGGCGTGGAAGATGGAAATGATTCCGTTTCAGCTGCATTTGCCCATATAGATGACCGCTGTTTGATAGATCTACAGAGACGAAAAATTATAAAGCGAGGTTGTTGTGCTGTTCCAATCGTGCTTCTGTATATCAGATCAACATCACAGGAAGCCTCCATTCATCGAAGATGAAGTTGACACAGATCTTCTCCTTGAGCCTAAGCGTTGCTGCTTCTCTCAGTCTTGCGGGTAAGCCGAGCCCTCAGACAGTCTCATCTTCCGGGTAGCCAGTTAACCGAGACAACCACAAGCTCCTACGGAAGAGCCCCAGACGATCGAGGTTCGCGACAATGCAGTGTCCGAACCCAACGGCACCGCTCTTGAGAAGAGAGACGGCCACCACACCGTCACCCTCTACAACGACTTCGACTGCAAGGCTGGCACCGAAATCGCCCACGAAGAGGACTTTGGGTGCGGGGGAACCTGCCATCAGGTTTGGCAAGGAGCTAGCATTCTGCTGACGCAAGAGGGTCCGTACGGGGTAAAGTTGACCATTGGAACCCGGCATAACAGGGAGACTGATTGTTCTTGTAGAAAAAACCCACCGCCGACTGCTACACGGATTCGACATGTGGCAAGAACGGGGGGAGAAGGTGGCATAACGGCATCTGGGCGGGCTACAACACGGGCTGTACCAACAATGATTGGTACAAAAGCGGACAGCCTTGGTATTCGTGCTATTATTACTATGGCTGTTAGTGATGTACAGCTGGTAGAACAGTGAAGGACTTCTGATCCGGGCTTGAGGTAGCCGTTGAGGTGGTTACCCAGCTGGTCTTGTGTCGTTATCCGTTGTGGCGCTTGTGCGCATCTTTCGCTGCCATATGGGGCAGCATCCATTCGTTTAGGACCTTTAGGAATCAACCAACTCGAGTTTATGTCTCTGCGGGCTCTGACCGAGTCGGATCAGAAGAATGTGTATGTTGATGAAAGTTTGTCTGGTGCTGGCACAAAATTGGCTTGACCCATTGTGGAGCACGCTGCAGAGATCAATGAGATCGTTATCGTGGAGAGCAAATTGCCGCTGTTGCGAAAGGATGATATACAATTGCAGGTTCTAGCAAATGTGTTCCCTTTTGAGAGTATTCAGAGTGAGTGTGAGGAAGGAAATGGCAGGTAACCTGACAGCTGTAAGCAGTAAAGCCTAAGGCAGCCAAGGACATCGCCAGGCAAACAGGACAAATTGCAGCATGTGAAACTGCGATTCCTTAACCACACATTAAACAACACTCCACCGCGATTGCGAAGGACGTCTTCGAGCAGCGAGAGCCATTTTCTCACCCTTCGACAATCCCTTTCACGAGCCAGCTGCTGCAATTGATCAGCTCAAACACTACACCACCACCATCTACCCACTACAAGACCTTCCCTCCGCTCATCACCGAATCTCCAGCTTCACGCTCAGCACCCCACAGCACCTCTCAGTTCCAACTCGCCCATAGACCCTAGTCACAATCTCACAACCCAAACCACCGCCCTCCCTTATACACATCCTCCTCCGTTCATCAAAATGCTCTCCCAACTCTCCACCTCCACCCCCCGCCACCTCCTCACCCAACTCCTCAACTTCGCCCTCGTCCTCTCCACCGCCTTCATGCTCTGGAAGTCCCTCTCCGTCCTCTCCAACTCCCCCTCGCCCATCGTCGTCGTCCTCTCCGGCAGCATGGAGCCCGCCTTCCAGCGCGGCGATTTGCTCTTCTTGTGGAATCGCGGGATGGACACGCAGATTGGGGAGGTGGTGGTTTATAATGTTAGGGGGAAGGATATTCCTATTGTGCATCGGGTGGTGAGGAGGTTTGGTGGGGTGGTGCCTGGTGCAGGGAGCGGTGCAGGAGAGGGGCAGGGGAAGGGGAAGGCGAGCAAGACGCAGAGGTTGAGGCTGTTGACGAAGGGGGATAATAACGCGGCGGATGATACGGAACTGTACGCGGCGGGGCAGAGTTATCTGGATAGGGAGAGGGATGTGATTGGGAGTGTGGTCGGGTATGTGCCGTTTGTGGGGTATGTGACGATTCTGCTGAGCGAGTATCCGTGGTTGAAGACGGTGATGTTGGGGTTGATGGGGTTGACGGTTGTGTTGCAGAGGGAGTGATGGCTTGGACGGATGGGAAGGGAAGGGAGATGGGAAGGGAGGGAGTAAATCTGAAAGCATGGTTACTAGGATCACGCATCGACAAACATCGTTTCAAACACTTCTGGTGCCCCCAGCCGTTCATGGCGAAACACGAAGTGGCCAAGGGGAGCAGAAACGTTGCTGCCATATGTTCACAACATGGACCAAAAGGCAGAAGCAACACTTGGCACGCAGGCACCCATATACCTCTGATATCAATGGAGCAAGCAACATCTCAATTGAGACACTCAACTGCGTACTTTACAAAGTGCCAAGCTCAATTCATGATCTCATAATATACAAAACGCCATCCCAATGCATCTATCCTCTAGCCCGCCAATGATATGCAACTCAAATGCTCAACGCAAGCCTTCCAAAATCAATAACGCCCTCCTCCCTGTCTCCCCCTTCTGAAGTAGTCATAGCTCGTATCCTCGCCTGGTGTTCTCGTGCTTGGTCCGAAGCCGCCTCCATAAGCGTACTCACTCCCAGGTGTGATCGCTCCAGGGGTTATCGCTCCACCCATTGGAGCCGCATGCCCCAGCAACCGGCTGTTGTACCCATCGTCTTTGTACGCCGCGCCAATGTCACCCAGACTCTCTTGCCTTCCGACTGGACCGGGGCTGTGGCTATGTGTACGCTGGAATCCATAGCCCGTTGCCGGTGTTTGGTGGTAGCCCTTGGGGTATTCGGTACCAGCACCATCATCATACGGCACACGGGTAGCCGAGGAGTCGCGAGACTCGCTGCGATGCCTGCTGGTGCCGAGGGTGGTGAATGATCCGGGTGTTCCAGGGCGGTTGATGCTACCGCCGTAAAGCTCACCATCACCGCCGTGTTCGGCGCGGAATTCGGCACGATTCTTGAAGTTCTGGAAATCCATGTCGCCTTCTGCCACGAATTCAAACTCGCTTGGAGCTTTAGCGGTACCCGGTGCATTGACATCCCGAGGCAGCTCATGCATGGGGATGTCGGTGGTGCTGTCGTCCACGGGTGATCGGTCAGTGTAGATGCTGGCAAGGAGATGGCGTGCTTTCTCGTTGACCATTGGTTGCCAGGGTTTCTCAACAAGAGCGGGATGGCAGTAGCGGACGCCGACCTGATCGCGCTTCCGAGGCTTGCGTTCGGGCAGCCCTGCGTTCTCCACATCCTTGCTTGAAGCGCCCATGGTGTAATAGTGCATCTGGTTGTCGAAAGTGTGACTGCAATACCACTTGTGCGCGAGCAGAAGGAAGGGTAAAGGTGCAAGGGATCCCAACATGCTCCAGCTGTAGCCTCGCGCAGTGACAACCAGGGCGATCGCGCAGTTTCCGAGGAAGGCAGCGAACAAAAAGCGGTTGTACAGAACCCGCCAGAATGCGCCACCAGATTCGTGCTTTGTAGTACAGACGTACCTAGCGCCAACATTAGCTTGAATGCGATCAGGTAACAGGCTAGAGAACTTACAATAGCAGGTACTTCTTCAGCCAGGCATCGAGAACAAAGTAGAACGCTGTCACCGGAAGAACAATAGGCTGCAACGTGCCGTATACAAAAGCGACCGTGGCATAGAAGAGAAAGTAGTTGTAGTAACTGGCGTATTCAAAGACTGGTGGTGCGCTGCTGTCAATGATCTGTCTCGGCGTTGGACTGAAGAATGTGCGGACGATCGATCCCCAGGCCAGGTTGGCGAATTGAGCTAGATCAACAGCGGCAATCAGGTTCCTTTGCAGCAACCAGATGACCCAGAACGGCGAGACGTTGCAGAGCGACAGCATTAGCTTGTCCCACAAGTCGCCTTCCTTGACCACCTGCCACCAGTTCTTGCTGCTATCTTTGGTACCAGCAATGATAGCAACGACGAAGATCCACACGGCAGAAAAGATGGAAAAGACAATGAGATTGTTGAACACAAAGAAAGAGTACAGCTTGTGGACGACGTGTCGTTCTCGAGAGGTTTTGGACAGATCACCAGCCTTCATGCTGAGACGGCGGAAGATGGCTGGGAGGAAGTAGTAGAACGCGGAAGTGATGGCCGGGGCAAGGATACCCTGAACCAGTGACCAAGTGGTCTTGTTTTGGTTGAGCTGTGTTTGAAAAGCGGGCCACAGTTGACCGAGATGCGCCAAGTTGGAAAGGAAGACGGCAATGAGAGCGTTGGGCACGATCCACAGGACGGTCAAGATGCCCACCCAGAAGTTGTTGACTACGTTTCTGCGGCGTCTGGTAGCATTCGACAAGGGCATGTTCTTCCAGATGACGTCTGTGGGTTTCGGGGCCAGTCGAATAGTGACTCCGTGAGGGTGCTTCTTCCGGACAGCGTAGGCCACACTGTGGGCTTCCTCCATTGTGTCGAAGCTTGCGAATCCATACGGTAAAGCGTCTCTTCGGTCAATGGAGTCTTTGACAGTATCAATCTTGCTCTGCAACTCGCCCATGCGCCTTCTCAGGTAGTTGATCGCATCCACCTTTTCATTGCCATACTGAGCCTTGTCCTCCTTATACGGCTTCATCAAGGGGCGCATTGCCGGGAGCTTCTTCGGGTTCTTGAAGTACTTTGCAAGGTAGCTTTCGAGTTCCCGGACGGTCTCGTGCTGTTGTTCGATGAGTTCAGGCAACTCCTTAACATTGCGTGCAATGGTTGCAGTAGGCGTGCCGGCGTTGCCCTTGACATCGTGCAGAATCCTGACAATGCCTTCGTCGCTTCGGAACTCGCGAGGGATGTTGTACACCTATTAGCATTAGTTTTGACCAGTCAGGAGGTCCCCGTCAGACTTACCATCAGTGTCCGGGAATGCAGGCTTGCCCGATATTCCGGACTCTCAAAGTATTCCCTTCGTAGCTTGGCCGCCGCCCGGTAGTTGCTCCAGAGGAATAAGCAGATGATGATATCGAAAAGCCATGCACAGACGACCAGAGCCCAAAAAGACTTTCCAAACATGTACTGTGGTGTCATCTTCATGAATGTCGAGACGTCCCCAAAGTTTCGGTACAGCCCCTTGCCCGAGATCACATTGACGGGTATCAGTATCCCACACCCCACAACCGTCGACACCAAGAAGATGTTCCGGCACATGGCGGTGAAGCGCAAGAAAAGTGTGGCATCCAGACCGATCTTCTCTACCAGCATCTGTTCTTTTGTCTTTACCACCGGGCCAATCCACGCAAGCGGGCTCTTGCCCAGCACCGGCGGAGCATGTTTCTCATCCGCATATTTCAACTTCGGCGCGTAAACGACAGTATTGTAAGGTCGAAGGAGACAGAAAAGAAGTGCAATGACTGCGGTGATGCCGAGCGCGGAGCCCAGGGACCAGAAGAAGGCTTCTGAGGCTACCTGGAAAATGGTCAGAGCTGGCTGGACTACGAAGGGAACTGCACCCGGCACATACCTGTGTCTGGAAAGGATTGGATACCAGGTCCAGGAACTGATCGAGCTCTGAGCGTGTCTGCCGTGCGAAGAATGCATGTACCCGTGTTGGTGGTTCCATGATGGTGAAGAAGGGTTGGGCATACGCCCGGTCGAGCGAGTGTAACGTTGCCTATGAAGCGGAAAGGGCAATCTGTTCAATAAGTCGTAGCGAGTGAATCTGAATCCGGTGACCGTATGCTGTGCCTATTGCTGCCGCTGGCGATTGTGATGCGGAAGTGCAAGGAAAAAGCGAGCGGGTATAGCGGATGCTTAAGTCCGGGCTGGAAAGGGGTAGAAAGTGGTATAAGAAGAAGAATCGATAGAATTAAAGGGCAGTTTTGAAGTTGTGAAGAAGACAAAGACAGAGGAAATGTTGAGAGGGCACGGAAGGGTATCGTCGGCGGTGATGTTTCATTGTCTCGATGGTTTTCACGCATTCTGTAGAGGGAGGCGCCGTATCTGGCGATGATTGGCCGTGGTTCGTCATTTCGGTTCCACTTGTCAGCGCCAAACGCAGCCAGAAACGCCGTCACGATTGCTTCTTTTCAGGGCCTATCGGACCTTTTTCTTTCCATTTCTATTCTGAGTGTTCCAGAAGATGTACCAATTCAGATGTCATGCACGCCTATAAGGGATCGCCATGCGAGTTCTGGTTCTGATTCTCCGTGCAATAATATCATGCTCATAAGCGACAACGTCGCTCTCGCAATTCTTATTCTTCGTCCTTTACAACGGCCAACGACGTGTGCCACCACGAGAGTATTCGCCGTCAGTACGATGATTCAGCACAGTCTTCTGTCATGTTCTCCACCTGCTTGCCAAAGCCAGACGCATGACCAGCAGACCCCGTTGATGTGACGCAAAGACGCAGACATGGCTCTATTGAAGATCGACAAAACTGCATAAGAGCATCCCACCAAACCTTCGTCTCTCCACTACTTTCCTTCTTTGGCCTCCATCTCGGCCTTTAGCCTGGATCGGACGTTCATGAGCGCTTTTCCCAGCAGATTTTCTCCCCAAGCAGCTCGACTCGCAGCAGCATCCTTCGCGGTGAAGCCGATACCCCATATGCGGTCGAACCGAGAAGCCTGTGGGGAAGGAAGACGTTAGCGACGGGATGGAACACTCAGAGACTTGCGGCGGGGACAAGACATCAGCTGTGGAGCATATACGTACCTCCACCAGTTCGCGGTCACCTGTGGACAGGAGGAGCTCTGCAAATGCGTCCTTCTCGGTGCTTTGCGTGAACTTTAGCCAGTTGCCCTCTTCCACGATCTGGAATTTGACTGAGAAGGCACAATGTCAGCTGCTACACAAAGGTAAGCGGTGGATATCAAAGCAACTTACCATTGTCCCAGGTTTCATTGTCAAATCCCTTGACCTTTTGCCCCAACGATTTGAGCTTCCTCGGATCCTTTGCATTGCGCAACATCTCTTGCAGCGACGCCTCATCCTCAAAGGTACGTGCCTTTGCGATCATCATCCACATCTCACAGCTATGATATGTGATGCCCTCGTGCACAAACTTGCTTGGATACCATTGGCAAAAGACCCCATATGGTTCCTCCTCTTGCTTCCAGAAGTACACAGGTGCCATGTCCATCACGACGTTTGATTGGTGCAACGAGTCGAATTAGGATTTCGTACGCTCTTCGTATGGCTAAGATATCAAAGCACTTTTTGAATGATGGACTCAAATGCAGCAACAGCACTGGATCGACAGGTAGGCAGCTGGTCAAATTTATACCTTACCGTCACCGCTGGCTGAATCCTGTCGACACCGTATTTCCTCTTGCGGTCTTCGTAAAGCTTGGTTCGGGTAGAGTCATAGCCATTCAGCTGGGGCGCAGTACCAGAGGCTAGTCAAGACAGCATTCTGGACGAACCTACACAGAAGCAATATAGGATATACTCCAGCGATGCGGCTGAAGTTGTACGATGTCCCTCTGTTTTTGACTCCATCGTCGTTGAGAGTACTAAGCTGCTGCGCCCCACGTTGCGACAGCGCACCTCGGGGCTAGCTCCTCAGCCTCATACACGGTAACATCAAAACTCCATCTCGTATCATTCATCCATTGCAAGGGTGCCAGTCCCATCGACACATCTCTTTACGCTTATCTCTAGTGTTGGCTCTAGTCCACGTCCTTTTGTCTGTTCCCCTAGGTCTTACTTTGCTTTCGTCCAATGTCCATGGGTCCATTGTTACCGCGTCCGGCTTCCTAGCTGCATCAGCAAGACTGAGATTTCAAGTCTTTGGTCCGTCTAAATTACAATTCAGTCGTGAGTGAGGCATGGCAACCTCAATGCAACAGTCCTTTGAATACAAAGTGCAACTGCCAGCAGACCATATCCGTCTGCTGACTCTGCTTCCTGGAGAAGGCAACAACGTCATCGAATGCAACCTTCATGACTTCCCTCTAGCAACGTGTCCCGCATACACAGCAGTCTCTTACACATGGGACGAACCGTTACCCCTGCGCCCCATACTGCTCAACGGTAAACGCTTCAACATACGCGAGAACCTATGGCTGTTCCTGGGCAACTATCGAGATCCGATTGGCCTTTCCGTACTTTGGATCGATGCAATTTGTATCAATCAAGGTGACGTGATCGAGAGAAACGCCCAAGTACTTCTGATCGGCACCATTTTCGCAGGGGCCGAAGAGGTGGCTGTCTGGCTAGGTCGTCATGACGCACATAGCAAGATCGCCATGGACGTTTTCAAACGGCAAGCCATCTTCAGGAACACCGATTTGTCAGTAATGGAAGAGCCCAGGGTGAGATACTCTGGCTCTGGATACAGGATCTCAGTGACTTGGAGTAGTCCACAATCCACTGCAATCCGGAACCTCTTTACACGAGCATACTGGCGACGCTTGTGGGTGGTGCAAGAATTCCTGGTGGCAAAGAAGCTTCGAATCCATTGCGGGAATTCAACTGTGCCACTCGACGTGGTTGAAGAAATAGTAACTGATTCTGGCTCCCGCTTACATTTTCAGGAGGCGTCGCTGGCCACGCCGGCAGAGCTGCTTTTCCAGATGAGACGCACCTGGTCCAGAAGGAGGAACAAGTTTCGTCTAATCGAGCTAGTCGTTATGGACTATCTCAGAAAAGCGGAAGCCTCTCTACCACACGATAGGGTTTATGCTCTGCTAGGGCTGCTTACAAACAATGCTCAAGATGACAGCACAGATGACACCGATCGCGGCATTCCATTGTCTAGTGAAGAGTACGTTGCTAGAATTCTTGACGACCATTATGAAAGTCATGTGCAATGGCCCGCTCAAACGGTACCACTCGTTATTGAGTACCGGAAGTCTTTGAGGGAACTTAGTTTCGACGTGTTCGAGCACGACTTCGGCGGATGTCATCTTCAAACACTGCAATTCGACTGGTCCTATCACTATTCTCAGTTCTTCAACGTCGATAAGTTGAAGCGAGTACTGGGGTTCGACTACTACGAATACCGATCCCGGTTCGGTGGATCTACAATTCGCCAGTATTACTCAATCATAACTTCAAATCTAAACGTGCCACATGAAGTGTACCTCCACGAATTGGCCGATATGGTGCCCAGAAACAGTACTTTCAAATCAGACCTTCTGGCTGTAGGCGAAGTTAAGCAGGCTGATGTGTTCAGGCGCTACTGGCATACCGTTGGTGTTGGCCGTTGGCGGATCTCAGATAGCGATGCCCTCGGGAAAATTGTGAATAGCAAATCGACCTTGATATTGTCACTCCAGTACCGAGCGCAGGAGCGATACTTGCTGTATCAACAGCAGTCGGACGGCCCCGGTTTCCAGACTCCTTCATTCGTCTTGTCAGATGCAGGACGTGACGCTACTTCGGAATGCGGTTATCTTCGCTGGCAGGAGGTCCCTTCAACAGGCACTAAAACAGAGCTGCGCTGGACATCGGTCGGGGAGGTCGATGTGCTCCTTACATCCACTAACGATCTTTACGCATATGTTATCGTTGCGAGTTTCTTATCAGATTCTTCGCCGCCATCGATCCGGCCTTCAGACCTTCTCTTCTCGATCACGCCGGGCAACCAAGCGATACACTCTCATTACACGTCAGCGACCGGTTATGATACTGGGGGAGGCCTTCTCTCCATTGACGGGGTACCCTGCTTGCACGTGCTGTCCTTCCGCGAAGCACAAGATAAGCATTACCGCCTTGTCAGCATAGCACGTATGTGCTTCGTGGGCAGCGTGTTCGAGCTGGGTATGATGAATCTTCAATCCAGCGACGAAAGAGCAGAGACACCACAGAAGGGGACCCTGGAGCTTGATAGCATTGCTCTGTTTGGGCTGTTGAACGGCTTCAGGCGAACCAACTATGCTGGCAGTAAGAATGCAGCCCTTGCTGACCGAGACGAAATGGAACGTCGATGGCTCAGTAACGATCTTGAACAGCGACAGAAGGCCGAGAAAAGCGTCTAGACCGAGACATGCAGGTGAAGAAGAGGATTTCAGAGCCCTTGTCCCCAATTACACTACCATGGTTACCTCAGGCTGTTTTGTCCCCACAGCGTCCAGCCATGTTTCGGAGCTGTTTGTTCAACTATTGTGGTCTTCTTCAATCACCAGCAAACAGCACAAGGTGTGGATCGGTACAGACGAGAAAGTATCCAGGGCTCCACCCACGTCACCATGACACAACCGGAAGGATCACAGCATTATCGTCAATGATGTGGGGATCAAGGGGCGCATGTGCTACTTCATTCCTATCTATTGATACTAGCTTTACTGGAGCCATTTCAGCACACGTCCAACATCTGCCCTTCTCCATATCCCCTTGGACATTGAGCTCATCCTCCACCATGAAGGATTCATTGCAGCCGGTTATCCAGGAACCTCCAGTTCAACCAAGGCCTAATCCCTCGGAGCGTCTGACAGCTTGTCGCTCTCGTCATCAGGATAGCCATCGATGATCGACTGGAGAGCCGCTTCATCATCCCAGACAGGCTCATTCATCCGCTTGATTCTCCGAGCAATCTCATCAATGGCCGGCTCACAGTCCTCGCACCTAATCTGATCCTCTTCATGCCTCTCCATCATGACCTCCCAATACCTGGCGTCAACGTAGCAGCTCACTTTGAACGGCAGCCTCATCTCCTTCGCCTGCATATGCTCTCGCATGACGGCTGGCTTCATGGAAGAAGGCGCCGGGTCCCGGAAGACGTACTCGAACTTGGTCTTCGGGTACCACTTGGCCTGGCCCTTGGAGGTGGAGTAGGTGACGAGCTTATCTTTGCAGGACTGGGTTTCGCCGAGCATGATGTGCCCGCGGCTGCAGACTGCGTGCGATAGTTTGCACATTCTGACAGCTTTCTGAGGTTCAAAAGACGCGAAAGACGTGAAGGATGAGTGGAGTTGGTAACAGAGACTTTGATGTACGGTAATCCAACGATCTTGCAGTGGGAGTCTTTTGACAAAAGTAGTTGATGTTTGAGGTTGTGATTGGAAATGTTAAGAGTAATACAGAGAAAGGTGAGTACTTGTAGCATTCGGCTACCTATGCTATGGGTCTTGCAACCTTACCTACCGGACTGGCACTAAGCTTGTGGTCTTCAAGTGTTGAAGTTTAAGTCACGGGTGTGTTGCAACTCTCCTGAGGTTCACGTTAGGACTGTGTTGCAAAATGCAGGCTACAACTAGACAAGGGCGGTCAACCGACAATGCAGGCAGTTGATGAGTGCAGTATAGTCAATGCTATTAAGGAGACGGACATGGGCTACGCTGGATAGGGGCTACGCTGGATAAAGACTAAGTGAGATACAGGTCCTAAGAGAGTTCCAAGACGCCATCCCAAGTCATGAACACGAAGTCCGTCTCTCAAAACCCTGTTGTGTGGATTTTGTTTCCTCACTTGTCTCTAGCGAAAGTACAACCCTTCGCAAGCGTTGATTGGAGCCCTCCCGTTCATTCTCCCATTCATTCAGCTCTTCGGCCCTCAAATATCCGCGTCCATCATGTTGTCCTCCAGAGCATCCATGTCTTCGGCCCCCAATTTCGTATGCCTGAATGATTCCGCCAGATCTTGCACACTCTTGCCATCATCCACACAGAACGGGCAGTGGCCCTTCCAAACCTCCTTTGTCAACTCCTTCCAAATGTCCAAGTCTACTTCAACCTCCCAGCAGTCTTGCGTCACTGTCGCAATGATCTGCCCGTTCTGCTTGATCGTCATACCCTCTTTGATAGGGAAGCGGGCAACGAAGACCGTGTGTGGGGTTGGTTGGCAGATCGGGGGCCCCATGGGTTTGAGGGGACAGTCTTCGAAGGTGGTGGTGAGGACGTGACCGAAGTTACAGATGGGGTGCACTTTAAAGCACATTTTTTTGATGTTGAAGATCAGTATGATGAGAATTGTTGATGTGAAAAGGTAGGAGGAGTGAAGAGGAGACTTGAGTGCTTGAAATGCGCAGTTAGCATTATATATTTGATACTGCAAGATGTGCTGCCCGGAGACAACGGCAGTCAGGCAACACCGTGTTCTCACGCAGACATGCAACGCACGATAGCCATTGAGGTATGTGTTGGTACAACTAATGCTACGCATGCCAGTCCGTTAATGTTCGATTGATGCGGAAGCAGCAGATTTCTCTAACGCATTACAAGTATGTACTAATCTATCTATCCCGCTGAAGAACTAGGCATGTCAATACGCGCTGAAACCACTATGATAGTTCTACATCGGCGAACGACGCTTGGAAACCCGTCGGAGCATCTTGGTACAGTCAAGGCCAACCGGCCACCACAGGAGTAACATGCTACGATAGGTTTCCTTCTCACCACTCTCTCACAGCTGCATTTTCTTCATACTTTCCTCCACAGTCCCGACAAAAACCAAGGCATTCCCACCACCTTCAACGTTCATCTTCCTCATTGTCGCTTCCAAGGCCCTCATCTCATCCTCCTCTTGAAACTTGAATAGATACCCCTCAATCTCAACCGTGTCACACTCAACGCAAACGAACACCTCTCCTCTCCTCGCATCCACACCGTTCAGACGTAAAATCCTCTCCCAGCACCCTTCATTCAACTCAACCACCCATCCTGTACGTCGAATCAATGACAGAATCTCCTGCTCGCAGTCGCTCCCGAGGGAAAACCGCTTGCCGTCAAGCAAGGGTTGACGGAGGACGAAGACGGTCTCGGCTTCGAAGCAGTCCTCTGGTGTGGGGTGGTCGAGCCAGCATTTGACGTAGGCGCGGTTGAGGATGTGCCCGTAAGGGCAGAGAACGAGGTAGATGTGGCACATGAGGTGTCTCTAGAGAATGGGAGATGTTTGAGGCGAGGGGTTTGGAGAGAGTTACGATGCACAAGGGTATAGCGCGTCGTGTAGGTCGTTGACTCGACCTTTCTGAAATGGCGAATGGTGATGATGAACAGAGGAACTCGGTGAGCAAATGGCGTATATTTAGGTGCTCGTCAGACGCTTTAAGATAGGCAGATACACGGTGTTCCGTGATAGCCTGAGACATCCAACACAAGCCGACGCGAATGGTCACGTGGCTACAAAACACTGTCTGAGAGCAAGCTTGGAACAGCAAGCTGTGAGCCATTGAGACTTCAAAACGAGTTTCACAATTCGAGTTGGTTGTTTCTGGAAAAGGCTGACATTGCAAATCTAAGAAGAATGAGTAGGATTGAAATGACCCGATCTCCGCTAACAGCAAGATAGGAAACGAGTGGGAAGTTGCGCCGTTGATGCCAACACCAGCTGATATTCTGATTCGCTTCAATGAGAGACGCGTTTTGACCGAAACAACCAAACCTCCAACGAACAGCAAGTAGAAAAAGGTACTAGAAAGACAGAACCTCCAGCTAACAGCAAGCAGGAAATCATGAACGAAATTGCGACCTTGATGCCAGCATCACTTACATCTTCATCTTCCCCATCTTCGCCTCCACCTCTTCCACCTCCGCACCCTCATCCCTACACTTCCCACACTCCCTCACCCCCCTCAGATTCACCCCAACAAGCACATCCCAAATCGCCTCATCCCTCCTCACACACCACTCAACCCGCGCCTGCGGCCTCATCATCTCCTGCTCCACCGCAGCCTTCGCCTCGAGGATCACAGCCTCAAGGCGGGGCTGGATCTTCTGCACGTCGGTTGAGGGACGGACGAGGAGCTCGATGGAGGGGGTAGCGCCGCAGCGGAATTTGTTGGAGGTGCAGGACCAGCTGGTGGTTAGGGCGTGGCCATGGGGGCAGAGGGGGATGGTGAGGATGCACATTGTGGTGATGTGGTGGTTGGGGGAAGATAAGGGAACTGTGGGTATGGTTGAGTATGCAAAGAGAGCTGCAGATATGGTGGGTATGTAAAGGGCGCTGTGTATGTGAGTGATACGAAGACTGACTGTGGGATGCTTACTGTGTGGTCAGGAACGCAAGCTCATCACGGGGCTTTTATGGATCTATACAATTTCATTGTTGCCATACTATGGTATTCTCTCTCAGTGTTCTTATAATCTACGGAAGACAATGAGCAGGTGCTTAGCCTTTCTTTGTTTCATTGTAAGATCGTGTGTTGTGTCGAAGTCTCGGCACGTCACTTCTTTGTCCACAACAGTGCTGCATACCCCCTTTCACCCATTTGCAATACTACACCTAACGCATGCCAAGAATGTTCTCAACCTCTTCATTCTCAGTACATGTCAAACATTCCATATCCCCAACACACTGCGTAATCAATTTCCAAGCGTCTTCATGAACCGAAAATTCTTCGTCAGTCACCCCTTGCCGCTCCAATGGGTCCGCAACATCGACATGTGAGTGACTTGATGCAGTTTCTTTGCGGAGAACATAGATGATTTTGTTGCCGGTGCGGCATAGAGGTTGACCTTGGTAGCGGTTGCGGCATGTTGAGGTCTCTGCGAGGATGTGCCCTTCTGAGCAGAGGGCGACCCAGAAGATGCACATGGCTTTGGGTTGATTTGCATGCTACTGATACTCGCTAGAAGCTCTTGATGTTGCTAGGCTAATACTCTGAGGAAACCTCCTCTCATTGCCTACATGGCCCCTTATGTCTTTTTACTCTTTTACCATCATAATTCCTCTGCCTCGTTGTCCGTTGAGTGGACACGGTGCAGTGCTTATCGCCATCGTGATCTGCAAGACCGTTTGAGGTATCTCTCTCACATCAAACGCATGAGGGTTCTGTAGGGTGGACAGGTACCCGCATTTTCATCAAGATAGTGCGGCAAACGGCGCACGTTGTATCAAATCATGCTCTTACTGCACATTTTCAAGATCTAGTTTTTCTTCGATTGAATCAACAGAAATGCGTCTCTCTAGCCGAAATCACATCGCTGCAGGTTTCTTCACGGTCTTAACAAACAGTCTCGGCTAAATCTTGGAACCATTGGCACCTTGACCTCCACCAGAGCAAACATCACCCTTCTTCCCAGACCTACGGCACCTCAACAGCATCCTCCTCCCAACACCTCCCACACTCCCTCTCCACCTCCTCACTCGTCAACTCCCTCCACAACTCTTCATGCTCGATAACCTCCCACACCGCTCCCGGCTGATCCCACGGCCGGCTCTCCATGACGAATTCGTCTGTCATGGGTTTGCGGCGGACGAAGACTGCGCCGTGGAGGAAACATTGGGAGGGGGGCTCATTGAGGTGGCAGTGCCATTGGGGGGTGGGCAGGCGGTGGCCGCGGGAGCAGACGGGGATGTAGTAGTAGCACATTTTGTGTCAAGATTCTCGCTACGAATGTGAGGGACAGTTAAGGTGAGATCTATAAGATGCGTCAGGTTGCGAGAAAACCAAGAGTAAAAAGCTATGTCAGAGATTGTACATCTGTCTGGGATGCGTTGTACTCCGCCACATCAGTCGAATGCGTGGACGTTGCAAAGGCTTCAAGTTGGCCACAACGCAGTATTGCTGGTTTTTCTTTTTTTTTGTGAACAAACACAGACTCCTTGCTTCAAGACCTCCATCAAAAGTTCAGATTTCCTGGTAAGCGCAAAAGCGCTTGGTCTCTGCAGCTTCCACGATTACGGCAGAAATCACATTAAGAATAGAGACACAGAATATACAGCACAAAACACCAAATGGAGAACAAAACCGAAACTAATCACATGTAACGAAGTAAACTACGCATGTATCGTCTGGGCACCTAAAGCTGAAAGTTCCACGAGAGTAGTAGATAGAAATGGTGGCCACTCATCGCATGCCTTGCTTGGTATCATAGATTCATCTCCCTGCTGTCGTGGAGGATTCTTGAGGCGTAAAGATGCGGGACCGAAGACGCGGCGACAGCTCTAGTAATGTCAACACTACGGTACGAGGGGCGACTAAGTTTGGTAGCGAACCGTACGTTTGTCCGTTCGAACTCTTAAAGGCCTTGCACAATTCCACATCACAGAATTCCGATTCATTACACCGCAGAAGTGTGCGTCCACAGCTAAACTCCAACCTAAATAACCGAAGCCAAACTTTAGCCCAAACAATTGACGCCAAACAACAGCAGCTCCTCCAAGCGAGATGTTCTTCAGCAGGTACTTTGCTTTGTTGTCACCTGCTACTAGGCTGTACTAACAGACACACATAGTACGCAATCAAAGATTGATGCCTTGGAACATGAGATCATCACTACCAAATCCCGCCATTTTCGAGAATTATTAATGCTAAAGGCTGAGAACTCTCATCTCAAGCTGCTGGTGAAGCAAGAGGCTTTCCTTGTAGAGAAAGTGCTAAGAGATTGGAGCCCAAGAAGTTGTCTCGATTTCCAGCCCGGCGACCACGTCAGGGATTGGGTAAAGGCATACCTTGAAGGTCGTTTATCATCTTACGAAGCTTGTACAGAGCACATGAACACTTCAAACACTCACCAGACGGCAAGCGATAAGATTTGCGCTCTCAAATACCAGTTGGCTCTTCAAGTTCAGCAGAATGCCCTCGAGCAACGTCATGCGCAAGAAAAGTTACATCTGTTGGAAGGTTGGAAGAATGATGTGGAGGAGGTTCGTAAGGAATATGCGGAAAGGTTGGAGCGTATGCTTCTCAAACTTGCGGCTGAGTCTGTTGACCCACTGTCGAGCGTTGTAGATTGAGCATGCTCTTCCAAGAACGTACTTGGAATCTTCCTTGATTTCCTGTCAAAGAGGATGCAATGTACCTTGTAGAACTCTGCCTTTAGCCGATGCAATCATCTTTTGCTGAACACGGCATTTCAATGGAAGCCTCGACCTTTCGCTAATAGCTGTCAACGATCATGATGACATCGGTTACTGTTCGCCTGCCAGTTGAGCTTAGTAGGACCCTTCAACACCTCTATTAATTCCAGGACTGTGTGAAGCTTTTTTCGCATCTTAGCGGCTTTCTTATTTTCGGCCTTGAAATGTTTTATCTATGTTTTCCCTTCAACCTTCGTTTTCGGTTTGCGGCATACCAAACCTCAAGTGGTGGTAGTTGAGTGGATAGCTTTTAGACACTGAGTCTGCTCCTGTTTGTCGATCCCCCTTACATTCAAGCGACCACTTCTTATGAGATATTGTGTAATTCACACAACTCTAATCTCTTGAGAGAACATCATGACACGGTCGGTTGAATATTGTTGGTCATTGAGAATGGGCTTAGGCAGACTATGGTGGGTATGAGACATCTACACCGTCTACGACTTGGTTATAGCGCATTAGCCCCTAGATGTTCGAAGGAGTGATCTTGGACAGCGCAAGTTCCATCTTCCTCTCATGACACGCCGTCAACCATTCTGATACTCCAAACCGGCCGAACTTGAACTAGTCGTCTTACACAGTCCAAAAGGGAAGGGGTTAGAGGGTTTCTCTTCCAACTTCATATCCATGCTTTTGTATATTCTGATTTGTCGTCAGTGCAAGAGGTCCATGAAACATTCTCTTCAACTGCTTGCTTTATGCTCTTCCCAGATCCGCATCGCCGCCCGGCGAATATCTTCATCCAACCAGTCCTGACAGAAAACGCACCCCACAAAGACAGGTATCGCTCTGATCCACCGGTCTTTGAACCTAGCAAACATTAGGAAACTATTGTCATTAGTTTGGACTCTTACCATTCAAGAGACGTCTCGGTGTCTGTGTCGCCTAGACCCACGTTTAGGTGACATTGTTTGCAGTGGATGAGGCGAACGGCTAGAAGTTTGTGTAGGTCTTCCGCTCTCAAGACTTGTTGTGTGTTTTGGGATTTGACGAGAGGGACTCGGTATATCCTGGGGTTTGAGTAGGGTTCACTCATGGTTTGCGGTTGCGTGAAGTTGTCTTTGTTGATTCGTGATGAATTTGGAGTGGACTGGAGCATCAAACAAAATGAATAGGTCGGCTTGTTTATGATTTAATTCGGAACAGTTTCCGGTCCTCAGTCAGCATGTTCTACCGGTATCGGTAGAGTTAGGTAAGGTGAGAGGTTCCATGACTTGAATCCTCAAGATACTTTATTCGGAGGAAAGAGTATGTCAACATTCCAACTCCACCCCTGTCCGACACTGATCATATTTAGGAAAGTGTCAACTCTGTTTTACAACTCACACAAAACTACTAGATAGTCAAAGAAAAATACATTGAGCAAATGGGAGGTCCGGGAGTGAGTAGAGTTGTTCGTGAAGGAGGACAGGCGCATCTGTCTGTTCAGCTAAATAAACGATACCTCGAGGTATACCTCGTAGCTTGTGATGGTCGGGTTCTAAAACGTAACAAGTTGCGAACTGGAATCAAACAGACGACAACAGACAGATTAGGTACGATGTAGTTACTTCCTGACGGTGAAAGAGAGGAATTGTTGCCGCCTTTCGAGCTACAGCAAACGAGTAGTTGATGGAAATAATAACCAAAATGACTAAGCTGGCGGTCTATGGGCAATTTGCAGACCTCATAGAGGTCCATTCTTGTAGTATGGACATTTCTGTCAAATTTTGCTAGTAAAATTCTTTGCTACTCCAATCGTCAGACAGACATTGTTCTTTCGTCTTTCTCAAGGACTGCTCATTCGCTCAAAACACTCGCTTCTACTTTACTTCAAGGCTTGACATGAACAAGATCAATTCAGTTTCTCTTTCACCCACTGCATCTCTTGTACTATCCAGTGCCAAGGAACAGAATACCACACTCAGTAGCTTTTATGATGGAATATATTAGCCTGCTAAGTGCAACAACGTCCGCACACTGCATATTGACCTACTGCCGACAAGAAGCACATTCTTCTCATTCATCTCACGAGCATTTTGTACAACTAAGGGAAACTGAACATGCAGCGGAAGCATATCGGTGTTAGACTATGGACTCAGGCGGGACGGGAGAAACGATTGTCTGTGGCGCTTTCGGCTAGCCTCTTTAAGCCGGAGCTGAACCTACCCCGCCAGCCACCTGGAGTGATTCTGCATATACGGGCTCGAGCTGCTCTGGATCCATCATAACATGTCTTCATCTGATGAGCTGAAGAGCATTTCTCAATGCTCTGGCTCTTCTCGGCCGGCAGGGCGTCGACGTGGCGGGCTGAGGCCGTGGTCCAGAGCCAAGCCTCATCTTTCCACAGCTCGCGATTCGACCTGACTGATCGGTACACGCATTACAAACCTACCAGACGGCCACTGTCCATCAGGCGCATCACCGCGATACCGTTTCCAGGATACGCCTCTGTGACTGACTAGAAGTTGAAGCTCTTTTGCTGTCACGGCTGTATGATTCACGTCGCGGCTGATTCGTCGATCACAAACATCATGCAGTCTCTCGTGAGATACCGCAGCACAGCACGCGCCAAGAACCATGTCTAAACACCGTAAAGAGAAGCTGTATGTGTGTGGTGGCTTTCTGATCGCAGCTCAGCATATACAGCGCAAGGACAGCTACGGCTGACTTGCCTGTGCTCCAATGCGGCCCCCAGTTTACAAGAGTCGATCTATATATTCAGGCCTTCCCTCTGGCTGACCACCACTGCTGCACAAGGGTTCTCTGGTTTTCTGTCTTTCTTAGTGTGCTCACTACTACTACTTCCTTCTTCTCCATCGCAAAACTTCCCAAATATGGCCGAGTTGCTCCTTCCTGTGACCCTGTCGACGAAGGTCACTGAACTCATCCAACCACTGCGTCGTAGCGATGCCCCTAATCTTGAGAAATTGTTGAGCAAGATCCCTGAGCGCATCGAACATAGCTTTCACGATGGCTTCGATCCTGTCTCGTTCGATCAAAAGTTGATCAGCGACGGGCTCGCACCCAAGCTCGAGCATGTTACGGACAAAGAACCCACACAATCAACTCCTTCCGATGGTGCACTTGAAGAAGGTACCTGGGCCGGAACACAGCTGGCATTGAAGGAGTTCTACAATCGAGTGGAGATCAGGTAAAAACCTCGCACAGGTACCGGCACATCCGTTCTAATAATTTCCAGCTATGCCACCTTATTCGCTGCAGCAGGAGTGGAGACGCCTATCGCTCAACGTGTCACTGATCGCGCCAAGCTGTTTCCATGGTCGGATGGGACAGACGGATATCCACCGCATTTCGGTCTCCCTACCACAGGCGGCGGCCCGCCGGAAGGGTATAACGCTAGTGTCCTTGAGATATTCAACATCCTAGGCCTAGCTCAGGCTAGGTTCATGCTTCATAAGATTGTACCAAAGACTTTCATTGGGAGATTCGCCAGTGACTTGGAAGGAAAAGTCAAGGCTTTGCTGTTCGGAGAGTTGGACAAAGGTTTGACAATGGCCGATCTTGAGGGGAACAACAGAGAGTGGCGGAAGACTGCCACGGATGTCATGCAGGGCAGAAATATTGGTGATCTTGACGACTGGTGGTCTGACGCGAGGTTTGGTCAGCAGCAGTTTACCGGAACAAATCCTGTCACCGTCACGGTGGTATCCGACCGATGGCTCAAGGAGTTCACAGCCGCCGCTACCACACAAAATCAGTCTCCTGTCGGCAAGGCTGCCCTCGAGTTTATACAAAAGGCAGACCGGAAGTCTCTCTTCGTCCAGGACTTTTCGTACTTCCGTGAAGCAATCGGTCTCAAGTCTGACGCCACTATGCAGAGCGAGGACAGATACACAGTATCCACAGTCAGCCTATTCCATCTTACCGAGCAGGGAGTCCTCCATCCCATCGCGATATGCATTGATTACAAGGGCTCCATGGATAAATCGATCGTCGTCTTCAACAAGCACCTGGCGCCGTTCAGCGAATGGGATCAGCTACGCAAGACCAAGCTTGCAGCCGAGAAAGTCGACTGGCCATGGAGATATGCGAAGCAATGCGCTCAATCTGCCGACTGGATTCGTCATGAAATTGCTACTCACCTTACACATACACACCTTATAGAGGAGGCTATTCTCGTAGCGGCTAACAGGACGCTCCCTATTCACCACCCCGTCTTCAAGCTTCTCGAGCCTCACTGGTTTCGCACCCTTCCTCTGAACGCTGCGGCTCGTGATACTCTCGTCCCGTCGATCATCTTTGGCCTCATCGGCATGAAGGACAAGCAGCCTCTCCAGCTGATCAACTATTTCTACGACACGTTTGACTTTGTTGGCGGATACATCACCAACGACCTTCCCAAACGCGGCTTTCCGCTGGATGATCTCGACCAAGAGAAACATCGTAACTACGTATACGCAAAGAATATGAAACTCATGTGGGCCACGATTCGCAAGTTCGTCAAAAACATGCTCACCATGCATTACACATCCGACGACCAAGTTGCCAACGATCAGGAGATCCAAGCCTGGTGCAAAGAAACCCAAGTAAAAGGCAGGATCAAGACCTTCCCCACAATCAAAACAGTCGAGCAGCTCATCGATGCATGCACAATGTGCATCCACATCGCCTCCCCCCAGCACACAGCAGTCAACTACCTCCAGAACTTCTACCACGTCTTCATCCCCTCCAAGCCCCCAGCCCTCTGGCACGCGCCCCCTTCCTCCCTGGCCGAGGTCATGAAGTACACGGAGAAAGACGTGCTCCAATCCCTGCCGCTGAACCACCAGCGGGAGTGGCTGCTCGCGACCCAGATCCCGTGGCTGCTGTCGTTCAAGACCGCCGACGAGCATTCGCTGCTCAAGTACAGCCAGCAGCTGTACAATCTGGTGCGCAAGTCTGCGGAGGCTAAGGATCAGAAGACGAAGGAGATTGCGGAGGTGTTTTATGGGGATCTTAGGCAGTTGGTCATTGCTTTTAATGACAATTCGCAGGCGATGACGAGGGGGACGGTGCCGTATGTTGTGATGGATCCTGCGAGCACGGCTGTATCGATTCTGATCTGATGGTGACGGTATCGGGATCACGACATAAGACGGGTTGTATTCTTGAGGCACTGAAGGATATTCGAAATGAACCCCTCTCTCTGTTCTGGCTATGCGTGGATGTGGTTCTCGGTTTTCTCCATATGTGGGTGCTTGTTCGTCTGGCATTGTGATGAAGAGCCTCAATGTTGATATGTTCACACGCCCACTTCAGATCAAATACATCAGACTCTTCGCTCCTCAAATCCTCCTGCTGACTGGTTGATAAGCCTTACCTAGTATTGCAGCCGAAGGAGTAGAGACTGCCAACGACCAGCCGACGTTTGTGTACTTGATGTTGTACTCTTAGGCTCGAAAGTTAGTCCACATGATCACCGTCATAAAAAACCGACAAAGCGGAGCATTCATTGAAGCGTAACGACGCCCAGCCAACGAGGCATAACCTGCGCAATATAAGTAGAAAAGACGTCTTCAGGAAAGGCAAGCAAGATAAAACCAGGGGCTCGCATGTCAAACGGTTAGACTACAACCAAATCAAGAGGCTTGCACTTCACGAGCCATGTATAAGCGTCTTTAATAACTCTCCCTCTTCCCACCCGGCGATACAAATTCTGTCTGCCTGAGAAAGGCAGCCCATTCTGTCCAGAGATGTTCGTCAAGGCTAGGAAGTCTAGACACATCGGTTCCTCTTCATCATCCAGCCGCAAGTACTGCAGCAGAGGTACAGCGATGAGCTGGCCGGGTTCGTCCGCAGTGTCAAGCATGACCCATCCGATCATCTTTTCCCCTGTCTCAGACATGATCCGGTTTGTGCCTGCATCCACAGTATCTAGCCAACTGATATGCACCCCTGAGAATCGCTTGTCACGTCCGCTAGAACGATCCAAATCGTTCGAAAACGGTTCCCCAAGTTTAATGGGCTGACTGGGGCCTGAGATGTAGAGCGCCTTCATCTGGCTTTCTATTTGGCCGAATTTGATTCGACATGTCATCTCCGGGTTTGTGAGGAGCACGGTTGGGCTCCAACGGACTGGTCCGTCGATGATCATCCAGCTCCACGTCGGGCATGAGAAGTCGGACCTGTTGTTCAAGGTGCTGCCGCGGCTAGTGGTGGGCATCCAGAGTAGTTGCCGGTGCAGGACTTCTTTGGCAGGGCGGAAATCGAGGATCCCGAAATGGAACGCAGCGCCGAAGCGAGCATCCAATCTCTCCTCCAGGCCTTTGAGCGCCTTGTCTTTGTCGGAGATATAGGTTAACTTTGTCTGGCTGTAGTCCTCCACTGCGGCTTGCCACACTGTACGAACGTTATCATGGGCCTTGTAAGTATACCCCCCTTCCGTCGTGGCAGTTTCCAGGTCAAATTTAGTACGAGCATCTCGGCGCTCGGGCACGCCAGTCCATTCTGTCTCCCAGTACTCATTGCACCTCCAGCCGAGGCACTCTTCTGTGAAGAAGATACATCGTCTAGACAGCTGTCGTTCCTGGAAGACCCAACCCCGCGAGTTCCACCCCCTGTTCTCAAACCAGGCAGAAAAAGGACCAACTTGCCCGCTTTGTTGTAGGACAACACCGTACGCTTCGTTGGGGGTTATACGGTGCTTCTCTTCTTCCATCCATAGTCGGGCTTTGTGAACATTAGCTGGCTCATTTGATCTGGGCAGTGATCCAGGCATTCCGAGTTTCAGCTGTAGAGTGGCTCTCGCGATATTGGCCGGTCCGCTGAGGAAAAGACCTCGGTCAACAGGTAGCAATCCATCCACGCCTTTTGCATCGACTGCCGCAATGGTGCAGTACGAGCCCTCAAATATGACCCCCATGAGCTGAATCTGAGCAGCAACATCAGCTGGGTCGTCCTGAACGATGCATAGTGAGTCAATCCATAGAAAGCGCTCGCCTAATCTTTGGGTTAATGCTATTGCGTTCTGAAATGTTTTGGGTAGCTCATCCCAAGGAAGGGCTCCGTGCCAATCATCGCAAGTTGTCATGGTCGTTTTTGGAGGTGTTATCTTGCCCCAGCAGTGACTTAGGGTCAGGTATCGTCCAACGGACTTGTGGTATGTGGTCAGCAAGCGTGGCGGGTCTGATGGGTCACCTCTTGACCCAACATCGACAACTCGGAACGGGAGAGTCATGCTCGGAGTGACGTCGTTGTATTCTTTTCCAGAATACGAGCCACGTCGACATGCCTCATGAGTCGAACAACACTCCCTAAGCCAGCTGCGAAGAAGCCGAAGATTGCGCGGAGAATCGGCGGCCTGTATCTCCCTACGTGTAAATATGCCATGCCGGAACAGGCTCGATTCTAATTGTTGACATTGCTAGGTTAATCCGCGTTTCTATCATTTCAGCACTCGAGTGCCTTCAACGCACCTTCCGGCACGGACACATGAATATATGGCCCAAAATGGCCATAGTCTAGTTTGAACATGCCGACGCGCACACCAGGCCCAGTATCTCCTATCCGCCACAGCAACGAACCACGATGAGTCTTGTCACAATTACTCATGACGCAGACCTGGTTTGCATACGCATATGTTGCCAAGGCGCAGAGCCGACAGCCCTGCTCCTTGGCCGCTCGGGTTTGTTCGTAGGCCGAAGGCCATTGAAAACCTGTTACCAGCATTGATAAGGTGATATCGCAGCATGATGCGCACAGTTTCGACTCCATGACAGATTCGACTGGCCAGGGGTGCATTGAATTGCAAGTGCGGTGATCCACCTAGCAATGATGAGCTTGAGAGATTATGAAGTCCCAAAGAACGGTTAGTCGCCGGTTCAGCACCTAGTGTCTCTCTGCTTTCCAAGGCTGAGCGATTGCCAGTCTGTCTTTACTGTCAGTCTTTGATCATCTCTGCTCCTGAGTCAGGTCTGTGTTCAGAGACTAAAGGAGTGTATCGACTTTAGGTTGCAGCTAGAGAGTTCAGACTGCCCTATAAACCCCACTTGATCAACGTCACGATGCTCTAATGACTCTGTTTGTTTCTCATGGTCTGGAAGCTAGGGAGGCTATCCTTGAGAGAAAGTTATCTCTTCTTGCTAAGACTGGTATCTAGACTTTTAGAGGATTGGACGTGGCGATGGAATATTAGTGAGAGCTTAAATAGGCTGCCTACATACTTGACGGTTGTAGTAGAAACAAAGGAAAGCACTCATTATAGTGTAAGCCCTCGGATCGAGCTGTTCAAGGAGCTTCGCAGGCAAAGGTGGTCGCCGAGATTCCGCCGAGCACGCCGCAGCTCAATGCCCCCTTCCCTTTTCGAAAGAAACCTAGACATAATCACGCCCGCTTTCTGCCTTGCGCAAGCTTAAAACCTACTAAATTCAGGAATTCCTTCTCTGTTCTCAACCACATATTATGTCTCAACGAAAAGACAAAACAAAAACATACAGCAATGGGTATTCGCTGCTGGTCACCCACGCAACTACTGATCCATCGATAGGGTGCTTGTGTAAGCCAGAGCGGACGGGATGGCCAAGTTTCACCCTTCTGTGACCGTATGTACTCATTCAAACATGTAAAAAATCAATATCCGTTTACAACGCCAGTACTATGAGGGTCCTGTAAGAGCAGCTCTACTATCGGTCAGGGCGTTGTGAGAGCATGCAGAGCACGATGCCAAGCATTTGTCACTAAACTCCACAACACAAATCCCATGAAAGGTCGCAACATAACCAAATCACATGTTTCTCGGTTTATTGTGATCCGTTCGACACTTCGTATTTGGCAACATCCCGGAACGCCTTTCTCTTTGGAAGAAACCTTCGCAACTGCAGAGTTTGCATACCTATCTGTAGGTATGAATTGAAGGAGCTGGTTATAGATGTGAGGGTAAAGTAGCTTCATTGTGGGTAGACTCGTTGATAATTCTTTTCGGGCAACACCAGCCAATCTCTTCCAATCACTTGTGATGAGCTCTATTCCGTCAGTCCTGTCTGCCCTCAACATCTGATCTGCACGTGTGTTTCTTTATACCTTCGCTAGTACGCAACTACTTGTTACTCTTGTTATATCTTTTGCTCGGTTCACATTAAGACATGCGTTTCCGAACGTGTCTATTCTCTCCCTCCCCTTTCAGATATCCTTCGTTCCTATCTCAGCAAAGTCCAATCCCCTATTGGAACCAAACTCCGCTCTTTTAGAGCTTTCTTAAGAACTACAAGTCGACCCCCTCAAACGGCCCAACACGCCATCCACCCCCTCCAAACCCCCTCCAACAACTCCCTCTCCCCCTGCCCAAACTTCTCTTTCACACACCCCACCACCAACGGGATGAACAACGGCCATCTTCTCCCGAAACTAGCTATTTTCAGCACCTTCCGGTTACCTCGTATCACCTCCCGCGGCTACCACCATTCGTGGATTCAGGGAAGGGGAAGCAGAGAGGGACATACTCATCAATCCTCTCCTTCATCTGGCGGTCATCGGGGAAGACGTGCTTCCAGCAGTGGAAGCAGGCGTGGACGTGGGGGGCTATGAGGGCTTCTGCAGCGAGGTAGTCGGCTTCGGGGATTATGCCTGTGCTGGATGGCATGGCTTGGGTGACGGAGTAGCGAGAGGTTCGAAGGTTGCGTTGCGTGGTGGTGTGCTTGATGTGTGGTTAGAGCAATGTGGGTTGAGCATCGGGTGGTGGTTGTTGGTGTGAGGTATGAGGCAAAGGGAAAGAGGAAGGAACGATGGGAGGCGAACAGGAAGGGGTAATAGCATTATACGGTGAGTTAGTTCGGGAGGTCGCGTGATCGAGCTACAGTGAATCAAAGCACGGCAAAGGTGAGAGAACTTCACTTTCTTACTCTTCTGAGATTGTGTGTTTTCTCGTGCTTTATTCCCAGTGTACGAACACTGTTTACTTGCAAACCCCCAGCAATTTCTCGAGTCGTCCACCCTTATGTCGCATTCTGGCTGCCCTGGGTCTGTTCAGTCTCATCCCCATATACTCCTCATAGAATCTCTCCGCCCTTTCAACATTGGTCTCGCCCAACTCCATTTTACACAAAACACATCTCAGAAACGCAGGAACGTGTTCTAACCAGCCCGGTTCTTTGAGTCTAGCGATTGTCAACTCCCACTCAAACACCCCGTTTACTCAAGCAGTTCGTTTGGATAGTTCATACCTTGCACCCACGTTGAGGAGGGATATGCCTGGGAAGATGGCATGCTGGCAGGTGGCGCAGGTTTGGATGTGGCGTCTGAGAATGCCTCCGATCTCTTCGTAACCATCCGGATAGTGACTCGTTGGATAGAGCTGTTCTGACCACCATTTGGGTACGTCGTTGTCTGAAGACATTGTGGTGGTTGGGGGTTCTAGTATGGAGTTGATACTGACTAGCAAAATAGTGGGTAGGTACTGGATTAGAAGAATCAACAGAGTAACAGTAGATATCTTAAATCGTAGCGTTTGCACTATGAGTTTGTGCCCCCAAACAACCCGCGGACAGCGCATCACTCAGTATATGCTAGGCTAAGAGACAAACAGAAAGAAGTAAGCCCGCTGCAAACGCCTGCGCCGAGTCATTCCCTCAAAGAACATATTGCCGGAGTCAAAGTCAGAGCCATCAGATACCTCGATCCTTCTCCAGTGCTGCCCCTCCCCCTTCCTCGCCTCACTTTCGCTCTCCGAACTCCAACGGATTACCACCCTCATACCTCCGCCACATCTCCCTCGCCACTTCCACCCTCTCCCCCAACGCATACCAGCACCCACTGCATCTCAGGAAAGTAGGAACATGCTTGATCCACGCTCTCCAAACTTCACCCTTACTGATGGCGGTCTCTAATGTGGGTTTGCCGAAGGGAAGGGTTCTATCTGAGCTTATATTGGTCCAGCACTCACGGCAGACACCAAGGTGTTGGGTGAGAATGTGGCCGATTACGGCGCCGGGGTCTGCCGATGGGGCTTGCGGTGGTATCGGTTCTACAGACATGGGAAATTGCTTTGTGTTGATTTTGGGGATGAGAGATACGAGAGTGAAAGGGTTTTGGAGCAGAGTGTACAGTAGCATATTTCTATGGTGCTTTTTAAGAGAAAGAAGACGAACGAGTGGTTCGTCTGGGGAACGAGACGTTGGTGCTTCTGGTTTGAAGCAGTGCATCGCATCTACCATGACTTGTAGAAAACGGAAGTGCATACCATTATTCATTCATTATTGCAAACGCCAAAGCTCCCGCATCCGACACTTTATGCTAAATGCTTCCAAATCTTGAAATGACTATCAGTAGACCACGATGCTCTTTCCACGGTCCCCGTGCCTGTCCAGGAGCTGTCTACAGGATGAGCTCTATGACCCTTAGACTACCCACGAAACTACGTTTCATGGACTACTTCCCCTATACCGTTTCCTGCATGCATGCGCTCTAGAGCAGCTCCCGGCATCCGCTCTACGATCTTTATAGGCGTCTAGTTATATATATGGGTATTCTACTCTCGGTAACTTCTATATCGCGGAACTTTCCGTAGGTAGCTCTAGCGTAAATCCCGGCTTCCGCTCCACGATCTTCATCTGCCTATGGTTACCAATCCTACTACCTCGCTTTCTCAGCACCTTGTGGACACGGAACCCTCAGTCTACACTGCAGAGCAGCCGCAGACTCCCCGCTCTGCGACCCCCACACATTAGCACTATCCATCGCCACCACTTCCCATTCCCGTCGTGCTTGTTTCTAACTGTTAAGAAAGCCTCCTTTCTGACACCAGAACTCAATCCAATCGTTACAGGCCTTGTCCTAACGATCTGCTGCTGCCAACCTATCGCGCCTATTCCGCTCTTCCAAGTTATCAGATTCGCGCAGAAACCTTCGAAACCCCTCGGACCCCCTTCTCAAGCAATGTATACAATCTCGCATCCGAGGTAGAGCCTCCTTCACTGTAACCGGTCGTTTAGTGGCGACTTCTCTGTCCTCCAGATGTCTGATACAATTACGACAGGCAAGCCGGGAGAGGAAAGAATCCCTCCATTCCCTGTCAACCGTTTCTTCCACGTACTTGACGTACTGGCATGTTTCGCAGTCGGTGCAGGGTATTGTGGACTCGGCGGTGTATCGAGCAAGGGAAGAGGCATCGGGCTGTTCGTCGGGAGGCAGGACGTCTTCCTCTTCAGCCCACTTCCATGCCCGGATCGCTGAACAAGGCTTTGCTTTCCTCCTTGTACAACCACGACAGCGAATTAAAGGTACTTCTTCTTGGCCGTGGCCCTTGGGACATCTTAGATCAACGAAGAAACACATTGTCAAGTGTCTGAGTAAGGGTTTCCCAATTGTATGTTGAACGCTTATTGATGATTAGGAAAAGGCCTGAATCTGAGTTGTGTAGTTTTTTGATCGGAAGAAGGGAGTAGGTGAGTACATGAGTTATAAAAGGAAACTTATATATTGCAGATAGTGAATAAACGTAGGCCCAATAGTCATACTCACGACTCCGGTGACTGGCTGCTGCTTATGACTGTGTTCGTAAACATTACGCAACCCGGACATTAGTCAAGATTCTCTTCCACGTTGTCTGACATGAGGAATGTGTTCGCCGAGGATGTCAACTTGATGGCGAATACCGTAGCTGCAAGATTTCTGACGTCTGCGGTTCAGCTATGATCAATCTGTTTGCCAGCTTGAACAAAAACTTGAAAACGCGGACTGTGCGTTGCAAGAACAAGGTCTAACAGCACATACTCTTCACCAACAATCCCATCACCGCGGCACCTGCACGCCCACCGCATTCGCCGCCGGCACCACAGCAGGCGCCGCAGCCGCCCTCCTCGCCTCATACGGATACTCCCTCCCGCTATACCTACACCCACCCGCATGCCCCTCCCTCTCATAAACCCTCACACAAACCCAGCAAAACTGCGTCCCACACCGCACGCAAACCATCCGATCGCACCCCTCCTTCTTCTCTATATTGACTCCGCACCCCTGCTTCGGACACTTCTTCGTCGTGCGCGCCACCGTGGCTTCGGTTGCTGTTTCCTCGTCGCGGGCTTGCTGGCCAGAGGTGCGGTAGTCGTACTGGGCGCAGGTTTCGCCGGTGTGGTAGGGGATGTTGTGGGTGACGCAGTGGCGGTGGTCGCAGGTGTGGCATTGGAACTCGGGGTTTTCGGGGTCGGGGATGTGGATTTGGCCGGAGGGGCAGGTGGGGGAGAGACACCAGCGGAAGTCGGGGTGGGTGGAGAGGGCGGTTACTGTCACGGCGTTGTCGTACCTATGTATGTAGGTTAAGGGGCGTATCTGCAGAGGGAAGTGGACAGGGAGGCGTACTTGGCAAACACTTCCCGGTCTGCATTCTCTTCCATGTCTGTGTGATCCAACAGCTTCCCGCACTCCGGGCAAGCAACCTTATCCCACCCCTTTGTCTCGCCTTGTGAAGTGAGCCACTGCTGTAGGCAGGGGTTGCAGGTGTTGACATCGTGCTCACACAGCAGTGTAGGCGACTGAAATGGAAAGTCGTCCAGCGGCAACTCATCGGTGCATATCATGCACGTTCTCTGAGCATCTTCCTCCGCTTGCAGTGCTTTGGCATACGCTTCGTCCTCCTCACGCTGTAGTAACATTGCAAGTGCTGTAGAGTCGTCCTCGGGTGAGTTTGGATCTTCTCGGGTGCGGAGGTTGATTGTCTGTATGGACGGGCCCTCACCTGCATGACAGTCTTGCAGTAGCATCTCCAGTTCATCATCGCTGTCCACATAGGATCCGGGTAGGTGATGCTCGTCGCTCCGAGGATGCCGGGACCCTTGCCCACCATCTAGCCGTAGACTTGGTCTTTGGAGAGCCTCCTCCTCCCATGCGCTCCGACCTTCTTCGATGTGCTCCTGGAACATCAGCTCAGCTTGCGATTGCGCTATCAGGGAGGTTTCGCCGGGGACTGTTGCTAGTGCGTCCTCGTTCTCCACCAGTTCTCGCTCACGGCGCTGAAGCTGTTGCTGAATAGTATATGCAATAGATCGTCGCCCTGGGGTTGCAAGAGGCTGTGCTTGAAATGGAGGGTCCAAGTCAATCAGTCGTTCTGGCTGTAGGGCTTCCGCAGCGGCTGGAGGATCCTCTTCTTCTATAGGAACAGTTGTCTCGCTTGGCCCGCACACTGATTCGTACGATGGCGGCGGATCCGGTATGGTATCTTGCTGCGCTGGTGTTATCGTTCTTACAGTCGTTGTATGCTGAGAGACAGTAACCCGTGTTTCAGTATCTGTCCTTTCAGCAACGGTTGCAGATGGTCCTAGTTGTCTCAGGTGGCGGCGGAAGAGGTTCTTTGATTGTCTAGCAGGCGGCTCCATACCCTCAGGCCAGGGAAATCCCTGCCAGTTGGCGCCTTTGGAGTGCTCTTGGCCCATGGTTGTAGATCCGGTGACCGGAAATGCAATTGTGCGTACGGTATGGCGGGCCAACCCAAGTTATGATAACAATGAACGCACAGTTCGAGCTACAAGGTGTGGAAAAGATAAGGTATTCCAAAACAAAAGCCTTACTGTCGGGGATGGCGAGGTACCATGGCTTACCTGAACGAGCACGAGGCTGAGGAGCAGTGTGCGGCTTGACCCAGACAAGGCTCACCCATATAAGGCTGACTTACCATAGTAAAGTCATGGGGACTGCCTTGCAAGCGTACCATTGTTGCTTGGAAACAGCCTCCGCTACTGGCAATGTGTGTTAAGCTTAACGAGCGGGCGCTGGCCTTGTGTGACCGGAGGCGGAGGACGTAGTGGCACCGTAACGTGATTTGTTGGAGTACTTTGCCCACCGACTTAGTGGTCTTGGATTATACCCATCGTGGAGCTTGAACGCTTTAGATAGTAGGATAACCCATTGCCGCGTAGGTAGTGGATTGTTAGTCGGCCTCGCCATGCAAGGCTGAGCTGAGGCTGGCGCCTTCGGAAGTGCGGCAATGCTAACATGGCAGAGACGGTGGAGGCACGAGAGGCGTACCATCGGTGCAGATGAGCGTTGGTCGGGTTGCGGTATTGAGAGGTAAGAGAACCTTGACTGATGTAGAAGCTCCGAAGCGGCAGGCAGAAAAGTGGGTCGTGGACCAAGCTCTGTGATTTTCGCCACCGCTGCCAAGGCTGAATCTGTGCTTCATCTTATTGTGCCTGGCCGGCCGTCGTAGAGCACGGTGGGCTTGTTAAGCTTTGGCTTTTAGTTTAGCGTATAAAGAGTGAGTATCGTGTACGAAGATGCCAAAGCACAGTGCACATCAACCACCCCAGTAGTGCCCAGGTAGTCTGCGATGTAACAACATGCATTGCCTCATCATTCTAGTGTACAACTTCAGCTCGTGACCATACTCATTCCTCGAGGGTGCACCATGGTCTCATGATAGAAGCGGTCCATGACCATGACAGCTCGCATTGTCCTCCGCCAGTAAGGTATCGAGATACAACCTCGACATAGCAGAGACATACATGGAATTCGCTTCCCATTTCCCATCTGTCAGCGCCTCACAAATCTCCTCCGCCAGATCTAGCAATGAAATAAAGGAACATGTTCCTAGCCAGGTAACACTTTGGTTTCTTGTCATCCATAAAGGGCTTGGGTTACTACAGATGGCTCCGACGTAACCCAGCATGTAGCAAAAAGAAGGGAGAACCGGGCGGCAAGTGGTATCATTCAGAGTTGGAAATTGTTGGCTGCGCGTTTACTCAGATCCCTCCTCATCGTCGTCACCGCCCTGGCAAGAACATCAGCACTTGCACTAATGCGACGGTATTAGTGAACTTACAGCAGCATAGGCAGCCTTCTCCTCCTCGTAACGCTTCTTGTCCGCAGCGGCCTTGGCCTCGAAGGGAGCACGTTGCTTGTCGGACAGAGCCTTCCACCTCTCACCGAGTATCTTGCCAACCTCGCCTGTAGAAGCAGGGTGTTAGCCGTTGTTCATTCGCGACGACGCCGGAGTGGACGTGGAAGCATACCGAACTTGATGCCGGGGTTCTCGGCCCTGACGGTTTCACGCTGGTCGTTGGCGAAGAACATGTAGGCAGAGAGTCCGCGCTTTGGCTGGTTTGGGTCTGGTCGCACAGGTCAGCGTCGCGTCGGGAACATATTTTGGCGCGTGCAATCGCGTACCTTTCTTCTTCTTGCCGCCGTCGGACTTGCTGGCGGCCTTGGCCTTGCGAGCGGGTGCCTTCTCCTTGGGCATGATGACTGTGTGAAGTGTCTGTACAAGAGAACCGGGTCAGCAAGCGCTCGCAAGGTACAATGGCTGACGAGCAAAATGCGACGTGATGGAGCAATGATGTCGTTGCGGTCCCGCGTTGCCTCAATCAGGGTCCAAGAGGCTCAACTGCGATGAAGGCATTGACGGGTCGCGCAATGCCAACATAGCGCCAATGGACGTAGATTGGACGGAACAGGGTCGACAAGAGGATTACTCACTTTAGACGAAAGGTGAGTGTAGTTGTGTGTTGGTCAAGTGTGCTACTGAGGTACCAATGTCAGTGTTGGTGGTCGACCATATACGGTGCCAGAGATGGCCGTTGCGCGATCCATGGGAGGAAGACGAAGTCAATGTCGCAAAGATGACGGAAGAGACATGAAAGACATGATTCCAAGCGCAAATGCATCGCAGCGACCAGGGAAAAAAAGGGTTGTGAAGATATGATATAGGTGGTGAAGTGCAGCGCATGGAAATGTGCCTTACAAAGAAGCAAAACAACCGAGACTTACAGATTTGTATGGGGACGGCGTTTGTATGAGCAGCTTTGGTGAGTGAGACTGTAGAGAGAGGAGCAGGGCAGAGAGGGGAGTGAGTGAGAGGCAGCTTTCTATGAGAGAAGGGCGGGCGAGCTGCTGCACCCAGATCACTCCAACCGCTCCTGCCTCGTCAACCGGGCCGGCCACAAGCCTAACCCAGAACAGCGCCCATCTTCACCACTCCGGCCTTCTCATTGGCCGAAGCCGCTCTCCGGGCTAAATGTCGCGTCAGATTCCTTGACCTCTGTCCCCCTCCTCATCACAACAACCTACGGCAATAATAACAAGCTTTGAATGGATGCATCTCATCATTCAGAGACACTTTTGGTATTTTACTATTCCTTTCGAAGCTTCGACAGTGAGCATCTTGCAAGATCGCTCAGTACAATCTGCCCGGTACCGGTTGCGGGGACCACCATAAGCGGACAAAATGACGCGCGCCCTCAGTCGGACACCGAGTCTTCCTTGCATTATCGGCTACATGCAACTCATAACCTTTTCTTATTAGCCCATGATACGCAGAGCTCTCTCATCACGTGTTACTGACAACAACTTTCCAACTGTCATTTCAACCTTGATACAAAAAGAAGAAATCCATCAGCGCATGGCTCGGATACCGATGCTGCCTGCAGTATCATCAAATCTGAAGTTATAATCTTATCTGATGATCATGATCACAGGGCTGATGCCGTGAGGCCCAAGCTCCTTGCTCTTGTGGAGACTTTAGAGCTCACGCCTAAGGCACACAATATCAGATATCGCAGCCACAGTTCCCTAGATTTCCAGCTTTCATCGCAACATTTCCACGAAGTGCTGCTGAAGCGATACAGGAGCGTCTGGCTGCTATCATCCCCCTGCACTCAACATCAAAGAAGCCCAGGTTGAGCTGCTGTCGCCAATGAGTCGCTCCCATCACTTCACTTCCCCTCCGCCTTCTCCCCTACATCCTTCCCCTCCCCCGTCCCCTGACTAAAGAACACCCTCCGATAATACCTACACTCCTCGATACTCTCCAAAATATCCTGCCTCGCCTCATGCCTCCCCTCCTTCCTCGGCACCCCCTTCAACACTCCTACCTCCGCCCACCGCTTAGCAGCCTCCTTGATCGCACTGACATCCAGAATCCTATGATGCAACCACCGCAGCACCTCAGTATACGGCTCTTTACGTAGGAACTCCTTGTCCATGTGCACCGTATTCCCGGCTAGGAGTGCTTTTCTTCTCTCAGGCACGTGACGCTTGATGTAGGACAGTAGGTCTTGCGATGCTTGCTCGGCGGAGGTGCTGGACTCGAGACAGCGCTGGGTTAGGCCGGTGCGGGCGTGGTGGTCACGGCACCAGGGGCCCATTGCGTCTAGGGCGGACTTGTCGTGGTGGATGATAATGTCGATGCCTTCGGGCTCGAGGAGGTTAAGGTCCCAATCTGTGATAAAGCAGGCGATTTGCATGATTGTGTCTTTGGAGGTGTCGAGGCCGGTCATCTGAGGCTGTTTGTTAGCTTCTAGCAATAAAGATGGAGAGGTGAGGTCACTTCGCAGTCCACCCATACGAGCGGTTCTCGGGATACTGATTCTGGCATATCGGGGGTTGATGACAGCAGTCTACGCGGTATGGGTCTGGAAACATAGAAAGATTATATGTAGTGTGTCATGAATCATCCCGCTCAGACAATAATATACACCGAAAAAGCGATCACAACTTTAGTACTGTCCCAGAATGACCTCCGGGTGGAAGAGACAAACACATCGAACTACAAATGCATGATCTCATCAAACACGAACTGATACAGCCCACACGTCGCAGGAACGGCAAAAGTGAATTCGACTTGTTCTCTCAAGCCTGAGTCGAACAGGCGACCTTCCGGTAGACAATGTGACAATTACAGCCGGACGCTCTAAACCAACTGAGCTATTGAGAGTGCCTTCCTAAAACGTACGTCAATATAAGTCAGCTTGGTCTTTGCTGCCGACGAGCCACAACCGGTATCCAGCGCGCGTTCCGCAAGATGTTGGAGCCTTTCGCGAGCCAAAAGTCGCGCAAGGTTTGGCGATTCGCAGTCAGCTTCCGCGCGCTCGTCGATCACTAGACTCGCGCGGGGAGCATCTTCACCTTTATCCCACAGCTGCTCAGATGCGCAGTAGCAAATGAAGCTCCTCCCAATCCGCGTCCACGCCAGCATCCATGGATAAATGCAATTGACAGTTTCCCGTCCCAATGCATTTCCCTGTTTCCAATTTTGGCCCTCGACTTGCATAACAATCACGCAGCCAATCCTGACGAAGCAAAACAGCCACTCCATCGGAACTAGCGAGGATCACACCCAACCCCATCCTTCCCCCAGACTTCCACCATCAAGCTCCTCAGACCTCACCTTTGCTTTCCACTTCGCACAACAACAACAGCGTCGCGTTTCTTGATTCATATCAGTTTTGGATCGCATTGATTACGCGACTCGAATTGTATAGTTTTCGTGCTTGCGCAATATATATTTCACGAGTAGTTTGACGCGTCAATCGTCGCATAGCAACCATGGCTGATAACAAACCCGAGAAGGGCGATGAAGGTACGTCGCGCAGCCATCACTCCTTCACACGGTCAACCGCATGCATGCCTACACCCAACACTCCACCATTCCAATTCCCTCCTCACCTGCGCTTCCCAAACACATCAATCACGCACCCACCTCCAACTTCATACTAACAAACCACGCCAGTATCCTGGCAATGGTCCGGCTCCCGCCCCTCCGGCACCGTCGCCGAAACAAAAGACCACGGCGACCTCGCCATAAAATCCAAGCGCGGCAACACCATCAAGAAGAACGCCGACCCCGAAGACCCAGCCGTGCACATCGCCCGTCCCGGCAACGACGTCGTCAAGCGCGCGCACGAGCTGGATGTTGAGGAGAAGAAGGCCGGCGGCGCTAGTGGGGAGGCGGAAGAGAAGGATGGGAAGGGGGAGGCGAAGACGGGGGAGAAGAGGGATATTGGGCATGTGGATGGGGCGGAGGAGAAGGAGGAGAAGGGCCCGGCGGGGAAGGGGAAGAAGGGGGGGAAGAAGGCGGTGACGGGGAAGAGGCAGAAGACTGCGGAGCCGGCGCCGAAGGAAGCGCCGAAGGAGAATGGGGAGAAGGAGAAGGAGCTGGAGAAGGTCGAGGAAAAGAAGGACGAGCCGCTTGCGGAGAAGGAGGAGGTCAAGGAACCCGAGAAGGCTGAGGAGAAAAAGGAGGAGGCTAAGGAGGAGGCTCCTAAGAAGGGCAAGGGGAGACCTACGAAGAAGGCGGAGGAGGCGGCCAAGGAGACCAAGGTGAAGACTACAAAGGCGCCGGCGAAGAAGAAGGAGCCTAAGAAGGCGGCTACTGAGACTGGCGAACCTCGTCGTTCCGCTAGGAACAAGAAGGACTAGGCATCCCACTAGGAAGCATCCTCGTTTCTCCTTGTGGTTGGGCACGGTGTTGTTTGGTTCGTAGGTCAATGGGTTGATCGTTGGGTATATGGGTTGTCAGACTTGGTACAAAAATCTTCTTGCGGAATCGGATGTCAAGAGAGTATGAGCTTGATATGTGTGATGTAACATAGGATTTGGTAGCTTCTATGGACCGGTATTGCTATGTCCTTCCTTGCCTCCATCCACGCAGTTGTTGCCGATGAGCCGCTGCTGATATCATAACCTGATATATCATCGAGTGCCTATCGACCTCGTTAGTCCTTGTTCCCAACCGTTTATGCAGACAATAAGGCATGCAAAAGCGCTATCAGATCTAGAGTTATCATTCAACGAGAACAGTGTCTCTCCGCCCCGTCTTGAAACATATTTTTATTGACGGTATCATCATTTTGACAAGGTACTTTGAGAAGAGAACTGACTCACCTCAAACACCATACAAGCGCTGATAATCACTACGCATGGCTCACTGAATCAACATGTGGTAGTGTTTTAAATCGCCAATTTATGAGGATGAAATTTGTCTGGAGACTGCAAGTCCCGTGATCTCTTTAAGCGAGGTCTAGCCGTATTTTAGTGAGCCGACAACAAAACGCGTTCTCACTCCGTCACCAAATTGTCTCGTGCTACTAAAGAACACAGCAACACCTCTGCTGGGTTGGAACTGTTGTGCTGGTAGCCGGCAAAGGCCACACGGCAGAGCATCCTCTCTATGATTACCGTGTTACTGCATGCTAGAGCTTAAAGCGCGCCGAACACAGCAGGTAGGCTACAGCATTGAGAAGCATGGAAAGAATCGTATACTCCACTGCCGGATGGCAACAGCTTTTGGATGCGGCTTATCCTACCTGTCGCTGTGACTTGAGTCGCATTTAATTTAGGATTTGAGTGGTTGCTCAACACACCGCGATAAGCGGATGCGGGCTGCGATGCCGGTTTTGGTTCCGTTGTCTCCTTTGACCCTTCTATCTTTCTGGCCGATCATTGTGGATCCTGCGAGAAGCAAGCACAGTTTCAGGTACCTAGTTTTTGCTTCTCTCTCAGTGACAATCCCGTTTTCATTGTGCTCTGCCAACGGCTCCAAGATATAACATACCATCTCATCCTTCGTCTCCGTTTCACGCTATTCGCCTCCATTGGTACAACGGGCAACCCGTCTTCATGTATGAGCCATTCTGTCTCAACGTTAGAGGTTTTCCGGTGTATCGTGCTAACTGCAAGCCCTCTTCTGTACCTCGCCGGAAGACCATGAGCTCCACAGAACCCTATAGTTCAACTACGTTGTCTAGAGAATCTACATCCACACCGGACCTATTGCAGCTTTGAAACAGGAACAGGATTAAGCTGGAAACTCCGACCATTCGACGCAGAAGTAGGGCACAGTGGCTGGCTGAGATCAACTCGGTGTACCCGAGCACGGTCAGCGTTCTGCACAATCATATCGAAGCCATCACAACATTGGTCAAGCGATCCGGATCAAATGCGTACCGAGCAGCGTACGGCCTAGGACGTCTGCGAAGACTCTGGGGTTTCCGGCAGCTGACAGGTCCATATCGAACAGTCTTGCGTCTCCCGAATGTTCAACACCATGTTGTACCAGGTATCCAAGCACATACGGCACGAGCCTTGGGCGCGTCGTCGACGGCATACCAGACCAGGTCCTGACGAGAAAGCGAACAATCAGTATGGCCCCAGCATTATCAGACCATGTCTCCGAATCTTGCAGGACATTACAGCCTTCCGTGCTGGATTCGAACGTTGTTCGGCGAATTTGCATCGATGTCCGACGTTATAACTCGTATAGTTCAATAAGGAAGCAATATATATATGGCGAAGATACCAGCAGCAGTAGGAACCCAGATCATCACCTCTTACCGTATTACGCTTCTTATCGCCCTCGAACCTATCGCTCTCGAAACGCTCTCAACCTATCGAAGTTCGCCCTACACTCATTACTCTGAAGGTCAAAAGCTTCTGTTCCTGCCGTCGACATGTGCATAATTGTACGTAAGCAGTGCATCCTCGGGCATGATCTGGAGGAGCGAACAAGAATCTGCAACTACGCGATAAGCAGAGCCGCAGCGGTTGCTGCAGTTGGACGCCCCGCAAACCTGCGGGACTTTATATGTCCCGAACCACATCTTTTGCGCGTTCGAACTCGTGAGGGACCTTGTCGCGAATGCCTCCGAGAGGTTCATGAGGGCCAGCTTCCGGACGGTCCAATTGAGGAAGTCGCACGTGACCGGTACCCAGAGCCAGAGGCGTAGGGCTCGGGAGTGCGATTTTTCGCGGTTACGGGCGCACCAAGGGTGGAGTTCGAGCGTGTGATGTTCACTGCTGTGAGCAGAACCGTACAGTGGCAATTCGCTATGAGCGTTTCTAGTATGACTTGGCGGTATATGTGTTTCTTTGGTTTTTTGTTTCCTTCACAATTCTTGGTTATACTGTGAGTCTTGGTGCGCCTTCTCGGAAAGCGGCAAGGCCTAGGAACATACCACTAGCTTAATTGTTCTTCAGTTCTGATTTTGGGTGGGATTCGTGATCAGTATTATTTCTAAGCACCACTGTCATTCGCTTCTCTTATCCCTGTTAGTAAACTACGGCGCTATCTCGATAGGTACGCTACTTTATCTCAATCAGAGCTTTCAACCCCTATATCTGCTGTTCTCGATTCTTTGTATTCGCACGTGATATTTGCTACTTTCCTTAATTGAATCTTGTCTGATCTCGATGTTGTTGGCCGAAAGCAACATTCTGTGCGCTTTGCAAGAGGTTAGTGATGTCCTTGTCGCCTGACCTCAAGGTGCGTTTCGTCTATGCCACGTCATATGCATAATATTGATTCCTTGTTTATCGTCCGCTCCTTTCCACATCTCTTTCGTTGCTGGTAACGGCTTTGTTGTTAATACTTATCGTAGATCGATCCTTTGTCCACAGCTAACAAAGCATTGTTGCGGCACTATAGCGAACAGCATAGATCGATCCTTCATCACGTAAGCACCACTCTATACTTCTTTGAATAAGAAGGGACGAACCGCCTTTCTGCTTTTCGAACGCCCCTGTCTTCCTAAGCCTCTCATATTGCAAGCCTTGGTACCACATCACAAAGAACGCGCGATGTGCCGACGCAACGCCAAGACTTGCATCCGAGGTCACGTACATCCAATATTCGATTGGTTTGCTTGCGAGAAATGTCAAGAAACGTGGGAGAAGTTGGGTCTGGAGACGGGCGCCCCTATGAATGATTTCGAATGCGACCAACCTGATGTGGTGTTCTTCGATATCGAGCAGGACAGCTGCAACGAGTGTGCTACGCTGGCCAACGAAGCGATAGACGTAGATGTCTCCGAGGCTGGTCCTTCTGTGGATGTCCATGCTGCGCTGGCGGCTCTTGGGTTGGGAACGGGGAGAATCATGATACCGTGATGCAGGCTTGGTACGAAGCAGGTAAGGTCAGTATAAGCTTCCCTCATGACCTCTCGGCGTCTATGGAGGTCTTGTGTTCCTTGCCCTTCCTTGACAGCTGTCTCTATGGCGAGGATCAAGATTTCAAAGGATTCTACTTCAACTTCTATTGCAATGGTGTTGTGACCACAGCTGGGACACTTGACAACGTAGCAAGGCAGGGAACTTCGACCACTTGGATCTCCTATGTCTAGCATTGTACAGATCTAGTTGCGGCATCTGCCTGTTTCATAAGTACATATCTAGATTATCATCATCGTTCCTGTTTTACCAATCTGTTCGCTCCTAGCTTCAGCTATATCTTCTTCAACTCTTTCAACAAACTTACACACACTACACTTATCCACAGCTATCAACCACTACACATCACCATGTGCTACTACGTAACCCCCCTGTGCTGGATCTACCACCCAAGCCCAAACCACGCCTTCTGGACCTATTGCGAAGCAGCCCAACTCGAGTACGAAATCGCCGACCAAGCCAAACCCACCCTCCACGACTCCCGCTGCCGCAACCACGACACCGCCTACGCCACCAAGCCCGTCCGCAACTGCCGCGCCTGCACCGAAGCCATGACCGCAGGCCTCCTCCCCAGCGACATCACCGCGGACTTCTACCCCGTGCAAACCTCTGACGATCCGCCGCTGGAGGTGGGCATGCCGCAGCCTATCGCGTCTGAGGGCTTTTGGTTTGCCTCTGTTGCTGAGGGGTGCCGGTGGGGGTTCGATCAGATGAGCTTTAATTGGCAGATGGCGCTGTACCGGTTCCCTGAGGAGGTGCAGAGGAGGTTGTTCCTCGTTGCTGCTGATTTGCTGCTTAGAGCTGATGGGACGGCTGATGCGGCGCCGGAGGATGTTGTGGCTCCTGCTGCGGAGGCGCTGCTCAGGATTGGGGTCATGGAGGCGATCATGGAGAGAGCGAGGGCGATGGGCGCTGACGTGGTGAGTTCGGATATGGCAGGAACTATCAGGTGGCGTATTCGGGACCGGTATAGGGCTAATCAGGCGGCGTGCGTAGAGTTCTATCGGCAGTTGGGGGAGGCTGCACCGACGGAGGAGCCGGACGTTGAGGAGCTGGTCAGAGTGGGGTTCTTCGATGAGAACTTCCCTGTGACTACGGGACAGCCTGTGGAATTAGGGCTCAGTGGTGGTGCGTATGCACATGATACCAGTGAGTTTGCAGTAACGGTACAAGTAGATGCAGGGGATGCTGCAAACGTCGATCAGCATGCGATTGCCGTGGAGCACCAGGCTGCTGCAGAGGAGTTCCTGGACTGGGATGATGATACACTGTTCGAGATGGTCCAGACTATTGCTGATGACGGTACCGTTGCGCCTCCCAACTCTCCGACTTTTTGAGAGATGACTTGCAGCAGAACACAACATCCCCCCCAGCATCCGGATACAGACTGCAAGGCGGCTTTCTTCTTGGTTATCTCATTTGTAGTGGACTTGACGGGATGAGGAGTAAGTGCAGGTTCTTTCTTGTTTTCCTAAGTTCTCTGTTGGTCTGGAAACGGTAAATGGAGTTAGGTTCTGGTTATCTAGATGGTCATTTTCCCGTTGCTTTTCTAGAAACGATCCCTTCAATTTTCGAGTATAAAGTCCTCTCCACTAGAGCTGTGCATCATGTAACGCTTACGAGGGTGGACAATCCATAGGTCTGTAAGCATTGCAGAACACAAGGTGATAGCAAACAGAACTCTCATGTCTCTCTGTCCATACCCGCGAAAGTCCGGCACAACACATCAACACAGTCACATTTAGACCAACAATCTCCTCAGTCTTTCATTGTTTAGCATCGACCACATGCAGCCACGTTACACTAGTCTCCAAGCCCTTTCTCAAGTTGGCACCTCCGGCTCATCTTTTTGCATTATCACCATTTCTATAGCATTGTTCTCTGTTGTCAGCCCAACCCGCAAGTACGAATACAGCTGCCCATTGCACCCTTCCCTCAGATCAGACAACCCATCCGCCTTCCTCAGCAACTCTCGAACCTTCGTCAGCAACTCTTACAGCTTCGCCTTTCATAACAGCACACAGTTCCACCCTTCCACGGCTCTAACCCAAGCTCACATCAATCCACCAACTCACCAACTCATCAACACCAACCCACAACCCCCCATAATGTGCACCCTCACCATCCCCCTCTGCGCCCACTCCCATCCCCTCCTCCCCACCCTGACCCCTTGCCCCTCAACCCTCCACCTCCACCGCACCTTCTCCGCCCTCTACTCCTCCCTTCCTTCCTCCCTCCCCTCCCCCTCCTCCCCCTCCGCCTCCTCTCTTCCCACCCCCCACGAATCGTCCTTCCACTGCCCCCACCCCAAAAGCATCCTAATCCTCCACCCCTCTATCCCCAAGCCTAACCTACCCATAGGCGAGGATTTCTTGGTTGAAGTAGAAGGGGTAGAGGAAGTTGTGGAGATTTGCGCGGGGGAGAGGTGGATGGCTAGTTTGAGGGGTGATCAGGGGGTTTGTGGGGAGTTTGTTTGTGGTGAGGGGGAGGGGAGGGAGGGTGCTGGCGGTAAGGAAGGAGGGTGGTGGTAGGAGTAGGGAGAGGAAGGGGGAGGGTGCGGAGAAGGAGGAGTGCGTTGATGGGGATGGGAGGGATGGCGCTGGGGGAAGGAGAGGGAGTCGGGATGGTGCTGGCGGTAGGAAAGGTGGTAAGTGAGGTTGCGTTTAGTAGTTGGTAAGTTCTGGCTCTTCCCTGTGGGTGGCTTGTCTGCTGGTCTTGCGGCCTGGTGCCGGGGACATCGTTGGTTATTGTGGGCGGTTGACGTTCGGTACGGCTTGGCGTTCGGGTATGGCGCTGGAGGTCTTGGGTCTGGATCCTTGTTCCTTCTCTTCGGTATAGTCATCTTTCTATAGAAACACATTGAGTCCACCATCTGTTATCGTGCAATTGTGCCCATTTGACATGCCCCTTGTGCAATGCAAATGTACGGTGAACTCCGTAGCCAGGTGAACTTCTAGCAGAGGTCAACAGAGACGGCTCAGGCTTCCATACGGTTCCAACGTGCTTTACGTCAACCACTGAGAGCCCTCCGTGCTGCCTTCACCTTAACAACGTAAACAATGATGCTTATGATACCGCTTCCACCATAGCAACCGACCCACAAACAACGAAGCCGCGTTATGGAGGGGCAGAGGCTATGATCGTGACCTTATGTATAACCTCACCTTACCAGCTTCGAACGCGAGCCATGCCTATTTAACGTGAAGTTCTTTCTCTCTTCTATTCTTCCACTCTTCCTATCCACACCGAACAACTTACACTGCATCATTACCCCTATCCATCAACCTTCAATCCTCGGATACACTCAACGCCGTTCTACATTCTTGCACATCCATCAAGCACCCCTTCGACTTCCAATCACAAACTCAAGATGTGCATGGAAGTCCACGTCTTCTGCCCAGTCGGGCACCTTAAAGGCGTGCAGCGAAACCGCTGCCACCTTATGCGCGTCCCAACCGTGGCTCAGACTGGCGGCCGCAGACTAGGTACCATGATGGAGTACCACCCTGACCGAGCCCCGTACTGCCGGGAAACGGACAGGTGGGTATACTTCGCGACTGCGGACAACAACAGTGAGGTGCAGGAGTGGATTTTACGCCGTCATGTCTTCTCAGAGGAGACTGAAGATACGTTCGAGGGCATCGCTTCGGGGGAAGAGTCGAGGAGGAGTCGTGACTTCAGAGAGTATTGGAGTACCTGGGAATATCCCAATGAGATGCGGTGGCCCTGTCGAGGATGTGCTCGCAATGACCCTGGTAAGACTGGTCCTGTTGCTCTACAAACCTTGAGACTTCTTCAATGCTGACCTTTGGTATAGACCACGCTCCAGTTGAGGTCAAGGTCAAGACTGAGGTCAAGACTGAGAGCGACGACGAGGAGGAAGAGCAGGAAGAAGAGGGCACCAATCCTACCGCTAGGGATGTCGCCACTAAGGTCAAGACTGAACCCGAGGTCAAGACCGAACCCAAGCTCAAGACTGAGCCCTCCGACGAATAGAAAGACACTAAGCACTGAGGTTGTGCCCTATTTTACTGTAACAAGAGGTTAGTCCAATGACCTCCCTCCTTTACCCAATATCCACTGACATGCCATAACACAGCGGCGAAGGAACCTCCTTGATTCAGACTGTTGTAATAAGGGAATTGAACACTGGGCTATGACATTCTGGACTTGAACTGGAAGTGTAGGAACAGAGATGACCATGTGCAGATGGACTTTTGTGAACGTCTTGCATACTCTTGCACCTCAGGAGTTCCGGTTGGAGGCATTCCATGCATTGTCATGCATATATTAGGGAGTAATAGGTGGGCTTGAATGACATGGATCGGCCGCAATTGGCAGCTATGCACAAGGCCATGACCATCCAATTCTTCTCCCAGTAATTTGATGTTATGGAAACCATCTGCAGTGCACCACGTGAATGAAGCCCCTATTTGCATCATGCCCATTGTGTTAGCAGATATTCGAGCACCACAGAGATGTGTTGCAACAAGCAACTTATTAAGACGCGCTAGTAGATCGTGACTTACATATCTCGCGTCGTTCGTATATATCTTCTGCTACCATGTTCACCTTGCATCCTCATCAACTATCCCACTCCCATCGTCGATATCTCCACCTCTACACTCAAGCCACGTCAGTAAATAGTATCCCGCAGCTTTATGTTAACACCGCCGTGAATCTACATTCCTACACGATCGTTAGCATCTCCTCAACTTCATCCTGTCGAGATGTGCTATCTCACCTACTCATTCTGCGCCAACGCGCATCTGCTCAACAAGCAGTACCGGTACTGTCGCAAGACGCGTACCAGAAACGCTCAGTTCGAGTCCTCAGCAATCCCTCTTGCACCGTTATTTCAAGCCAGCATCACCCCCAATCATCGTGCTGGGGACAACCTTTTGCAGCACCTTATGGTGCCAGCCTTGACTCAAGAACAGTCGAAGGGGGATGTCGTGATGGGTGGTATTGATCAGCCACAAACGCGCCCACCGTGCGATGTTTCCGCAGTATCCAACAATCACGCTACGCCCCAAGCACATTCCGGTGTATCGTCTGGCGTGGATCAACTCCTGCGATCCCTTGTTACGCCCTCAGTTGCACAGAATCAGACAACTGTCTTTCCCAATATCCGCACTGCGAATGCTCTCTTAGACCATAACACCATCCCAACAACACGAGATCGCAAGCCAAGACATTGTCCCATTGAGCAGACCGCCATCATCTACTCCCTTCCCAGCGGCGGCGATAGTGGTAACAGTCTACGAGAGACGGTTGAGGCACGATATCCACCGGACATTAGAGCTAAGAGCTTCGACGTGTGGTACATGTTCTCACAACATGGCGACGAGCGATACAGCCAAGATAAGGCTTGTGCCGTATGCCAGAAGGCGGAGGTTGACGATATCGCTGGATGCTTGGGCGCCATGGATGTCGATAAGCAGAAGGCCCCGGTCGCTGGGGAAGGTCTCGGGGAGGTGGACATGGAGATGTGTGGAGGAGTCGACGGTGAAGACTCCGGTGGCACTGGTAAGCAGCGATGACCCGGAGCCCAATGCTCTGATACTGATTTTGTAAGGTTTCCTAGTCAAGAGCAGAACGTCCAGATTCAGCTGCATGTTCTGACAGCAGTCCTTAGGCAGCCGAAGGCAACGTGTCTACCCGTTAGGATGAGAACGTGCGGTTGGAAGGCCATATGTCCCAAGCACACAGACGCAGGAACATCTCCTACCGGATGGAGTGTCATTTTACATGAGCAAGCGGGATGCAAGCGAAGTAAAAGTATTGAGCAACAGCGCAGGATCGAGAGAGGGAATTTCTTCTGTATGAAGATCAGGAGACGCTCAAAGTGTGCAGGTGCTCCTTGAAGAACACTCCTGGTTTGGAAGCAAGTAGCGAGAAGCTGAAAGAGGACCTTCTACAGCCGAAGATGTCTCGCACGGAAAGAGTGTAGCTAGAGCTCTTGTAGTTGGTACACGTGATATCGTGTTGACTTTCCGAAATGAGACGAACAGATTCTTGCCAAATGCTCTGACAGGGAGAACTTGAGAGGAAATGGCCTTCAATTTCTTTACGCGAAAGAGTGCTAGCACCCTGTACGTTCGGCAGCTCCGGTGTATCATGTAATTGCGCTTATTCCTCATCTCATCTCAACCAGCTCTAGTCCTGGGAGATACCGGCCGTCTGAGCCAGCGTGACCGGCTGAATTGGTCTGGATATATGAGTCGATGAGCCTATCTTTATATAAGCATAACGAGATGAAAGCGCTGGACATATTCTAGATGGCTGTTTTCTGAATGATAGCGACTAATTGTTCGCCGGTTGAGGTGGGAGCTTGATGGAAGTATGATGTCGGTTTTGGCTTCCGGAGGGGAGGAACGTCGTGCCGGTGTTGCACCGATTCCCAACGCTTCATCTTGTATCTTGCCAGCTCTCAACTTCTGGATACCCTCATCACTTGAGTTGGCTGAGACATTGTAAACGAGAGACCGATCATTACTGTTGGATCGGACTGCCTTTATCAAAGCTGAAGCAAACCATCCGGAGTAGCGCATATGGTCCGTCGTAGCTTAACAACAGCCAGCAGATGGTGGTTTAATAGGACCTGCTGGGAGGCCAGCGCTGTTCGTACAGAGTAAAACATACAACATCCATTGTCTCGCTCGCTACAAACTTTAGCGGATCTACCTAGCCATAGCAATCATCAACAGGTACAATCCAACTCAAGCTCAGCATAAGAACGTGAGCAAACCGAGCCTCGTACTTCTCTTGATCCGACTTCAACATACCGTTCATGTAGGAAGCAACTTCTCATGCGCAAAGCCCACATATTGGAGCTACCGAGCAATGCTGCATCAGTCCGTCTCCCCCCCTGCTGTGACTTAGGAGCGATTTCGCCCGTGCTGTATCTGCTTTGCCTCCTTTTGGGATTGTTTGAAGTGCTCGAAATGTTTTTGGAAAGCTTCGGCCACAATTCTTCTCATACCTGCTGCACAACACAAGCTCCTTCGCTCAATCCCACCTTCTGCTTTCCGTCCAAACATGGACTCGGCTCCTCCCCTCCCGTGACCCAGTGCTCTTCTTTCATCCAACAAGGGCATGTCGATGTCTGCAATTACCACCCTCCATGCAATCCACCCCTCATCCATATCACTCCTCGCCCGCCACTAAATCCCAACCCCTCAGCGACCCTTAGAGTAAATCTCTCAAAAGCACCTACAACACCCACCGACTCCCACTCCCTCCCCACATCCTCACCTCAAGTCCTCCCCTCCCCACTTCCCCGCTACCTCCTGCGCAACACCTAGACCGCACCCAGCCCACCTCCCTTCCACCGCATCCCCTCCTCCGCGTGCTCCCTCTCATCCACATGATCGACCTCCCCCTCGTCCAGATCCAGTATCCATCCAAGCGATTTCCTGACCCAAACCCCTCATCCTACGCCGAACAAGCCACGTCAACCATTACCAGAACGCACGCCCAGCTTGCCAACAGGCAAGCTTTTCGTCCATGAGCCATGGGAGAGTCACAGCATCACTAACTGCGAGGATATACCATCATCACAAGGAGAGAGAGAGAGAGAGAGAGAGAACCGCAATCTCCGCCCGTGAGCCCGTGAGCCTGTGGGTGGAGAAGGTTGAGAAGTCTGATGCTTGGCTTAGAGGAGTGAAGGAATGATGGGTTATACAGAGCAGTTGCAACGAGAGTCTAGATCCAATAATTAAATAGAGGGAGAGAGTACTTTATGGCCCCGTGGGGAGGGGGCGGTGGATCTTCCACTCTTACGACTAGAAAGCGAACGTGGAGATACGAATGAAGATCAGCGCCCCGGAACTTTGGGTCCATGTACGACTCAGCCGCTATACTGATAAGATGGTGATGCTGCTGCTGCTAGAGAGGATGATAAAGCTGCGCCTTGCCTTCCAGACACCTTACCCACAACAACGATGGATTGATTTCGTTTCTCATACATATGACGGAGAGTGCCTGAAGCATCTGTACACTGCAAAATTCAGCCACAGGCACCTAAGAGCTAATGCCTTTGAAATTAACTTTGTTAAAGAGGTTGCAGACGGGAGTGTGGCAGCAATATCGAGGAGGTTGGAGAAGTGTTGCCGGCTCGACCTCGGGCATCTCAGCCGATACCGCAGCGGAGACTTTTTGAACACACACGAATTTCTAGCAAGGTGCTCCACTCATCCACGCCGAGTCACACTACAACAACAGAACAATCAACAGACGTTGCACTTTCGAATAACATTTCGAATGTTTCTATTGCTCCACTACCAATTTCAAGCTCCAACAGCTCCAGTAGCTCAAAACTCTCTATCGTACACATTGCCAAATCTGCAAGCCCTCCAGCCATCATCGTCCAAGATGCTCGTCATCGTACATCTGTTCTACAACGTTTTTAGATGTACTCAATACATCCTGTCGTCGTCAAACTCTCACCCGCCAGCGGTAAGGATACTCTATAATCATGTACAGAAGTGAAGCAAAAAGTAGGAAAGCAAAGGTGTGGCCGTCAGTCGTAGCTAAGACTACTGGGGGCAAGGAAGAAAGAGGACAAGAGATCAAACAAGAGACGCCTTGAGGCTCGACAGGAAATCTAACAGTCTAGTCGCACATTTTGAAGGCAACATAATGAAAAGCCTTCGAGGTGCAACACCACCGTATGACAGTTAAAGAAAGGCTTTTGGGTGCTGCGAGCACAGAGAGTGCTTGACAGCAGTAGCCTAAGGATAAGGAGGAGCTTCAGTTGCTCGCAGGCGAATCTAGTAACCCGCAAGCATATCATCAAGCTCGTCCAGACCGACATCCTCACAATCCCGAATGTCAGACCAGCTCCAGTCCTGGTCGATGGACATGGCGGTCGGCTCCTCTGGCTTGGCGGGTTCTGGCTTCTCTGGAACGAGGACACTATCCCTTCGCTCGGCGTCATCAACAACGACTTCGGGCTTGACGTCCGGTTGTGGCTTCATGAGTGGGCTGCTGAAGCCAATGTGCTGCTGGGCAGGCAGAGCAAGTCTGTTGTGCTCCTGTCCAAAGAGAGCGGCGGCAGCTTCCGAGTTCTGCTGCTCTTCAGTCTTCTCTGGAGCGTCTACTTGCATCGCGATGGTCTGTTGGTCTGAGGACGCGTCCGGCGATCCCTCTGCGGCGGCGCTAGGCTCCCGTGACAGCTCTTCCTTGACCTGCTCCGTGGTGCTCATCTTCCGCTTGAGCAGTTTCGAGACCATGAGGGTGAACTCTCGCTCATCCCGATCCGGCGCGACGGCTTGCGCTTGGCGGTTGTGGAGCATGTTGCTGGCCGTTGGTGCATGCGAGGAAGTCGTCGACAGGCTGTGGAAGGAGCCTCCGGGCGTATCCACATTACCATCGTCATCACCTTCCAACTCAGGTGTGCTGAGGTCGACCTCCGGGCTGGGCGAGAGCTGCCGACGTCGTTCCGTGTCATCCTCTCGGTCGGAGTGCTCGTCCCGCACCGAATTCGATGACAAAGAAGGGGAGATGATGCGTGTCTTGGCCAATTGTGTCTCGAGCGAGGGTTCTGGAATCGGTTGTCGTGGGCATGTGGTAAGGTAAAAGTAGATGCGTCGTGGATGGCTGTCGACGAGCTCCTTTGCGATTGGGCATGGTGCCAGAGCCGACCAACCCGGTCTACGGATGTAGGTTGTTAGGCGCGATGAGATGATGGCGGCGGGGTTCGCGGAGCTGTATGACAAAGGTAAGTCAGCATGCTTCTTGGTACGGCATTGCGTGAAGTGGAGCAGAGGTGGAGTAAGTGCACCAAGGTAGGGTACCGGACAATCAACAGCATCTAGAAGCACATGCGACATACCTTTCCACAGCGGGCACCTGTCTCTCCAGGATGGCTGCGAGCTCCTTGACCAGATGCGGTCTGTTTCCCGTTTCCTCGAGCTGCTTGATGGTTGCGACAACGATATCGTCCTTTATGCCCTCGGTGTCGACCTTGACCGACGTGGTGTGCTCACCAGGCGAGGGTGGCGGTGTGTGTTCGGCTGCATGTCGTGAGGAAGGTCGCTCAAGCTGCAAGCTGGGCTTTCTCGAGTGAGGTTGCGACGGTGGCGGCGATGCGGCTGAGGTAGATGTGTGCGATCTCTTGACCCTCTTCGCAGGTGGTGAGTTCTGTTGCTGTTCCTCTGTCGGGGTGGTGGCGGTCTTGGGCGGTGAGCGATGAGATCGCGATGTTTGTGGAACGTGGATGCCGAGCTCCTGTAGCGACAACGACTTTCTCCGTGTATTGTAAGGCATGGTGTCGAGTGAATGAAGTGTAGTTTAATTGTAGTGAATGCAACAGATCCAGAAGTGGAAGAATGACTGTGAGGCAAAGTGGTGAGGCTCCAAGTGTCCAGCACGGTGACAGGACAAAATGGCAGGGTGACGACGGGACGGTATGGCGAGGGTGAGATTTTGGTCGCGCGACGAACGCTGGATGGTCGCTTATTTTTTCAGTTGTTTTGCTTGTACTCCTAGCTGGTGATGCCGGCTGTTGCAAGGAAATGTAGCAGGCCGCAATATGTGAGCGGGCTGCGATTGGCCGGGCGGAGGCGAGTGGAATGCAGCGTGCAGGAATGGTGCGGTGCTGGGATGGATGGATGAAGATGGGGTAACGTCTGCAAAGGGATAGCTTCGTATGCACGTAACGACCTTGCGATGCTAGCCTTGGCTGCTGATGATGGTGAGATGTGTGGTGGTGGTGGTGGTGTTGGCGTGAGTGATGTTGGATGATGGATGATGGAAGAAGGTTGTGTGCAGAAGACAAGCAAGATCTGAGCAAGAGATCTCTCGTTTCGCTCTCGTAAGATGTGGAGGCAACTTCTTTCTGTTCAGCGTCGAAGGCAACAGCAAGGGCGATGGCGATGAAGTGGAAGAAGCTTCAAAAGAGCTGTTGTGGGTCGCTACAAGTGGACCTTGTACCCTTGTACCCTTGTACCTTTGTAGCTGGTACCTCCCGTGGGAACCTGTCAAGGGACGCTGTTTTCCGCGACTGGCCTGTGAGATGTTGCAGCTCCGACGACGGAGACACAGAAGAGCAAACGATGTCGGCGTCAGATGCAGAAGAATACGGAGCAACACGGACAGGAGTGAAGTTGGACAGAAAGGAGGAGACACGGAAAAGTCAACTGTCACAAGTCACTGCTCCCAAAGCCATCCAACTTCCCGCGGCGAAGCAGCTGTCTGCCGGGCGGTCTGTGATGCGAGATGGGGGGGGAGCCAAATTTTCCCGAGTGGAAAACGTGGTTTTCAGAGGCCACCAAAAAGCATTCGATGGCCCGATTGGGCTAGTGCTGGTTTGCCGTTGCGCCTTGCTTCAGCTTCATGATTCATTTTATTTTGGTCATCAGGAGATGAACAGCTGGTCATAAAATATTATTCCTTCTGTAACGCTTCGTAACCCGGCTGATGAGGTACTTGCGTGCATTGGGCTTCAGCAGAGCGGAGTTGTAGCCTACAACACAAGAAGATACATAGATACCTCGCTGTGCCTATTCATGGCCAACGGCACTGCTGCCTTCAAGGAGCATTCCCCAACGCAACGGGCATCAACAAGTCGATCCCTCGTCGTCATGTTCATCAACCAGATATGAAAGATCGGCAATGGTGTTGCATCCGGCTTCGTGACGATTGGTCCATCACCGCCCTCAGTAATGCTCAGTCATCCCTGTCCATCTCACTTGGTGTGCGTTACGAGCTGGCACGGCTGGAACGTCTTTTCCAGCAAAGTGGTTGTCAAATCTCTTTGATCGTGGGCCAGATTCCACATGCCCTGTGGTCTGTGTCTGTTCGCTACACCACCTCCAGCAGCGACGGCAACAAGCTGTCTTTCCTCTCGTGCCGCGTCGCAGAGACAGCAACACCAGCAGCCCCTTGGTTGTGCCGGCAGAATTTTGAATTTAGCAACAAGCAAGACCCCGGTTCAGGCTACTGTACGATTAACACAAGCGCGACAGGCCGGAGCCTAAGCCTATGCGTCCAGCCAATCATGGCAATGGTGATGGAAGCTATGAAAAGTTCGGTATTCCATTTCCGGTCCTTGTATGCGTGCCCGTTCGATCAATCATGAGAAGAACGATGGAAAACCTGACTGCACTCAAGCCGCTTGAATTCATGCAGCAGCTGCATCTTGGGTACCGTCGCCTGTCCATAGCCTCAAGCGGGACAAAAAATAACCTCCAGCTCCTCATCCAAAGCGGCAAGGCAAGCACAGTGCCAGATCTGCCCAAATCTCAGTAGTGAAACCAGCCGAACGACAGCCCCTGAATCGCTCCATCTTTTTTTCCTCCATCCGCTATCGATAAAGTGGAGTTCTAGAAATTCGGTCGGGTTCCCGACTGCCGAAAGACCATTTTTTTGGTTTTTGGAAACTCAGGACCCACAAAGCTGCTGGGCCGACATCACCACCTGCATCACAACTCGCGTGAGCATGGGAGTGACTTCTGGCACAGGTACACGCGGTAGTAGGCAGTTGTTGGTGATGGCAGATGCGCGTTCCAGGGGACAACGCCGGAGCGTGCAGCGCGTCCAGTCAACGGTCTTGCTTCGCGAACTTCCACATCTGGTGCAAAAAGCACGATGAGAACGCGCCAAGGCTGCAGGTCGTGGTACGCGCAAAGCATAGCGGAGGACAACCCCGATGCCTGTCGTCAGGATACATCTGCCTGCAGAATGGTGCTGTTCTCGCATGCGATGCGACAGGTCGTGGTGATCAGCGATTCATGAATGAGGAAAGCCTATCCAGCAAGGCGTGCCAGGCAGTTGAGCACAGTTGTGCGGCTGCCCGGCGGCCACCTGTTAGTGCTGTTCTTCGCCTGGAGACACGCTCGCATCCAAAGGGTCGTGATAGACGGTGACACAACGTTGGCGTAGCGACAAACTTCGCCGAGTTGATCCTTCCGCCCTTCCCCGTTGAGCCACCAATGAGCGGCTGGCGGTCAGCTTCATCACTCCGCCAAGCATCCATCAACTGGAGCAGGATGCCTCACTCTTATCCTGCAACATGCCATCAAGTGCAGGCATCCGATAAGGGTACGATCTGCCATCACCACCGTGGTCTCGCCGAGTGGTAAGACCAGCGTTGGAGACTTCAGCTCGCCGGCGCCTAAAGAGAGGATCGTCGTCACCTGATGACGCAGCACCCTGAATTCGACCCCACGCAATCCGAGATCGACGTTTCTCCGCTCAGGGGGATCGGCGCACACGGCTCGTCAATTATCCTGAATCCGAGCCGCATCGGCGGCACAGCATCACAGCTTCCCGAAAAGGACAGCTGCATCATTTCACCGCCAAAGCGGCGTTGCTTGCCCTCAGCTCGATGCAGGTGGGGATCGAACAAGCATGCCCTCATCTTGCCAAGAGGACGTCAGCAGAAGCCGGGCACTGGGAGCTGCCGTTCGCCAGGCCAAAGCTCCTGCCACATCATGCATCATTGTCCCCACCAGGAGCTCTTTGGCGTCGGTTTTGAGTTGCTATCCTCTGGCTTCCCCTGATCGACAGCGGTTGCTTTGTTCGGGTCCGATGATGTCGTATCCGCGCCCATGGCTCTGGCCGTTCTGGCGGCTCTTCGCATGATGCTGTTGTCCTCAGCTGTTGGGTCGTCGCGCTTCTCCTGAATTGGGTCAGGTGACGACGTGTCCTCGCCCATTGCTCGTACAGTCCGCTCTGCCCTCTGTATTATGCCTTCGCTCTGTTTGCCAGCCCACTTGTCTGGCCTCTTCAGCTCCATCTCCCACTGTGTACCGAACCACTGCCTCTTGAGGCTTACGACTTCCAGCCCGCTCTCCTTGACCAACTCTCCCATATCCCGATTATACCAACACCCATACTTCTCCGCGTGCTTGTGTACCGACTTATCCAGTATCCTATTGATCCAGTCATAGTACCCCCTGCCATGCTCGAGCAACAGTATCCTCCCATCCGGCTTCACCGCCCTCCCCAGATTCTGCAACAGCGCAACAGGCGTAGGCGTACTACACAATCCCATCGTCTCAACCACCGTATCATACCCCTCCCCTTCCCCTGGCCTCTCCAACCTTCCCCCTTGCTCCCCAGACACAACCTCCACCGGTCCCGGAATCGCATCCGTAGCACTACCAACAATCCACCTAACCCTCCCACTCAAACTCCTCACCTCCCCCGCCCCATCCTCCACACCCATCCCCTTCCCCCCAGCCCTACCCATCCCCCACATCTTCCTCACCTCCCCACCCCTCCCCCTCACAGCCTCCGCATCCCACTTCCCCCTCGCCACCCCAACCATCTCCCCGCTCTGATCCACAAACGTGATGCTCCTGATCGCGCCCGACGAAAGAGGGTAGTACGAGGCGTTGCGGCCGGTGCCGACGCTGACTTCGAGGACGTCGCCCCGGGCTTTGGAGAGGAGGCGCCGGCGGTAGTAAGGGAGGAGGAGGAGGGTTTCGGACCAGGCGATTTGGGCGTCGAAGGTGGGGGCTTGGCTGTTGTAGACGGTTTGGGTGTTGAATAGTTTGGTGGGTGGGGCGCCGGTGGGTTGGGCTTGGGCTTGGACGTGCTTGTCGGATTGTGGGAGGGTAGGGTCGGAAGAGGAAGAGGAAGGGGGAGGAGGGGTGGGAGGGGAGGCTTGGAGGGAGGTGTATAGGGAGGCGCTGTAGAAGGCGACGGTGAAGGTGAAGATTCCGCCGGCGATGACGAGCGGTCGGGGTACGCCGAAGATGTGTTTGGTGTTTGCTTTGAGGGCGCGGGGAGCGGTCGAGGGAGGGGTTACGCCGTAGGTTCGGGGTTTGCGCGCGGCCATGTTGAAGACGTGTAGGTATGGGGTGTAGGAGAGAGCACAAGAAGTGAGCGAGAGAGCAAGCAATGCAGATGGGTGAATATCAAATAGACGGTCTGTGAGGGAGGACTTTGATGTCCGAGAAAAGTTTCGGAGCTCGAGGGAGCTTGGGGCAGGTCTGCCTTGGACCCTCGGGGCTTGAGCTTCGAGCTTGTCCCGCATGTGCCGCCGCAGGTTGACTTCAATCTCAAGGCGGGGTTCCGGACGCTGATAATGCATGAATGCGCCCTTCGTTATCTTCTTCTGGGTGACTTGTAGACGCGAGGATGGAGTATCTGCTTCTGATCACTGTAAAGCGCGAGTTTATACTAGATTCGGAGATAGATTTGGGCTTTCGTGTGCGTTTGTTAGATTTCGTTGATTTATGAGTTTACTCTTCTCATCTTGTAGAAGAGGAAATCTATATTTACGTTTTTATAAAGCGAGCAGCAACACCCACTCAATTCTCTTAGTCGCACATATCCCCCTTTCTCATAGTCTCCGCCGCTGTCATCATGTCTTCCTCTTCATCTTCACACTCAATCCCCTCCTCCATCCTCATCATCGGCTCCGGCGTCTTCGGCCTTTCCACCGCCCACGCCCTCATCAACCACCCTGAGTTTCAATCCACCAAAATCACCATCCTCGAGCGGGGGGACAATGCTTTCGCCGCACCAGACGCCGCCAGCATCGAAAACTCCCGCATCGTCCGTGCAGACTACACCAGTCGTCCATATGCGGTGCTCGCTGCCCTGGCACAGGAAGGCTGGAGAGGGGACTGGGGCGCCGAGGGTCGGTATGTCGAAGACGGTCTCCTCTTGGTCGAAGATGGCGATCCATCCGAAGAGCAAGAAGGAGAAGAGTCAGGCTGGCAAGCCGTCAAAGGCTTCAAAGACAAATGGCGCTTCGACGGCACAGGCATCGACCACTGGCGCGCGCGGTCAGAGTCCTCACCAGACCAGAACGCAGGGGAGAAGAAAGCTTATGTCAAGCACAGCCTCGAGAACGTCCTTGCACTGTCCAAAGAAGGTCTTCTCCCTTCCTCCTCAACCAGCAGAACCATCACCTCCCTCCCCACCGCCTCCGCCATCAACAAAGCCTTCAACACAGGCGGCCACACCGGCACCCGCGGCTACCTAAACCCCCACTCCGGCTGGGCCAACGCCGAAACCTCCCTCCGCTACCTCCACTCCCTCGTCATCTCCTCCTCCCACGTAACCACCATCCAAGGCACCGTAACCCACCTGCTCACCTCCCCCTCCAACCCCACGCAAATCATCGGCGCAGCATACACCACCCCCTCCGGCACCAGCACCCACAAAACAGCAGACCTCGTCCTCCTCTCCTCCGGCTCATGGACGCCCTCCCTCCTCGACCTCCGCGGCATCGCGTCCTGCACCTCCCAATCACTAGCCTACATCACCGTCACCCCTCAGGAAGAAGCAAAGTACAAAGACCGCCCTGTGATCCTAAACATGAGCACCGGGTTATTCGTCTTCCCGCCCAGGGAAGGGGTGATGAAAGTCGCCCGGCACGCGTATGGATACGCGAATCCGACTCGTATCCGTCTCCCGCGGCCATCACCACCCTTGGAGGAGAAGCTACCCAGCATGGCGGAGAAGCCGGCTAGTGTGCTATCGCCGGGGACGCGCCCTTCCTCAACCTCCACCTCAGCCTTACCTTCCACCTCTTCCACCTCGCCGTCCCGTTCACAGAAAAGGGATGAATACGTAACAATCTCCCTCCCTCCAAAACCTCCCACACCAGACCTAAACCACCACCCCATCCCCCCCCGCGACCACACTCTCCTCCAATCCTTCCTCCGCCAAACCTACCCCTCCCTCCCCCCTCGACCATTCTCCTACACCCGTCTCTGCAACTACCTCGACACCTCCTCGGGGGATTTCATCGTGACGTACCACCCCTCCTATACTGGATTGTTCGTCGCGACGGGCGGGAGTGGGCATGCTTTTAAGTTTTTGCCTGTTTTGGGGAGGGCTGTTGTGCAGCGGATATTGGGGAGGGATGTGAGCGGGGGTTTCGGTGTTGGGGAGAAGGGGAGGGGGGAGTTGGATAAGCTTGGCGACATGTGGAAGTGGCCTGAGCGGAAGGGTAGTCAGCGGGAGGAGAAAGAGATTGGTGATGGTGACGGAGGGGAGGACTGGACGAGGTGGATGGTTTGGACAGAGGATGGGAGTCGTGGTGGGGAGAGAGGCTTGGTGCTCAGGGATGTTATGCAAGAAGGGCAACAACTCAGAGGAAAACTATAGTCACACAGCTACGGCCATACATTCACCCATCTTGGACATCATCTACATTGGATGTCATCCATTCTCATCTAGATATGTATGCTACTTAGGCTCGATATCAGACTGTTGCCACCCGCTGCACTCCGCATCGCAAGGGCAAGATGAGAGAAAGAAACATCATACGGGAATCATATCCCAGAAGCCATGGCATCGCAATGGTAGCTCATGTACTTCACCACTTCACCTTCACCACCATTCGGTCTTCCTCCGTCACCACCATCATCAATCTAATAAACCACCATGTGACACCGACCGACCACCACCACGCCTCCATGACTGATAATAGAAGGGAAAGATTATGGCGGTACTGATCGACCAGCAAACCACCGCCTTCTTGGGTTGAAAAGCCAGCAGTGTGCGACCTTCTAATGTGCTTGTGCAGGAAAAACAAAACAGGACGGGAACAGAAGGATTATGAAAGATGAAAGCCTGCTAAGAGAGCTCCCACAGGTGACCAATTTTATCGCCCGTAACACCATGCAATGCTGCAGAATGCTTGTGAGAAAACAAGGAAGAAACTGAATGCCAGGTAGTCAGTTGATAGTCAAGCACGTGAGCTTGGCCGATGACGGCAAGACAATCGACAGCAACCATGGCAGTGAGGTAGACAGCATGACCTCATGTGAAGATGGGTACTAGTACAGTTGATGTCGCAGTCCACACTGTCTTGTGAACCGTTTTGTGAATGTTTGACGATTGACTTATGACTTGCGGAAGTCTAACGTTGTTAGCTTGGCTCAACAACCATCACATGCAAGCGGCTGACTCACCAGAGAGCACAGGGTAGATAAGCTCAAACGCCTGGTAAATCTCCTCTCTGACCTTTGCACCCGTCAAGACAATCTTTCCACTGACGAAGATGAGAAGCACAATCTTGGGCTTCATCATACGATAAATCAAGCCAGGGAACAGCTCAGGCTCGTAGGAGCTGAAGTTGTGATGGCGAGACGCCAGACCCTCCAGACGGATGGGGAACTTGATGTCGCAGGAGCCGACAATGTTCTGGATCTTGAAGTCGGTGAACTTTGCGTTGAAGCCGAGCTTCTGGATGATACGCGCGTACTTGCGGGAAGCAAGCTTGGAGTCATCTTCCGACTTGGCACCGGTGACGACCATCTTGCCCGAGGCGAAGATGAGTGCGGTAGTCTTCGGTTCACGGATACGCATGATGACGGCCGCGAAACGCTACAGGACACTTGTTTAGCAACCAGCAGTAACAAACACATCAGGTCTCATATGTACCTTTGGGTTGTACTCGGCGTTACGAGCGTGCAGCGCAATCGTCTTGAGGTCGAGACGACAGTCAAGATTGACGGTAGCGACGATGTTTCTTTGGCAAGCGCATTAACACCTGCTATATCCATGACAGATGCAGCAGGATGATACTCACTGAAGCGTAGGCACAATACCACTCACACCCTGCCCTGCTTGCGGTGTCTGAGCGGGAGTCACAGGTACCACGGCGTTGCCAGCAGCGTTTGCGGCTTGGCCTTGACCATTCGAGTATCCATTTCCGTGTTGTTGTCCATCTTTTTCAGACGGCGGCGTCAGGTCGCCGGCTCCACCGGGAAAAGAAAGCGAGGACGGGGATGTGAAGGCCTTTGCCTGCTGCGCGTTCGCAGGGTGGGTTGTCAAAGAGCTCATATCCATCTTGCCTGATGCGAGAGTGAGATCTGGATGACGGTTGACAAAGGTTGACAGTCTGCAAGCAGCGATCGCGTTAGGACGAACGTTCGACTGACGGAAGCAAGGGAGAAGTGAAGTGGAAGGTTCGAGATGACCGTAGATCGAATGCGACGACGAGGCCGACGAAGGATCTGATCGGTCGAGTGGAGTGACAGGTGAAGTCGTACCGTTAGTGGGAGATGAACAACCAAATGCCTCCCCTACAGTCGCTGTCAGGTATTGTTAAGTGAAGTTGTGTGTCGCGACTATTGTCAGACAGATGTTGCGGACTTGTCAATAAAAGGCGAAACCAGCTGGCCCTCGACAACAATGTCTGAATGGGTATTGACGATGCGACAGCGATGAGGATGATGGTTGTGTCGTGAGACTGTGAATGACTTGACAGTCAAGTCAAGAATGCAACAAGTCGCTAAAGGCAAATGAAGTCGGAGGATGCCGACTGTTCACGTCGCAGAGAGCGAAGATGTACCGGTTCCCGATCGGAAGGTACAAATGCAAGACTCGCGAATGATCGGAATTTGATGGACAGAGCGATAGATTCGTCTATCTAACGTCTGCAAGGGATTCGGAGAGTGATTAGGTGAGGTTTGTTGCTGGCGGGAAGGTAAGGCTGTGCGCAACAACAAAAGCAGGAGCCTAGGCCAGTAGCGTCAAAGGGCGATAAAAGTTGGGGGGTGGGAGGGCAGCGGTATTTATACCCATGAGTCACCGGCCTGCCGAAATCTCTGCCTCGCCGCTAGTGCCGCATGCGGAAAGGCGCGCCCCATCGGCGGCTCAGCGTCACGGCCAATCACATGCACGGGCTACGCAATCTCAAACCGCCTTCAGCCGGCTCAAACACCAAAAAAGCCTTCTTCTGCCTCTTGCTCCCTCCTTTCTTTCGCTTCTCCTTTTCTGGGCCCTCTCCTTTTTCTCGCTTCCCCCCTGTCCGTGTGTCGCCCTTTGCCCTTCCGTGTCCGTGAAAGTTTGCTTTGTGCCTTCTTTGACCGGACATGCATGCACGACAAGCAACGGAAAAGCTTGCGTTGTCGCATTCTGCACGTCGTAACGCTGATGGTAAAGAAAACCGACCTCAGCCTTTCGATAAAAAGGCTGGTTATCGCCACCTGTTGTTGTCGTGCGTGTGAAATGTGAGTCACCCATCTAAGCTTCTGGGTCGACTTGCTCCGCGGTCGCTACCCAAATCGATGCTAAGTAGCGAACTCCTGCAATCCCCACACTGCGCCTCTGCTGCCCCGTCATTATGACGACACTGAGTGATGCGGTGCATTTCAGCAACGATGTCGTCGAAGACCTACCTGTGCAAATGTGAAGAAATATAAAAGGCGTGAAACGGAAATACGAAAAACGTTCATCGACAAACCGCGCTCATGTCGCGAGGCTGTTTCACAATTCCGCGTCGCATTCCTTGACCGGCCGGTCCAGGAGGGAGGGGAAGGTTGTGGGTGGTGGTGTTGGTCCTGGCCGGATTTAGGCATCCACTTCGTCGCTGATCGCGACGCGACCCACGGCTGGCTTGTGATTGTCCAGGGAACACTCCCTTTGCTAGCTGTCCACATCCCGGTCCTGGAGTTGAGGCAACGTGTCCGGTGAGCGTCGTGAATCGTGCTATCCATTGGAAAAGTCTTTTGGTGCCCGAGTTGGTAACTCTGTTTGTCCAGAGGTACTCCGTAGCCTTGTGTGGAATCAGCAGTACTGAAAATACTTGACCGGTTCATCCGGAAAGCCAACGGTAGTAGAGAGCGGAAGCTGAGGGATACCGTTGACGATAGTTGCGAGGTTGGTCATTGCATTGGACATGCAAATGTCGTACCAGCAGCATGCTTGAGGATTGATTGAAGTTCTCAATGAAAATGTTGGACCTCTCTTTGAGCCTTGTTGTGCGGATTGTGAGGGAGAAATGGTGGGAAGAGGGATTAAAAGGACACAGAATCTGGGAAGCTTAGCAAGCGAAGAACACGTGAGCCATCGCTGGCCAACACCTTTAAGCATGCATTCCTCGTGATTCGTGCGAGCAGCTGTTGGACCTGAAAATACGTGCTTGAAAGCTTGCATCTACAAAGCTGACAGTCAAATGGGACACGTACACAGGGCAGCGTTTGAGCGCAGAGCATGACATTCATTCAACTTTTGGGACAGCCTCTATAGTACAAATTGAGAGAACACCGCAGCTGCCTCATAAACCAAGCCTCCAGACATCATGTCTACAAGTCATTGGTAGACGGTCTATACAAGTCATGCAAACTGCTGTTCTGGCCTTCTGCTCCCCTACGTTTACCACCCTGCTTTGATGAGGTCGACTTTTCATGACTACTATCAAGCCTGAGCCGTACTGGTAGAGTCACTATGCCGGAATCTGTAGGAAAAATCGAACCAGGTTTCCTTCCATCACCACTGTCAGTAATCACGTATAGCGTTCAAAGGTAAGGATAGCGGGTTAATCTCTGTATGGGTGAGAACTCGAACGTAAAGATACTATGGCGGCCACAGCATGGGGAGGATAATAATCACCAGTAAGCCCTTCTGTCATATCCCGCCTCGTACCCTGCCCGTGGAGGGCTCCTAGGCCTGCGACCTGGGGATGGAGGCCGTCCATAGCCACGGTCGTGACCGTTCATGTACGGATCAGCCTCGTAGCGGCGGGGAGGTGGACCCCGTGCGTCGTAACCGTCCTCGGGATAGCGAGGGCGCGGCGGGTAGCCATCTTCAGGAGGTCCGCGAGGGCGTGGTGGGGAGCGTCCGTACCGGTCCCTGGAGTCATAGTAGTCACGTGGTGGGGGAGTGCGGCGGCGGTAGTCTTCCCGGCGTGGGCTGTAGCCGCGAGGTGGTGGACCCCGCCTGTCATAGTAGTCATCATACCCACCAGGGCCTCCGTAACCTCTGCGGCCACCTGGAGAACGAGAACGGTACCGGTCCCTTGGGCGCTCATCCTGGGTCTGTCTTGAATTAGCCACGGTGCATTGATAAGGGAAGTGGGTCGAGCCATACATCGGCAACGCATCGAACAGTCTGACCCTTGAACTCACGGCCGTCAAGCTTTTCGACCGCGGTCTTGAGGTCGTTGGCAGTCTCATATTCGACGAACCTGGCAGAGGACGATCAGCTACTGGACCTGAGTATTCATGCTTGGACATTGGTTCTTACCCTCGACCATCGCGGTCGCGGCTTATTTCGGAGTAGACAACATCAAGGCCTTGGTGACGGGCAAAGTCTTTGAGATCCTATACTCCAGAGTAAGTCCAGTCCGTTCCTGTCGAGTTGACTGTAGGATCCAGTCCTTGGTGAACCAGTCCTTGAGACGGCTACCGTGGGTAGATGGTCCCTCCAAGAATGTGCAGTACAGAGCTTCTACAGGAGGACCACAGACGAACATCTATGGCCATACTCATGGATGCAGACCAATCTGAGGCTCATATGGGGAGGAACCAATGGTACGTAGGACAAGTTGCCAAGAAGATGGAACCAAACCCCATGACAACTGAGGAAAGGCCCATATCTGGTTCTCGGACAACAAGAGGGCATGGAGGCTACCGGTACAGGTCACGGCCAGACAAAGTGCATCCATGAAAGCCTGGAAAGAAGGAGAGTGAGCTAACCTGCCAACTGGTCTCGACTGGGAGGCCAGAGAGTTGCATGCGGTATGCGGTACGTCGTGGGCGGGGTGGAGCGCGTTGTTGGTCGGGGAAGCCATCGTTACGACGTGCGCCGCGAGCGAATTGAACAACCAAGCGTTGGCCCATAAAGTCCGATCCATCTAGTAAGAAGGTAAGCCACTGGTGATGTGTTGAATATGGTGAGGCGCAAGGACATACGGAAGGCTACAAGCAGATGTTAGCATTGCGTATATTCAGAGATGATCACTTAGAAAACTCACCAGGCACGACGTCGCGTGCGTCCATGGCATCCTTGTATTCGATGAAGCCAAAGCCGTTCATTAGCTTAATCTCAGTGATTTCGCCGGTTCCATGGGTGTTGAAATGGGCTTCAACGTCGGCTTTGGTAGCTATGGCAGGCTCTCGGTCAGCATGGCCAGCTCCATTCCAAGTAGCAGTAGGTTTTGAAGCTCCAAAAGTCTCCAGGTTTCACTGGCCGGGGTAGCGCGTCCAAGCATGATCCCGATTGTAGTCCTCCACTGTCCAGATGTGGGAAGCAAGCATACCCTCTCGAGGAACGTTCCCCAGATAAAGTCTGGTAGACGATACGTCTGCCATGGTTGAGCGGATTCAGGTACCCTCAGGCTACCGATGTCTCAAGGAAGAAGGATAAGCGGTGGGGATCCGATGCTACGTTTCGCTGAACGTATCCAAGATGTAAGGCGACCGTCCGGCAGATCCTGGTGGAACAGCAAACGGCCAGAAGAAGTAGTGGTGATGGGGTTCGGTGAGCGTTGAGAGCTGATGGAAGAAGTGGAAGCTGGGGAAAGCTACAAAAGCAGGGCGGGCGACAGCGGCGTCCGTGCGTCGTTGCTCGCCTCGCGCGGATGCCTCATATCATTGGCCAACACCGGTTCGTGGATGCATGACCTGCATTCATTGACAGACCGTACCACGGATAATATCGCGCAGCCGTCAAAGGATCGGATTGTCTATCACATGCATGCGATTGTCTTCCATGAAGTGGCTAGAGACGGCGTGGGGTAGTATCAATCTCTAAGAATATCGTGATGCCGCCGAGGCTCGCAATGCTGATACGGCCCGGATGTCCTCGTCCCTGGTTTGCCCTGTTGCCCTGAAACTGAGGGATTCTGAGGGCGGCGCTGGATAGAGTTGCTGCTTCTGGAAGGTGATCAAACGACGGAAGCGCTCTTTGACAGCGGTGGGGCCCGTTAGTGGAAAGGCTGACCACAACTTGAGATGACTATCGTGTGAACAAGGCTGTAAGACTTTGATGAGAGCACATTTCGCTTTGTGGGACCATATATACTGTACATAACGCATCAAGGACAGAGATGAAACTGACGAGCTTTCATTGAATGGAAGAACAGTCTGACAGAGTTCGAACAAACATAAGGGAACAACGACTGGGGTATATCAAGACTAGCATCGCACGTAATGAGATCGCTCAACCGCAAGGTCTTAAGAGTATCAACGAACTGATACGATTTACCCTGGCAGCTCGACAGGAGGCTTCGGATCCGCCGGCGCCTCATGAACTTCCTGCTCATGAGCCCCCATCTCCTGCGGTCTCGCAACCCCACCCGGCGAATACGGCTGCTGCCCCTTAGCATACGGATTCGCCTGCTGGTACGCCGGGTCCATCTGCGCAAACGGCGACACAAGCTGGCTCGCGCGCTTGTTATCCGCCCCATCCCAGCCATGGTAGCTCATCGCCGGACTCCTGTACGGCGGGGCTCCGCTTCCGTGGCTGTGTAGGGACGTGGGCGAGTTGATGCTGCCGCCCTCGCTCATGCCCCTCTTGATGCGCTCGTTGGTGCCGCGGATCTCCATGATGTGGACTTTCTCTTTCAGCCGGTTGACGAGGACGTCGTGCGCTTTGATGATTGTCTTTTTGACGAACGAGGTGGCTAGGATGTTGCACCGCATGTCGACGTCTTCCCTGAGATAGAGCCCCTCTTTTGGTATCCCCAGCCCGATCTCGTCATTTTCAATGGGCTCCCCGGGTAGATTCCCCCCGACCTTCCACCTACTCTGCATGTCGAGACCAAGCGGCGCGTAGATGTGCGTTTGCAGACCATTCGGCAGATCGTGGAAACAGCCGCTGTAGGTCACTTTGCCGGATACACCGGGCAGGTATGAGACCTTGTCTGTGATTTCATACCAGCTGCAGTGGAACTCCTCTGGCGAAGCATGCTTCGGCGGGCGGATGGGTTTGCGGTCGATGACGTGCGGTTGAAGGTCGATGATTCCGATATGATCATGTAGAGTCTCTATGATGGCCTCCCGGGAGAGGCCTGGGGGCATTGGGGTTATCGTCGTGAAGAGGGTTCGTTTGGACATGGTCGGTTGTTGGAGGTTGGCAACCTAGATGGTACTATGAGGGATACTGATATGCTACTGCTCAGTACGTGAAGAGCCAATACAATAACCGCTAGAAGTAAGTAGGTTAATCAGCAATTGATGCTCTGCTACGAAAGGTAAGATGGTTGATAATGCCGTTGTCGAGCTACGTCCTTCGTCGTGCGTGGTCAGTAAGCTGACGGCCAAGCTCTCCCGCCGCCGGCTCTTGGATGTCAGCCACACAGTTTTCGTAGGAGATTTGATATTGCTGTGCGGTGGTGGGTTACGGGCGAAATGTGCTGCGTGGCATTGGACCGGATTACGTATCTTGCGCCCTGTTCATCGCTTGGGGCCAGAAACAGAGCAGGTTCTCGTCGACACGCCTGGAACCTCGAGCAAATACTTCGAAGCCATCAGGATAGTGAATTGAGAAGACAAGTCGTGAAACGAAGTGTTGGCTTCGGGTGTGAGAAGCATCATAGTGCGGCTTAAGCTTAATGCAATGCTAGAGTTAGCAAACATCGGCAAAGGGCTGAAGCGCTTTCATCAATCGCCCTTCCGCAGACACAGCAATACACAGAGAGGACACACCATGAAACAGATTGGGCGGAGAGGGGACGACGCCAAATGAGGGGGTGGAAGGCCAGCTCCTTGACTAAGCCCGCCCATCCCCAAGCCATCCGACCTCTAATTCGTGCAGCATGCGTTGTCTTTCCCACATTATGCGATCGTTTACTCGAATCAGCTAATTCAATATGCAACTAGGAACTTTAGGGTGCGCAAAGGCAGCATCAGCCTCATGCCGGGTACTGCCCGCTGGGCCTGAGATGTTATGGGGCCAAAACGCGATCTGGTTATATATAGGCTCATAGCCGCAATTAGTCTGGTCCTTTGAGAGTGCCAAGTGGTCTTATAAGTAGCTGGGTGAACGTCAATGGGATCAAGTCATCACGGATGATCCGGCATAGGCACAATGGGCATCGACGACATCGTTGGTGACGAGGAGCTGCAAGTGTTATGGAACAAGGCTCGGGAGATATTCTTCGAGCAGATCGGAGAAGCCAAGGCTGAGAGGATTGTTGATTCGGCGACACTCAAAGATACAATCAGTGACTTGAAGAAAGCCAGCGACAAGGCTACGACTCAGTATGGCACGCATACCGTCAAGACGCCGAGTGGGAAGCCTCTCATTGAGGTGAAACTTGGCAATGTCATGAAGAGGTTGGACTTGCTCCTTCAGATGGGAGACTCGGCAATGCAGTATGCGCCAGAGACGGTTTCAATCGTGTGGACGGCGTTCCGCATGATCTTCGCGGTTTGTCGTGCCCAGGACACTGCTCGGACCACGCTGACCCGGTCCTCAGGGCTTCCTCGAGGACGTGAATCTCTGCGAGTTCCTGACCGATGCCACGGACAAGATCTCCGAAATACTGTTTGTATGCGAGATCTATGCTGTGCACCACCTCAAGGCGAAGAAGGTGGGTGAACTGTCACCGATCGGGGAAGATGTCTTGAACCAAATCCCGGACGTGTATGCTGTCATACTAAAGTTCGCTTACTTCACACGAAGGGTGTTCAGTCACAAGACCAAGATTGGCCGTACACTCAGCAATGCAACCGGAAAGGGGGCGGAGATGCGGGATGCCCTTGCTGAGGCGCAGGACAAGAGGGACAAGCTTTCGAGGACTGACAATATTTTGCTAAGGGAGACTACCTTGTCCATTCTGGAGGAAGTCCAGATCAGCTCCGAGAAGCTGGACGAGCTCCGAAAGACGACCAATGACCTCTTTGAGTCGATGATGAAGGAGGTACTACCCACTATCAAGGCCACGCAAGCGGATGTGAGCAAAGTGAGAGAGATTCAGGAGAGTAAGGAGGTCAGGAACAAGTTCAGGGCCGAGTTCAGCTACTTGAGGAAGAAGCCAATCGCCGAATTGGACGCTCCAGGCCTTCTGATGAACACCAACATCGTAGAGAAACGACACAAGGGCACCTGTCAGTGGATTTTCAAGCTGGACCCTTTTACAGAGTGGCTGGCGGCCAAGGAGAAACGAATCCTGTGGCTTCACGGTGAAGGTGGTTTTGGGAAGTCTGTACTGATGTCAACAATCGTTGAGCACCTGCAGAATGATCTCGAAGTTCAGCAGCGTAAGCCAATCATCATCTGGTTCTTCTGCAAACTTGGTGTGGAAGGTACGCAGAAGGGCTCCCTCGTACTGCTTCACCTCATCTGTCAGCTTTTCCAAGAGCTAGATGCAGGCAACATCGTCGCTGGAGACGAAGGTAGCAAGGAGACCGACGAGCTACGGAAGAGGTTCACAGAAGCTGTGAAGGACATGCGCGCACGGATCAAGGATAACAGTCAGAAGGACTCGGTCTACTTCCCCATCAAGTCGGCTCTGCTGCCCTTGCTTGAGGAAGTTGTGAGGGGTCTTGAGCGGGAGGTCATCCTGGTAGTAGATGGATTGGACGAGTGTGTTGACGCTCACGACGGTGGTTTGATCGACGCCCTGTTGTCAGTAGCCCAGAGACCAGGCCCGATGAGGGTTTTGGTCTCCAGCCGGCCGAAAGTTGAGCTTCAGGAAACCCTAGAATTGGCCAAGAAGACGCTCTATACCGTCGAGGTCGACCAAACGAAAACCAAGAAGGACATCCACATCTACGTATCAGACAGCCTGAAGACAATCAGACGATGGGACGGCGAGCAGCGCAAGAGAGCCAGCCGCAAGATTGCCGATAAATCAGAGGGTATGTTCCGGTATGCCACCATCGTGGTAGAGCAACTCAAACAGTATGATGCGAAGCGCCGGTCCTTCAAGCAGACCATGGAAGAGCTCCCGAGTGGCATGAGTAACCTGTATAGACAAACTATGCAAGCCCTGCCTCCTAGTGATCGAGATATGCTGCTGGTCGCACTCCGCTGGTGTATGACGGCTAAGGGAACAGTCGAGATCATGCCCGTAGCTGATGAACTGGAACATGTCTATGAGCAAGACCTGTCTGACAGTGAAGGCGAAGAAGACGAGGGAGCGGACAAGGCCAGCGACTACGAGAGCGACGACGATAGCAACAGTGGGAAGGAAAGCGACGATGAAGACGAGAAGGGAACAGATAACACTTCTCAAACCTCCGAGATGAACTCAGAAGCCGCTGTTGACGCCGCTGACACCACTGGGGAGGATTACACCGAGACCATCAAAGACCTGGAACGAGTTGGCCGAGACTTCCTGAAGTGGAACGGAGATGTTATCGAGCTTCAGCACAACTCGGTTCGAGACTTTATCCACGAGGACGAGAAGCTTGTCCATAAGGCGACCATCCGTTGCGCGGATTGCGTCAAGCGATTTGGTCAGACATCAACTTACCAAGCAGGGGAGAAAAATGGTAATCTTCTGATGATCGAGAACATATTCAGGAAGCTAAATTCGAAGAGCTTTCAGAGGAAGTTCTTGTACATAGAGGGCTTTGATGGCATGGTGGAGGAGAACCTAAAAGAGACCATCGAAGAACCTGAGGTGGAAGGAGAGGATAAAAAGGACGGCGATTGGGAAGACGTTGATGGGGAAGCGGATGCTGAGGCAGGTGCAGAGGAAGAAGAAGACGATGACGCCGATAAGGACGAAGGCAACAGCGCGGAAAATGCCGGCAGTGAAGAGGCAGATGGCAGCAACGAAGCAACCCAACCAGAAGATGATCAAACGAAGCCCGTGAACGGCGTTGTCGATGGCGCAAGGGTCCTGCCAACGGATAGCGAAGAGACGCAGAGCAATGGCAAATTAGACGATCACACGCAATTACCCATTATAGGCGGGCAGTCTCAAGCCCCAGAATATGTGGCCATCAAAGACGCAGACTCGGCCGCGGAAGCTGTCGACGGCAAGCAACAGGATGACGGCATAACACCCGAAGACCAAGACGCGGACAACGCCAACAACGAAGCCGCCGAAGCGGAGAATGCACAGGAAGAAGGTAATGCAGAGGGTCAAGCCGATGAAGCGAATAATGAAGGGGAAGAAGGTGTTGACGACCAACCGGCCGGAGAGCCTGCTGAAGAGGTAGAGAATCCAGATGGGCTCATCGGATGGGGCATCGTTGAAGGCCACAGCCGCTACGAATTGTCTTACTGGCACGCACATCTAAGGGATGCGGAGCTGGCGTGGCCACAGGACGAACGGGAACCCGAGCGCGAGCGTTGGGAGAAGCTCTATAAGGCCGCAGAGAAGTTTCTTAACTTCAAGTCTCTGGCGTACCAATGCTGGCTTAAGAGGACCAGTCCTTGGAGCATCTACTCCCAGTACAGTAGGCCGACGCATGTAGCAGCCTACTACGGGCTAGTGGGACTTCTGGAACGATACGACAAGGCTGGAGAAGATCTCGATCTGATGACAAACAGGGGCACACCGCTACACTTCTGCTGCTGGGGTACTGGCGGCTTTGCTGGACTTGATCTGTTGCTCGCTCGATGCAAAGACATCAACGCAAAGAACGAAGATCAGGGTCAGACTCCATTGCTTACCACGATGTGGGCTGATGCAGGGGTCGACTTGGTGCAGAAATTCCTCGACAAGGGCGCCAAAGTCAATATTCAGGACGCCTACGGACAGACTTGTCTCCACATAGCGGCCAGCAGGTACAACATCGAGGTTTGTAGGCTACTCCTCACTCGAGAGGAGATTAACATCAACGAGAAAGATGAGAACGGGGAGACGCCGTTGCATTGGGCATTCCGGGCACGTGAAACACCCACCAATCTTGCAGAACTTCTGATCGCGGAGGGAGCGGACGTCAACATGGAAGATAATGCGAGTCAAAGACCTTTGTACGAAGCTTGCAATGTTGGCAATGCTGAGGGTGCACGGGTTCTACTAAAGCACGGAGCCGACGTCAATGACGGCGAGGATGTCCTTGGTTATACTGCCATGCACGTCTCGGTCTATGTCAGCAGCCTTGATTGTGTCAAGGTGCTTGTCGAGTACAAAGCAGACTTGACCATCGAGAACAAGGCGAACCGCCACCCTCTTGCCCAGGCAGCCGACGAGCACGAGACGGACATCCTGATGTATCTACTGGATGTGTACAAGGAGAAGCTAAGCAGAGACGAAATCACTACCTTGTTGCTCAAGCACGACGTAACGGGTTACACTCCGCTGCACAATTGCGCGTTCTACACCATAACGGAGGCGGCCGAGAAGATACTGGACATGGCTGACGCAGAGAAGCTGCTTGCCGAGAAGTTGGACAACGGCTCTACACCTCTTCATGTTGCTGCAGATACCGGGAGCGAGAAGATGACTCGGATGATGCTTGACAAGAAGGCCGATCCTCTCGTACTGTCGGAGTGGCTAGGTCAGCAGTGGACCCCGTTCAGTGCAGCCTTCATAGGCTGGTACAACGGCGACCATCCCACTGCCGATTACGAAGCAGCAATTGAAGCGCTCGCTGAGGTCACTCCCAAAGAGTACTGGAAGCTAAAGGACTTCCACGTCGCCATCGAGAAGGGGTCCGACAGGATCTGCCGTCAAATGCTGCATCTAGCGAAGGAGAAGGATGACTACGCATGGACGCCTCTCATGATCGCCCTACAACACCAACAGCACGAAATAGTCCGCCTGCTCTCCCCCTACGACGACCAGGATCTCGTAGCAAGATACATGAGAAGAGACGAAATGGCCATCGGCTCTTTCCCCACCCGCTTCAGCGCCACCGACAAAGATCCAAACCTCCACATCTCCGAAGACGGCCTCGAGGTCTGGACCGAACCCCTCGAGGACAACCCCCGCACCAGCGTGCGCTGCAACTACCCCGTTCCCCTCGGCCTCTCGACCTTCTACTACGAGATCAAGATCCTCGAACAGAACGACCCGGAAACGGCTATCGTGGGTCTTGGGTTTGCGAGCAGCTTCGCGCACCTGGATGAGATGCCCGGGTGGGAGAACGCAAAGGCGCCGACATACGGGTATCATGGGGATGATGGGAATATCTTTGGGATGAGCAACTCGGGGAAGGAGTTTGGGCCGACGTATGGGGTGGGGGATACGGTGGGGTGTGGGATTGATTTTAGGAGTAATAGTATTTATTATACGCATAATGGGAAGTTTGTCGGTAAGTTGTGGTTGTGTGCTTGAGGGAGTTTGGCTCTGTTGCGGCTCGGGATACTGACCTTGCATGCAGGTGTTGCGTTTGAGAACGTGAAGGGCCGGTTCTTCCCGATTGTGGGGATGGGCTCGGGGAACAAGGTCCGACTTACAATTTATCAGCATCCTACCACGCCGTTTGTGTACAAGGACTGGCAGAAGGGGTCGACCGTACCGTCAACGGTCACCTCACCAGTGTGATGGTCGGAAGTTCGAATGCAGGAAGATAATGTACAGAACATATGACGTACCCTTGTATGATGCCAACGCCTGTTAATGATGGATGAATCCCAAGCGAAGGTCAAGCGGTACGCATTCGGCAGTCAGACTCCGGATTGGGTTCTGGCGAAAGGCATCGGTACGTTTGTTTATGCATCACGAAACGCTTCGGTTTGATCTACTTGGGATGTGAAATGTGTAACTTGCGGGGGAAATTGTGTAATCTACAACCCCTGATTATCTACACGAAAGTTTTTGAGATGTGTGAGCAGAACTGAACACATGTTATGGTCCTTTAACGCTGTACAAATGTTTTGTACTACATATAGAGAAGCCTAGGGATAAGCAGTCAGCATTACGGGAGTACATACCTTGTAAGATTCAATTGTGGCAGCATGTGAAGACATTCGAGACACTAACCAGGATACGCAACGTAATACGCCTAAGCGGGTCAGATCAGGATATCGGGACATGATCACGACAAGAACACTGCTCCCTCAGGAAGAGCCAACAGACTTTCCCGTCAGTGAAATACCCACCGGTGTTGCTTACCTTGGACAGGATCTTATGCACATTCAGAGCGGAGGTGACCGGGAGACATGTTTCTTGTGGGCGTATCGGCGCAGCACTTGAAACAGGAAAGGAGGGATGGATAGGCCTGGGATGAGCTCGAGGAAGGGCAGGAGGTGGGAAGTCGGCATCCGAGTGTTGCGGAAGTTGCGATTTCATACCTCAACTCAAGCTGAGGTGCGAGAGGCTTTTGTAGGTGTTCGGCTTGTTGAAGGTTCTTTGTGTTGGTCTTTCATATGAGATGGGAATAAGTGAGAGGACAAAGAGGTGAAAGAGCTGTGATGAAAGGGTTTGATCTGGGAGACAATGAGTGAGAGTGAGGATGAAGAAGCTTGACTGTGTTGACAACAGGTAAGTACGGGAGCATGTTGAGATCATTGTGGTGACGGTAGATTGATTCCTTGACGGAAGCGTCGCGTTTTCATGGCCAACAAGGTGCCAATACCGAGTCAGAGGATTGGGTACATGTTGTCCTCGGGGATGGGGGTAAAGGGGTACTTAGGAATACAGTCCGCGCAATGGAGCTCAGTAAAGCTGTCTTTGTCTAGGAAGACTTCAGGCCTCCAGGAAGTAGACGGCGAGTACTTTCATTCAGAGTTCCTGCCAAGCAAGATCCTCGTCTGCACATTTCAGTGGCGCCCCTATGATTACACCCTCCGCCCCCACTCCTTCTCTCCTTGCTCCCTCTTCTCCCTCTCTGCCGTCTCCCGCCCCTCCTCTCCGTCTCCATCCCCTCCCTCCTCATGTTCTTCTCCTGCATTTCCACCTCCCTCCTCATCGCCTCCTCCCGCTCCCTCCTCCACTGCACCGCGCAACTCTCACAATAAGACACTGTCATTCAGCCTTCTCGATACACCAGATTGTGGGAAAGGGGCAGCGGCGCTTGTGGAAGTCTTGGTGGAAGATCCAGTACCAGGTCGGGTGAGATTGGGAGCAGTACAACTAGAGGGACAAGCGGGGAGGGGTTGGGAGAGGGTCTAAGTGGGGCAGATGGGGATGTTGACGATGTTCATCGCAAAAGGGGTGAACGAAGGAAGAGCGAGTTTGTGAAGCTTCTGAGATTGGCGTTGCCACATCAGTAGGTTCAAAGAAGATAATAGACGTCGGCAAGCTTTACAGATGGCTCTGAAGAGGTATTGGCACCAGACCTTGAGCCCTCTCTGCCGTCTTACTCTTTGCACAAAGGGACGTAGTTGTCCTACACCGAGACACGACTTGAAAGTCTATGTGTTCCCCTTTGAGGTTCTTCTAGTGGTCAACGCCAGATGCAGCATCTTTCTATAACTGAAGCAACAAGGTATCTCAGAGAAACAGTGAGCATTGGAAAACGGTGAGCGACAAGGTGAGAGGGGGATTATTCTGTGCTTAACAAAGGCAGAAAGCTGAGACTGATGAAGAGCGGTGGGCCATCTGAATGGGGAAGCCTCCTCATCTGCTTCATGTTGTGCCCCTCTCAACGATATCAGAGTGCATACTAAAAGCACATCATGAACAAACATCTCTCTGTCAAGTTCGAGAAAAATGTGAGAATGTGTAGTGCATGTATATCATCGGTCTGCAAGGCTGTAGGCAAGTGCGCCTTTCCTTGGCATGCATGACCAGCGCTTGCAGGCACACAGCCAGTTCAGCCTTGTCCGGACAGTACTCAAACTATAGGAGTCAGGATGTCCAATTCATGATGTTTGCAATTACTCAAAGTCGTAATCAATGGCAGACGACAAGTACCAGCTCGTCGACTCCATCTACGGTCCCGGCGTCGTTGGCGGATGGCTGTTCACGATCGCTTCCGTCGGAGTCACCTGGTTCCACCACCGAGAACTCTCCATCCGAGACCGAATAACCTACGACTTTATAGCCGTCCTGATTCTGCCGGCCATCGCTGCTATCCACTTGCTCCATCAGTATCGTCACCTCCCCAGTCCGGTGGGCGATGTGATAAGGAGTAGCGACCCGGTGATTAGCCAGTACACGGCTGCCATCGATGCGCCGCTCACTGTGTGCGATACCTTTCTGGTCATTCCTTCACTTGCCCTGTGTGTGCCTGAGTACTGGCCATCTGGCCTAGGAGTGAGGAGGTGGATTCTGCTTCTCTTCGTGGGCTTCCTGGGTTGGATTGCTGAGATACCTGTGCTCACCAACGCGGGACCAGATGAAGGTTTCATTACGACTCTGACAAAAGAGCCTCTCATGGGTTGGTATTTCTTTACCGCCATGGCAGGCTCCGCACTCTTCTATCTGTCAGGTATCTTTGCATTGTGTGTGTTTGCCGCATGGCTGGAAGTACATGAAGAGTTCAAATCACAGCATGCGGAAACTTCCGGCAACAGGTCGTTAATGCCTGTAAGGCTCATGTGGAGGGTGTTGGTACGGGCAACCACAGGATTCTATCAAGGCCGTGAGCTTTGGGCAGATCCAGAGTTACGCCACATAGCACATATAGCTATGATGCCTATGGGATTGATTATGCTATTTTTCTGCTCTGGCCTCGTATTGAAGGTCAAAGGGGTGTTCGTCTTGGTTCCCAAGTCATCAGCTTCTCTCAGCAACCTAGACCAAGCAGCCACTTTCGGTGGTGGAATAGTGACCTTTTGCATGAGCCTGTACGAAACATACAGGTCACGCAGGATGCTCGAAGCGGAGAATACTGGTGACAGCGAAGAGTTGGAGCCACTGAATGCAAACGAGGACGTCAGACTAGATGATCTTGAAGCAGCGAGAGAGAGGATAGCCGAGCGGTTACAGGTTGGAGAGGCCTGAAGAAGAGGGCTTCACAAGTTCCAGTACGGATATTCTATTTATCAAGGAGCAATGTGCTGCATCTATCTACAGCACTACCAGAGTGAGACTGGATGAGTCGGTGACTCTCAGTCAGATCTCCTTGAGCTAAAGGCATGTCGAGGCTAAACAAAGCGGCAGGCTGTCTACTTTCACGGTCAGCAATTAGAGCCTGAACGTGACAGCAACAGCTACGACAAGCATTTCACGACGCTTGAGGGACGGCCGCTACGGCTTCGGATCAATAGGCCGCGGGTGGGCTGCTCCAACACGCGACGGAGGCCAGCACATCTACTCTCCGCTGTCGCCTGTGCCGTTCTTGTCGGCGACGCAAGCTCGACTAGAAGCCGGATATGTAATCGACAGCTAAGAGCTGATCAGAGACCGGCGCGCGTTTGCTTTGATTGCCACATGCATGCCGCCTACTCCTCCCTTTCTGACCCTATGATCCTATCTTCAAGACGCCGCGCCTGACTAGAAGCGACCCATACCAAACCTCCCCCTCAACCGCAGCATATAAAACGCCGCGCCAAAAGCCGCCCCTCCCAAATGCGCCGCATAACCAACCACGCTCCCCGACCCAGCCTGTCCATGCTGCCTCGCCTGTACCAACCCATAATAGTCCCACCCAATAAACCCAGCCGTGAGAATCCAAAACGAGATCGGAATAGGAATGAACATCAGATTCATCGGCAGATGCGGCGCGCAACACGTCATCGCGACCAACATCCCCTGAACCATTCCCGATGCACCCAGCCCGGCTCTTTGCGCGTATGCGTCTCTGCCACTGCGGGTGGCGGAGTCGTACAAAGAGCCTACACTGCCTGCAACGGCTGAGCCTAAGGCTAACGTCCACATCCTCCCAGGCCCAAGGGCGAGCCAGAACCCTATATCAGCGACGTTCTTGAACACGAGCATGTTGATGCTCAGATGAAAGATGTCTTTATGACTGAAAGCACTGGTCACTAGCGTCCACCATCGGCCGTCGGCGAGGTTCTCTTGCGTTAGGAGGAAGTTCCTATGCAGAAACCGGCGGATTTTGAGCTTCCATTGGTCTTTTTGGATCGTGACGCGGTTTAGGGGTGTTAGGTTCCAGGCTGCGAAGACGAGGACGTTGGCGCCTATGATGCCCCAGATGAAGAGGCCGCGGGGGTCTACGGGGGGGAGCCGTGATGGTGAGGACTGTGAGGGACCGGGTCGCCATGGTTCGGGGTTGTGAGGGCGGCGGGAGGGGTTTGGGCCATAGTTGATGGATCTGAGCCGTATGCTTGCGGGAGAGCGAAATGTTCCGGGGGTTCTGAGGAGTTGTCTGAACATTGTGTGCAATGGTCCGAATGAAGAATATGTTCTTGCAGGTCACGTGGGCGCCAGGCCTATCGAGACAAGGAGGTTCCCTTTCGTCGAAGTGTCGAAGATAGTGCAGCTTAAGTATATGTAATTTTCCTTCACTAATGCTGGTCGATAGAACGCGTCGAAGTTGGCTTTGGTAAAGGTACTTCAAAGCCACGTTACTCGCCACAGTATTGCCACAGTAAGATCTTGCTCGAATGTCAAGCTGTAACACTATTTATCGGTCCACAACCTAGCCTTGGTATCTGTGCAACAGTTAGGACAATTTGATGAGATCCAATGGGCTTGACGTTACCTTGATTTGGTTTGATCGTTAATGGCATGACGCGCCTCGAAATGGTTGTTCTACGCGAGATGCTGACTAAACCCCGTGACACCTTGGAAGCTGCTCTTAGTTTTCTCTGCTATGCAACAACAGCCTCATCGGCTGTCCGTCACCATCGAATATGATCGATCGGATCGTTTTGCTAACAGCTTGATGCAAGTTGGTCACATAAGTGGTAAGCCAACATTGCATCAAACATTTGAATGGAACCTGGACACGAAAGGTAGGGTTCGGATGAATCTCCATAAACGAGTAACTGAAGAAAGACATAATTTCGTATATACATGAACGCCAACCAACACCCCTCAGAACATAACTTTCACACCCTAATTCGCCAGCGGCAGTTCGCACTCAATCAAGCTCTCCACCCCCGGAATACCCTCCGGCGTCCAGATCTTCGTAATCACGAACCCAGCCTTCTTCTCCAGCAGGTCATACCAATCCTGCTCCGTCCGCTCCTTGCTCGACAGCAACGTCATCATCATCATGTCCAGCGCCGTGGCCTGCCAGTCGGCGTTGGTGTTGGGGATGACATTCTCGTTGATGAGGAGCTTGCTGTAGCCGGGCTTCATGGCGTCGGCGAGGCGGCGGAGGATGACGACGCAGGTCTCGTCGGTCCAGTCGTGGAGGCAGGAGTGCATGTAGTATGCGCGTGCGCCTGGACGATGATTAGTGTGAGGTCAGAAGATGCCTGGAGGCTGCAGGAAGCTTACCCTTGACCGGCTGCTCAGTGTAGAAGTCATGTGGCATTGGCTCGACCTTCTCGTGGAGGGTCTCGATCTGGTTGATGACTCTGGGCAGATCTTGCAGGATCAGTTTGCCTGGAGCTTCCGGGTGTTTCCTTTGGAATTCCATGATGTCGTGGCCTAGGTTGCCGCCGACATCGACCAGCATCACGGCGTCGGCGTCGGTTCGGGCGCCGTTGATGAGCTTCTCCTCGACGGGGAAGAATCCGGCGTCCATCCAGGCGGGTCGGCCTTGCCGGTAGCCGCCCATGTGGTGGTTGAATTGCATGCCGTGGGGTGGGTGGGCTTGGAGGTAGCCGAAGAGGTTGTGCTCCGTCTCGAATGCGTACTGGTAAGCGCCGTACTCGTCGGTGGCAGTGTTTTGGTAGTTGGTTGAGATCAGATATTCGGGGAGCTTGTAGACTGCTTCGTGGGCGGCTGCCGCTCTGTGGATGTGTTAGAGGAGGAAGCACAGAAAACGAGCGACAAGACCTACAAGCAGGGGTAACCGTCACCGATAATGGGGATGGTGAGGGCTGTTGTGAAGTTGGTAGGTTGGTACATATCAGCACCGACCTCCTTCAGGTAGCCCATGGACGAGATGTGGCGCATCAAGCGGCCTGTAGTGGTCAGTCTTGCCCGGTCAAATTACTGAATGGTACAACATACCTAGGTAGCCAGCGTCGCATTTGACGACTTCTGCCAGATCGGCGACCTTCTTGGGGCTTCCGCCGTTCTTCGCCAGCTCCTTGAAGAGGCCGAGGTTGACACAGACAGCCAGAGCGGCGAATAGGCCAGGCTTGACGGTTCATCAGCACTTCTCGCATCACGTAAATGTCACGAAGCTCACCTGAGCCCAGTTGTGCTTGATCATGGTCTCTCGGGGCGTCTCGAGAGCATTGACAAGCGCTCTGGCGCTGGCTAGCAGCTTAAAGCGCGCTTCCTTGTCATCGATGCTTTCAAAAGCTGAAATCTCCTTTACTAGTCCCGGTACACTGGCAATGTCACTGGGAACCAAAGCAATGGAGACATCCGCTTCAAAGTCTTCTTGCTGCTCTGCGACTGAGACCTTAATCTCGGGCTGTTTGACAGAGACGTCAATGGCGGCAACGCCGTTCTCGATTTGGGCGGACATGGCTAAGGAGATGGGAAAGAGACGTAGTACAAATAATGAGTGTTGCAAGAGGTGTGAGATGTCTAACGAGTGCGGATGGGTAGAGAAGGAATTGGGCAGAAAAGCAATGAGTTTATATCGGCCGCCAACGACGGTGGAGTATATGCCAAGCAGAGGAGGGGAAACGGAAGATCATCAGGGACTTGCAGTAGACAGGAACGCCGCCTCGTCTGGAAGCAAAGATAGTCAATACATTTCCGAAACCGGTACGGCTAAGAGATGGGCGTTTCAGTCTGCCTGTGATAAGGAGGCGCAGACGAAGGTCTTCCCTGCTGGGCTTGCTCCAGGGTTGAATGGTCAATTGCTCGAGAGCCGTTGTTCCGGAAGCCGTTGAGACAGGAGGCGTCTGCCGTGGGAACGGACCCATGGGGAACTCTTGGATGTGGGAGTGGGTCGACAGGAAGCAGTGATAGCCGGGGTAGGTGCTCGAGCAGCGTAAGCTAGTGTCTCCTAGACTTGACTGCTGATGCCAGGTTCATGCGGTCGAGGTATGCTAGCTATGCAGGCCTAGCTTCGCAGGGTTATCTACAACAGGCTGATAAGGTGAGTTTTGTGAAGAAATGCAACGCCGGCATCCGTTATGCACTGAGGCCAGCACACTGGAACCGATGCTTGGTAAATCTGTCTCTTTTGTACACAGATTTATTTGATTCGGCAGCTTTGACGCCAATTATTCGCTTTTGCACTTGGCAACGGGTAGCCGCGTTGTGGCATATGTTGAACTTTGTACGACCTGTCAACGTTTGAGAGCGTATCCAGAATAGGACTGCGCCAGTGCGGCGAAGGATCAGACCAACGGAGACACCCACGAAGCCAACCCTTTCTGATCTGAGCATCCCACGGCACGGGCCAGTGCCCGCGGGGATTCAGACCCAACGCTGTGGTACGGCTTGACGGATCCGGCGGAGCTAACTCCTTTGGATGTGTCAAGCTTGGCGCTTAGACTAGACGCTGGCGCCATCTCCGTGTGAGGAGCGATCAGCATGAGCCGGCACTCTCAACAGTAAGCTTACCGCGACCGCCGCCATCCCCGGTCGGTTGCGTTTGCCGTAGGATTAAGTATGATCGCCGACTTGCTTGTGATATAGAAGGGTATGTGTATAGCATGATATTGGCAAACGGCGGTCTAGCTTTCTCAACTCTATGAAACCCATAATACTGACTTTGATGCAATTCGCGTCGTCAAGGAGCAGAGTCAGGATGAAACGGATCTGCGTTTTGGTCTTCCGCAACGGGTGGCTTTCCCCGAAACCCCATTCCTTTTCTCTTACTCCTCTTTGGGCTTCATGGGGTTGCAATTGCCCTTGGTTTGAGGGACTAATGGCAATCAGAAGGGTCTGAATGCCGAGCATCAAAAGGAAGCTTTCGCAAATCTGCAGGCGTATGCAGGTTCGAGATTACCTGTCAATCAATCCTCGATCTGGTCCAATGGGCTTTTTCTATTCTTCCTTTGAATCCTTCCAAGCAATGCCGGGTAACCCCCATGCATCTGAGTCGCTCCTTCATATCTTCCATACACCTGAAGTGGCATGTGGATACCGCTCAAGCCAGAAACAGAGCGGAAGGCTTACTCCTCAACCGTACCTTGCAGGAGGTATGTCCGGATTGGGCGGCCGTTCAAGCAAGAACCAAGTGTTGCACCAAGGGTCACGGTAGAGGCGCACCCTTGATGATCGCCACTATAACGCGGAGATTCCCCTAGCAGAAGGACTTGAGGTTTTGCAACGGCATGGATAGTGTGGTCATAGACTCGGATTCCTCGTGCTGTAGTGCTGTAGTTCAACGGTGATCGCCATTGAGACGGGTTGGAGGCCTTGAATGCTTGAAGTTTGAGAGGACTACTGCAGGTACATATCTGAGCTGCTGAGCATCTCGAGACGCAGTTGGTTCTTCATCTTTACTCTTCAATTCACTGCTGTCGTTTCTATCGCTAGTCAATCGCTCAACTTAAACCTTCACATTCAACATGTCAGCAGAAGTGCCACTCCCTCCCAACATTGCCCGCCAGGACAAAGGCCCATCTATCGTTGCAACCATATCCACACTCACAGCCATATGCACTGTCTTCGTTGCCGGTCGAGTCTTTGTCAGAGCCAAGATCCTAAAACGGATGGGCCTCGATGACTACTTGATTCTCTTCTCTATGGTAAGCTCTCTGTGTCATCAACTCATTGCATAGCTGACCCATCTAGGTATGCGGCTACATCTCCCTCGGCCTCAGCATCACAGCAGTCCGCTACGGCAACGGCCGACACTTTCAAACCCTCAGCGTCTCACAGAAAGAAGGCGCGATTCTCTACACCATCGCCGGCTTCTGCCCTGGAATCATGTCGTTCGCTGTGCCTAAGATTGCCGTCGTGTCACTCCTGACGAAGATCATGAACCCGAGCAAGCTTCACAGGATCTTCCTCTGGGTAATGACAACCGGAACCCTGATATTGTTGTTGGGGTGTGTTGGTATTCTCTTTGGCCAGTGTACGCCAAGCAAAGCGCAATGGAACTTCGACATCAAGGGGGAGTGCTGGAGCCCGTGGGTGTTGGTGAACTATGCGATTGTTGCTGGCAGTAAGTGCCTCGAAGTCTTGATCGGATGAAGCTAACCGTTACAGCTATGTCGGCTTTTGTCGATTTGTACCTCGCTGTGTACCCGGCTATTGTGCTCTGGAAGCTGCAGATGAACATCAAGAAGAAGCTAGGTCTGAGCATTGCGCTCGGTCTGGGTTCTGTGTAAGTACCTCTCAGTAAGAATATCTTGAGCATCTGCTAACCACCTCCGCAGCGCCACCGTCGTCGCCATCTACAAAACCACCCGCCTCCCCGGCCTCGCCAGCCCCGACTTTAGCTGTAAGTCCTATTGCCCCTGCCCTACAACGATTACTAACACCCCCAGACAACACCTCCGAACTCGTCGTCTGGACCTCCGTCGAAGGCAACACCATCATCATCGCCGCCTGCATCCCCACCCTCCAACCCCTCCTCGAACTCCTCCTCGGCCGCCGCGCCTTCGGCGACTCCTCCTCCCGCAACCGCCACTACGTCCGCCACTCCTCGGACCAGAAGCGCTCCCGCCCCTCGCAGATGGAGCTGTCCGTCGTCGAGCACAAGCCGTCGTCGACCAAGATCAGCAGGAACGACTCGTCGACGAAGGATCCGGCCGAGGTGAACAGTCAGGAGAGTATTTTGGGGGCGGATGATGTGTTTTATGAGGGGAGGCTGGGGTATATTAAGAAGACGCATGAGGTTACGGTTAGTTATGAAGAGAGTCAGTATGGGGAGGAGAGGGGGGAGGAGAGGAAGACGGAGACGTGGAGGAGGGTGTGATTGCTTGAATTTGTTGTTGGACAACTCTTGGATGGAGTTGTTGTTCTGTCCTTGAAGGCGTTGGTGGAAGGGAGTATCGGCGCCATAAGCTGGGTGCTGATGATGGATGTCACTCACCCATTGGGGAGATTTGTATATGTTGCGCAAGGCGTTGGTGCGAAAAATTTGCCACCGGAATGGTCCGAGATAGTCAGTATGTCTGTCACCTGTCATGGATGTGTACATGTTAGGAACATATTGGAGTATGTAGCCCGAACTATGCGACGAACAGTTTCGCATAACGGGTGCTTTCTGCAGAGAACGGACTACGTCCAGTTAACCATGTGCTTATGCGATAAAGAATAGAGTAGTTCAAGTCGCGATGATTTGTCCGACGCTCAAACACAGTAGTAACTATCTTTGCTTGTACGTATCCTGCGGAAGTCTAGTCCTTACGAAGTTTGGAGATAGGGATGGATGTTATGGCTAATATCTGACTTAAGGGTGCTCTGCAGTGCTCTATCTTTGCGTTAATAATGTTCGAGCGATTGTTCGGTGCCCTTCAAGGTTCTGCAGTTACGTCTCAATGTGACCCAACATTGTTGTGGGGTTGGAATAGAGCACAGTCCGTAAGCCTCTGCGTCAATCTGGGTTGCTCCTTGGCGGCGAGATTGTTATTGAGACTTACGTACTAGAACTAATTGCAAGATTATCCCCAAAGTCTCTTTGAACTCTCAGGGAGAGAATGAAGGCCAAAAATATGTGCTCAGCGACGGGATCGAACCGCCGACCTTCGCGTGAACATATGAGTATATTAGCACGACGCTCCTAATTTCTAATTAGTTGACGCTCCTTTCAGGTCTTAGGAAGAGGTAAAGCTTACTACCGACTAAGCTAGCCGAGCTTGATAGTAAAAGCCTTCTTTTACGGATTATATAGTATGTTTATAAAATATGAGGCTCATTAATCTAGTTTGATCCTTTTTACTCTCTTCTAGTGGTATCAATAGAACGAAGGAAGCTTTAGAATTATGTTGCACTAATCAGAATCCCAGAACACCTAGTGGTGGTGGAGATATTGCGTGTTGAAGTTTTAGCTGCCCACCCCTTTTCATCCGGTAACCCTCGGGTATGGTCCCGGCAGAAAATCTTATCTTGATCTGATTGGAAGTCTTGGCAAGCCACACACAACCATCGTACTGTGTTGCAGGATTTACTGTCTAGACTGTCGGGGAATCGGATTTGGTGGGTCGCGCACTTTACTCTACTTAGTTATATTTACAAATTCTATTTTTCTTAGGTAGGTCCTAGTAAAATTAGAAAAGAAAAAAGGCTTAGTATATAATTAAATACTGATAAATTATATATAGTTTATATAGACTAAATATAATCTTACTATATAAGCTACTATATAGTATAATAATTATAAGCCCGGAGTAGTACTTTATTTAAGCCTTATTTATCCTAAGTCT